>CM029014.1:201993684-202560084 GCA_016801055.1 Panax notoginseng | reverse complement strand
CAACAGTATTAACGGTAACAACTACGCCGTTTATTTATAAATAACTTATACTTGTCATTTTCTTCATCCAATCGCTTTCCGTTATGGGGCCCACACAAGGCTGCGCCGTCGTACGAATATTCCCCGACAGCAAGAATATTCCACGACCAAACGAATATTCCCCGACAAAATGAATATTTTATAACCACTTGCTTATTTTGCAAAATTTGCACATTTCACCCATAACCAAAGTATTATATCAAATTAACCCCTTATTATTCACAATAATATTTAGAGAAAATTTGATTTTATTCATTAATAAGTTGGGGTCTTACAACCTCCCCTCCTTATGAAATTTCGTCCTCGAAATTGACGTACGTACCTGATGTTTCAAAAAGGTGAGGATACCTCGCTTTCATTTCTGATTCCAACTCCCAGGTCATTTCTTCAATAGCATGGTTTCTCCACAAAACCTTAACTTGTGGTATAACCTTCGTGCGTAGGACATGCTCTTTCCTATCCAAGATCTTAACAGGTACCTCCTCGTACGTTAAATCTTCAGCTATCTCGTCTGGTTCTAACTCAATAATGTGGTTCGTCTTTAACATATTTACGAAGCATAGATATGTGAAAAACATTATGAACACGAGACATGCTTGGAGGTAATGCGAGTCTATAAGCCACATTTCCTATTCGCTCAAGAATCTCAAATGGACCAACAAATCTTGGATTGAGCTTTCCTCTCTTCCCAAATCTTGTAACTCCCTTCCATGGTGCAACACGTAACAATACATGATCCCCAATATTAAATTCCACGTCCTTCCGATGAAGATCCGCATAACTCTTTTGTCGATCCTGTGCCGTTTGTATACGTTGTCGAATCGTTTGGATCTTCTCTGTAGTAATGCGTACCAACTCTGGTCCCAACAATGTTGCTTCACCCACCTCGTCCCAGCATACTGGAGAACGACATTTTCTTCCATACAACGCCTCGAATGGAGCCACACCTATGCTCGCCTGATAACTGTTGTTGTAGGAGAATTCCACCAATGGTAGGTACTTATCCCAACTCCCTTTGAGATCTAGGACACAAAGTCTTAATAGATCTTCAAGAGTTTGAATAGTCCTCTCTGATTGTCCGTCCGTTTGAGGATGGTATGCTGAACTGAATCGTAAATCCGTGCCCATAGCTTTCTGCAAGCTAACCCAAAATCGTGAAGTGAATCTTGGGTCACGATCCGAAACTATGGATACTGGCATGCCATGCAATCTCACAATCTCGTTCACGTACATACTAGCAAGACGTTCAAGGGAATAAGTCTCACGTATCGGCAAGAAATGAGCGGACTTGGTTAATCTATCAACAATAACCCAAATCGCATCTATGCCTTGAGAAACCTTGGGAAGACCCGTAACAAAATCCATAGTAATGTGTTCCCACTTCCATTTCGGGATCTCAAGTGGTTGCAATGGACCCTTTGGCACTTGATGCTCCGCTTTACACGTTGACAAGTTAAACACCTCGAGATAAACTCCGCGATCTCTCTTTTCATATTGCTCCACCAAAATGTATGTCGAAGATCGTGATACATTTTGGTACTCCCAGGATGGATTGCAAACGGTGTGTTGTGTGCCTCCATCATTATTCTATGCTTCAAGTCAAAATCGTTAGGAACACAAAGTCTGGAGTTGACTCGAAGTATTCCTTCTTCATCGATTCTTGCTTCTGGAATAGCACCTTCTTGCACTTTCTTCTTCATACGCATCAGCTCTATATCCGTAGCTTGAGCAGCTTTAACTTTATCGATTAAAGTCGGTTCTACTCGTATATTTGATATCATCATGTGGGTACTTGGAGCCTTCATCTCTATCTCCATCCTTTGCAAGTCATACAAAATGGGCCTTTGTGTTAACAACATTGCACTCGTACCCGCATATGATCTTCTACTCAATGCGTCAGCTACTACGTTTGCTTTTCCAGGATGATATTGGATGGTATGATCGTAATCTTTCAACAGCTCAAGCCAACGTCGTTGCCGCATGTTGAGTTCCTTTTGGGTGAAGAAATATTTGAGGCTTTTATGATCTGTATAGATCTCCACTTTCTCCCCATACAGGTAGTGTCTCCAGATCTTCAACGCAAAAACGACTGCTGCCAACTCCAAATCATGAGTAGGATAATTCCTCTCATATTCTTTGAGTTGTCGTGAGGCATAGGCTATGACTTTCCCATGTTGCATGAGAACACATCCTAACCCTTTGCCTGAAGCATCGCTGTAGATAACAAATCCATCCGAACCAGATGGTATTGTCAAAACGGTGCCGAAATGAGTCTCCTCTTGAGTTCTTGGAAACTCTTCTCGCATTCCTCACTCCATACGAATTTTGTATCTTTCCGAGTCAGCTGAGTTAACGGAGTAGCGATTCGAGAAAATCCTTCCACAAATCTCCGATAATAACCAGCTAAGCCCAGAAAGCTACGTACTTCGGTTACCGACTTCGGTTGCTCCCAACTTTGTATGGCTTCAATCTTCGCCGGTCGACAGATACTCCATGTTTTGACACCACGTGCCCAAGGAATGCTACTTCCTCAAGCCAGAACTCGCATTTCTTCAGTTGGCATATAGCTTATTTCACGAAGCCTTTGCAGTACCAGCTTCAAATGGCGCTCATGATCTTCACGGCTTTTGGAATAGATGAGGATGTCATCAATAAAGACAACAACGAACTGATCCAAATATTCTTTGAATACACGGTTCATCATATCCATGAAGGCAGCAGGAGCATTAGTCAATCCAAAAGACATTACTAAGAATTCATAATGCCCGTACCGAGTTCTGAAGGCAGTCTTTGGAATATCCTCAGTTTTAATCTTCAGCTGATGATATCCAGAACGAAGATCGATCTTTGAAAAGAATTGTGTCCTTGCAACTGGTCAAACAGGTCATCAATGCGAGGTAGCGGATACCTATTCTTGATAGTGACATGATTCAATTCTCGATAGTCAATACAAAGTCGCATACTCCCGTCTTTCTTCTTTACGAATAAAAACAGGAGCACCCCAAGGAGACGTACTAGGACGAATAAAACCGATGTCCAACAACTCCTGTAGTTGGACTTTTAACTCCTGAAGTTCAATAGGAGCCATTCGATATGGAGTTTTAGAAATGGGCTTTGTACCGGGTTCAAGGTCAATAAAGAATTCAATTTCACGTTCTGGGGGTAGACCAGGAAGTTCTTCAGGAAATACATCGGGAAATTCTCTAACAATAGAAATATTATTCAAATCTGACTTGTCTTTGTTCAAATCCATAACATGGGCTAAGAAAGCTTGACATCCGTTTTTCAATAAACGAATAGCTTTGTGGCTTGATATGACAGTGACTGATTTTAGTGGTTTAGTAGTTTGAATTCGTATGACAGGTTGGTTAGGAATATGAAAACTAACAACCTTACGAAAACAATCAATTTTAGCATGATGAGTGGTTAACCAATCAATTCCTAAAATCACATCAAAAGCAAGTATCTTTAAAGAGATAAGATCAACAGGTAATGTGATAGTGCCAACTTGGATCATGCAAGATTTATAAACTGTAGATGTAACGAAGGTTTCACCCAACGGAGTTTCAACAGATAAGTTAAAGTCCAATTTCTCCGGAGTCAAGTTTAAACGTTGAGCACAAGCAGGAGAGATAAAAGAATGGGTAGAACCGGTATCTAGTAAAGTATAAACTTCGCAAGAATTCAAGATTAGCTTACCCGTGATCACCTCGTTCGGGTTTCTCGCGTTTTGGCCAGTAACGACAAACCCCTTCCAGGAACCGCTGATTTCGACTTATCCGGACAGCTTTTGGAGTCACCATCCCCGCTGAACTTGGTTTTGCTACAGAACACTCTCGAGCTATATGACCCTCCTTTCCACAGTTATAACATACCTTGGATTGTTGTGGGCAGTTTGGGCTGATATGTCCCTCTTTCCCACATTTGTAACATACGACCGGTGGTCGTTCTCCTCCCCTAGAAACAGTTGATGTTTGTGCTGACGTCTTCACGTTATCATTGTTGTACCTTCTCTTCTTGAAATCTCCTCCCGACTCGCTCCTTCTATTATCACGACCACGATTACCACCAGAGTGGTTACCGCTTTTGTCCGAATGTTTTCCTCCCTGCTGGTTTTCATTGCTTCGATGACTGCCGCCACCGGTATGACCCTGGTTGTGGTCCCTCGGTTGCACATACTCATTATCTCGCTCTAATAATTGAGCCCTGTTTACAACATCTGAATATAAAGAAAATTTATGAGAGATAAGATATTGTCGAATCTCGGGTTTTAGACCTCTCAGAAACATCCTTGTCATTCGTTCCTCATTTTCGACCAAATGAGGTGCAAACCTGGATAACTCTGCAAACTTCGCCTCGTACTGGGACACCGTCATGTTGTTTTGTTCCAGTCTAATAAACTCAACCTCCTTCATATGACGAATACTTTCAGGAAAGTACTTGTCATTGAACAGTTTTTGAAATGTTTCCCAGGACATGTTGAGTGCGTCAGGCTGGGTACGCTTCACAGACTCCCACCAGTAGTCTGCCTCACCGCGGAACATAAAGGTGGCGAATGGAACCTTCTGTTCCTCCGTGCATCCCAAGACATCGAATATCTTGGTAATTTGCTTGACCCACGTTTCCGCCATGATCGGATCCGGCTTTCCCTTAAATTCTGGTGGTCCCAATTCTTTGAACTGCTTAGCTGTGACAAACCGCGCGTTATCATTTCCACCCGTATTCTGCACACGAGTCTCCCTCGTCTGATTTTGCATGAACTGCAAAAAGCTCCTAAACATTCCATCATTCATCGTTTGCTCGGTAACGTTGTTTACAGGAGGAATATTGCCTTCCTGTTGCACGTTCCCCTGGGTGGTGATCAAAGGTGTCTCCACGGTCTGATTTACTCCATTATTAACGTTCTCAGCTGCCATTCTTAAATACTGCCATAAAACAAGGGTTAATAGTCATGTCATATATTATCCCTATACTCTGACCGACCAAATAAACACCAAATAAACTTAGTCAGGTCATACTAGCGAAGGAATTCCCCGTCTCTCCCCTCCTAGTTCTTGTCTCACATCTCAGCCAGGGATCATATCCCTAAGCTCTGATACCAACTGTGACGCCCCCAAAATAGGTATACAACACCCATTCTGAGTCGCCAAATACATGGTACAGAAAGCAAACTACAACTTCAATAATACAATTGTCGTGCAAAATACGACAACACATACTGTGAGTTTAAATACAAATATTGTCTTCTAGACAATATCCACACTCAAATAAATCCTCATTACAATTATTCAAACACTATTTTACAGAAATAGTGAGGACTGCTAAACATCTTTCTAGAACCATCACTCCATACCCCGACTAGATCCTGCTATGTTCTCACCTCCTGAGAAGAAAAATGGAACAAAAAGGAAAAGGGTGAGCTCAACTAGCCCAGTAAAGAATATTATGACTAAGATAATATACAACAAATTATCGTTAGTCTTCAACAGGGAAAAATCTGATAAAATATAATCGACAACAAGTTTTAGATCAACAACTGCAGCGGAAACAGCAAACCATTAGAAGAGTCAAGTAGAGAAAGAATTCTACTATCTTCTAAGATTTAAAAGTCCATCATCAATATTTTATCCCTGTAACATCAATTAATAATCATCTTTAACCAAATATTCATCTTTGCACTACAGGCCAAAGATATTCATTTGTATCACCAGTCGGTCATGTTCATCTCAACACCTGTTCATCTTTGCACTACAGGCCAAAGATATTCATCAAGTAATCATACATCTTTGCACTACAGGCCAAAGATATTCATTAATATCATCATTTAGGACTGAGGATGATGAAAAATATCTTAAAGAGAACGAATCCAATGAGACAGAAGGACAAATAGTAGGGATTCGTATAACAGTTTATCCAAGATCAATAATACTTCATAATAATCAATTGTGAAGCAGAATTCAAAAATAAAGATCAAAACATGGATACAATCAAAGATAGTAACCATAATAGACATCTTGGACAAAAAGGGAAAATTTTATTTTTCGGTGAATAGTGCCGTATTCGTGAATAGTACCGTATACGTGAATAGTGCCGTATACGTGAATAGTAACCCCGACACAAAAAGTTCCAAATTTGATAAAAACTCATATCAATATTTCAGCATAATGATATTGAAGAAAATAATATCATTTAAGAAGAAAATAATATCCCTTACCTCAAAATCAGTACTTCTGGTCGGAATACCGGTATAAGGCTGAAAGAAACTTGCTCTGATGAATAGAAACTCTCAAAGTATCTAAATACTCACAAAATACACTCAATAATCTAGAGAGAGAAAGAGAAAACTTGTTTCTGGTGTGATTTTCAATTCTAACTTAGCCCTCTATTTATAGGAAAATTTTAGCACGCCGAAGCAGACTTGACCTGCAACCTGATGGCTTTACCTGCTACTATTCCCACCCACTAAAAAATCAGCCATCTTCCCCAACAACCAAAAGTGAGGAGAGGTTTTGGTCATCTAATTGCGCGCCAGTAAGGAGAAATCCTTATTGGAAAACCCCTCTTTCCGGGAACGGCCTGGTTGTCATAAATGTGATTCTGTAATATTATTTATGAATAATTAATGGGTGGGCCTCACTTTTGGTTGTTGGGGAAGATGGCTGATTTTTAGTGGGTGGAATAGTAGCAGAAAAGCCATCAGGTAGCAGTCAAGTCTGCTTCGGCGTGCTAACATTTTTCCTATAAAAATAGAGGCCTAAGTTAGAATTGAAAATCACACCAGAATTCATAAGTTTTCTCTCTTTTTCTCTATAGTTATCGAGTGTATTTTTGAGTATTTAGATACTTGGTGAGTGCTATTCATCAGTACAAGTTTTCTTCAGCGTCATATCCAATATCCAGTCAGAAGTGCTGCTCTTTTGAGGTAAGGGGATAGTAAGAGATTTTAAGGGTTATTATGTTTTTCAGTTCGACTTCTTTCGGCCTTCAGAAAATTTTGGAAAAATTTGAAATGATATTTTGATGAGTTTTTATTGATTGTGTCCAAAAATGGTGATTTTTTAGATATATAGATTAAGAGTTATGAATTTTATGAGAAAAGACTATTTTAAAAGTAACCATTTATAACTCCTTGTGGTTAACTCCAAAATTGATAAAATTTTTATTGGAAGTATATCTATATAATATCAATGTACTCTGTGAATTTTGGAATTTTTGAATAAAAGTACAATTTATGATAAATGTCTAAATATTCGACGGTTTTGGCCATATGAAAAATAGTAAATGAGTTTTAAAAATTCTGAGAAAAAAATATATGTCAATATGGGACTATATTCTGCTAAATCTCAGGAAAGAAATATTTTTGGAACTGATTTGGTACTTTTCATAAAAAAAGACTAGTTATGAGTAAATGAATTAAATATGTTATGTAAAGTAAAAAAATTAGAAAATAGGATTTTATGGTTTGAGAATTCTATATGAGGTATTTGCAGATTTTTGATGAGGGTTTTGGTTATTGGTAATGGAATCTTATGAGTTTGACATTTTAGGATGATTAAATGCATTATTTAGTAAAGTATAAACAATTAAATAAATTGTTTATAAGTTTAAGAAATATTATTCTTTCAATATCATTATACCAAAATATTGGTATAGATTTTATTGTAGAATTTCTACCTTTTTTTAATGTCAGGGTTACTATTCATGGGTTACTATTCACGAGTTACTATTCACGGGTACTATTCACACGATAAAATTAGTTTATTTTTCTAACCAAATTATAGTTGATTTATGAATATTACTCTTGAGATTAAATCTAGATATTTTGATTATATTGATTTTACTATTATATATAACATTTTTATAATCCTAATGATGATATTTTTTTTTTGACTTGAGTGTAAAGATGCGTAGATTTTTGGTATGATCATGACTATGGGTTCCCTTTGGCCAGTAGTACAAAGTTGAATTGTTGACTGATATGATCATGACCATTGAATTTATAATTGAATATCTTTAGCTTAAGTGTAAAGGTGAAATGATCAACATGGTTATAATTATTGTTTATATAAATTTTGAAATGATTATATATTTCTTTGTGATATTAATATATTTGGCCTGTAGTGCAAATATGAACTGTGATGAATATATTTGGCCTGTAGTGCAAATATGAACTGTTGATGAATATATTTGACCTTTAGTGCAAATATGAACTGTTGAGCAATATCTTTGGCCTGTAGTGCAAAAATGAGTTGTTGATGAATATTTTTGGCCCGTAGTGCAAAGATGACCTAATGTTGAATATCTTTGGCCAGTAGTGCAATGATGAACTGGTGACGAATATCTTTGGTCGTAGTGCAAAGATGAATTTATTGGTATGATTATGAACATGAACTGTGATTTAGTATAACCATGATCTTTGATGTTTCAGGTAAAGACAAGTGATGAAAATTATCTTCGTCCTGAGTGCGAAGAGTAATTTAGAATAACAATTATGATTATGAGTTATTCATATAATTGTGGAAATGAACTGTTGATTGATGTTACAGGGATAAAATATTATTGGTGGACTTTTAATGTGGAGAAGATAATAGACTTTATGGTCTATTTGACTCTTCTAATGGATTGCTCGTTCCGCTGTAATTATGGTTGAAAATTTTTATCATCTACCATATGTTCTAAATCTCTGATTTATTACTGACGAAGGCTATTGATAATTTAATTATCTTTAGTCATGATATTCTTTACTGGGCTAGTTTGTGCTCACCCTTTGCTTCACAATTCTTTCAGGTAATAGAGTGTTGTCGGGTCGAGCGGGGATAACAAGAAAATAGAACGGTGGTCTCTAGCTGTGGATGTTCTTCCTAAGCAGTATAGAAAAATTCATTTAGTAGTTATATTTGGTGAATCTAATAGGGTAAGGCGTACCAAACGTTGGAAGGGTGTTTTATCACTGTCATGCAAGATGTCTAATGTCATACAACCTCATGTCATCATAAGACACGGTTGTGCACTTCCACTTGCTGAGTATATCTACGAGCACTACCTATATAATCTTGGTGTTTGTTTGAAGTATAATTCTCAATTAGAGACAGTGAAAATAATGATATGTCAAGAGAAGACTTATCATTGGAAAGAATATGATAGTAATCTTCTTGTTTTTCTTTAGGATCTATTGGGTCAACCAAGGATAATTCTGTGGCCATATGATATTTATCATAACCTGGAAGCATGACCTCCAATGTACGAAGGTTTTCTTGAGCACTTCCCAAAGATTCTAATTTCTAAAATAATTTTTGACTATACCTTTATGTAAGGTGCTATTGTGACGTGCTATCCACGGTTGGGACATGAGTCACATTTGGTATGTATTTGTATTAAAACTCACAGCATATGTGGTGTTGTACTTTGGACAACAATTGTTGTAATAAAGTTTTATTTATTTTCTGTACCATGTATTTGGCGACTCAGAATAGGTTGGATGGAATGGACCTATTTTGGGGTTGTCTTATACATACTACAGAGTATGGAAGAAAATATTATTTCATACGAATATTGAACAAAAATAATATTCCTTACGAATACGAACAGAGTATGGTTACAGTAATTACTGTTTAATATTTTATTTTATTGATTAAATAATTGCTACATTGATATTTTATAATTGTCACTACGCAGTATTTTCTATTATCGGAGCAATAATTCATATTATCTGAATAATATTATTAGATAACATTTTTGGCAATGTCTAGAAAGTTCTGTCTAAGGAGAGGTTTGGTCATCTAATTGCGCGCCAGTGAGGAGAAATCCTTATTGGAAAGCCCCCTCTTTCCTGGGAACGGCCTGGTTGCCAGTACTGTGATTCTGTAATATTATTTGTGTATAATTAATTATTGATTTATATGATGAGGAAAATATTAATTTTATGTGGATATAGATGGAGAAAATTTTTAATGTGACAATTGTTGAAAATTAATATTTTATCTTTTTCTGATAAAATAATTCATTTAAATATATTATTTTAATAATATATTGATGGTGATATTTTTACAATGAATGTGGGATATATGAGTATATGAGGAGGAAGAGTATTTTTGTGGCATTAAATGATTAACACATATTTTGTGTGTTGGTGGACACAATTCTTAACCGAAAATTTATTATTGACTGTAAAATCGCCCGTTTGTGGATTTCGGTCAATTTCTATTTGGAATTTAGAAAAATTTTCTTCTGCAAAGTTGTAGAGAATTGAATTTCCTATAAAAACTCGCTAGATTTGAATTTTCTGATAAAATGACTATTTATTATGAATTATTGAAGTTCGGAAGTTCGAAATAATTGAATTTTAGAAGTTTTATTTATTATTTTGAAGAAAAACGTTTTTTGGCATTTAAGTGGGCTATCATGTGATATAAATGGGCTGAGATCAGATGTCTAGAGGTGGGCTAAGGAAAATTTGATAAATATATTAATATTATATTAAATTTTCTGCCTTGGTGTTCTAAGCATTTTCCTATAAATAGGGTGCTTAGGTTAAAATTGAAAAACACACCAGAAACACAAGTTTCTCTCTATTTTTCTCTCTATATCGAGTGTATTCTTGTGAGTATTTGATACTTTGAGTGTTGCTATACGGTGCAAGTTTCCTTCAGCACTATATCTAGTATTCCAGTCAGAAGTACCGTCTTTCCGAGGTAAGGGATGTTATTTCTTCTTAAATGATATTATTTTCTTCAATATCATTATGCCGAAGTATTGATCTGAACTTTTATTAAATTTAGAACTTTTTATATCGGAGTTACTATTCATGAGTTATTATTCACGAGTTACTATTCACCGAAAAATAAAATTTTCTTCTTTTTGTACAAAATATCTATTCTGGATACTAGCTTTGATTATATCCATGTTTTGATCATTCTTGAATTTTACTCCACTATGATTATTTATGAGGTATTTTTGGACATGGAATAGATGAAATACGAATCCTTAATATTTATTATTTTGTTTCACTGGATTCGTTTCCTTTAAAATTTTTTTTCATCATCCTCAGTCCTAAATGATGATATAATTGAATATCTTTGGCCTGTAGTGCAAAGATTAATGATTTCTGATGAATATCTTTGGCCTGTAGTGCAAAGATGAACAAGTGTTGAGATGAACATGACCAACTGATGAATATCTTTGGCTTGTAGTGCAAAGATGAATATTGATTGATGTTACAGGGATAAAATATTGATGATGGACTTTTAAATTCACAGATAATAGTAGATTTCATTCTCTACGTAACTCTTCTATGAATTATTATTTTCTGCTGCGAATATTGATTTAAAACTTGTTGTCTATTGTATTCTATTATATTTTTTCCCTGTTGAAGACTAACGATAATTTGTTCTATGTTATCTTAGTCATAATGTTCTTTACTGGGCTAGTTGAGCTCACCCTTTTCCTTTTTGTTCCATTTTTCTTCTCAAGAGGTGAGAACATAGCAGGATCTAGTCGGGGTATGGAGTGATGGTTCTAGAAAGATGTTTTAGCAGTCCTCACTATTTCTGTAAAATAGTGTTTGAATAATTGTAATGAGGATTTATTTGAGTGTGGATATTATTCAGAAGACAATATTTGTATTTAAACTCACAGTATGTGTTGTCGTATTTTGCACGACAATTGTATTATTGAAGTTGTAGTTTACTTTCTGTACCATGTATTTGGCGACTCAGAATGAGTGTTGTATACCTATTTTTGTGGGCGTCAAAGTTGGTATCAGAGCTTAGGGATATGATCTCTGGCGGAGATCGGGGAATAGAACTAGGAGGGGAGAGACGAGTAAATCCTTCGCTAGTGTGTCCTACCTAAGCTTTTTTGTTGGTCGGTCATAATATAGGGATATTATGTGATATGTTAATTTGTTAAATTAACCTTTGTTTTATGGCAGTATTTGAGAATGTCGACTGAGAATGTTAATAGTGGAGTAAATGAGACGGTGGAGATGCCTATACTCACCAACGAGGAGAACGTGCAACAGGCTGACAATGTTCCTCCTGTGAACAACACCACTGAGCAGACGGTGAACGATGAGATCTTTAAAAGCTTTTTGCGATTCATGCAAAACCAGACGAAGGAGATTCCTGTTCAAAATATAGGAAGAAACAATGGCAACGCACAGCTGGTCACAGCCAAGCAGTTCAAAGAGTTGGGACCACCAAAATTTAAGGGAAAGCCGGATCCGATCATGGCGGAAACGTGGGTCAAGCAAATTACCAAGATATTCGATGTCTTGGGATGCACGAAGGAACAGAAGGTTCCATTCGCCACCTTTATGTTTCGTGGCGAGGCAGACTACTGGTGGGAGTCTGTGAAACGTACCCATCCAGCCGCACTTAGCATGTCTTGGGAGACATTTCAGAAATTGTTCAATGACAAATACTTTCCTGAAAGTGTTCGTCATATAAAGGAAGTGGAGTTTATTAGACTGGAGCAGAACAACATGACGGTGTCCCAGTATGAGGCGAAGTTTGCAGAGTTGTCCAGGTTTGCACCTCATTTGGTGGAGAATGAGGAACGTATGACGCGGATATTTCTGAGAGGTTTGAAACCCGGCATACGTCAATATCTCATTTCTCATAAATTTTATCTCTATTCAGATGTTGTCAACAGGGCTCAATTATTAGAGCGAGATAATGAGTATGGTCAACCGAGGGACCACAACCAGGATCATACCGGTGACAACAGTCATCAGAACAATGATAACCAGCGGAGAAAGAAAAATACAAACAAGAACGACAACCACTCTGGTGGTAATCGTGGCCATGAAAATAGAAGAAGCGAGTCGGGAGGAGATTTTAAAAAGAGGAGATTCAACAATGATAATACGAAGACGTCAGCACCAGCAACAATTGGTTCTAAGGGAGGAGAACGACCACCGGTCATATGCTATAAATGTGGAAAAGAGGGACATATCAGCCCAAACTGTCCACAATAGTTCAATGTATGCTATAATTATGGAAAGGAAGGACATATCGCTTGAGATTGTACGGTAGCGAAACCAAGTTCAGCGGGGACGGTGACTCAAAAGGCTGCCCCAGAAAAGTCAAAGTCAACGGTTCCTGGAAGAGCATTTGTCGTGACTGGTCAACATGCGAGGAACCCAAACGAGGTGATCACGGGTAAGCTAATCATAAATTCATGTGAAGTTTATACCTTACTAGATACCGGTGCTACCCATTCATTTATTTCTCCTGCTTGTGCTCAACGTTTAAACTTGACTCCGGAGAAATTAGACTTTGATTTATCTGTGGAGACTCCGTTAGGGGAAACTTTCATCACATTCACTGTTTATAAATCTTGTTTGATCCAAGTTGGCACCATCACCTTACCTGTTGACCTTATCTCTTCAAAGATACTTGCATTTGACGTGATTTTAGGAATTGATTGGTTAACTACTCATCATGCCAAAATTGATTATTTTCGTAAGGTGGTTAATTTTCATATTCCTAATCAACCTGTTGTTTGAATTCAAGCAACAAAGCCATTAAAATCAATCACTGTCATATCAAGTCATAAAGCCATTCGTTTATTAAAAAACGGATGTCAAGCTTTCTTAGCCCATGTTATGGATTTGAATAAAGACACGCCAAATTTGAATAATATTCCTGTTGTTAGTAACTTTCCTGACGTATTTCCTGAAGAACTTCCCGGTCTACCCCCAGAACGTGAAGTTGAATTCTTTATTGATCTTGAACCTGGTACAAAGCCCATTTTTAAAATCCCATATCGAATGGCTCCTATTGAACTTTAGGAGTTAAAAGTCCAACTACAAGAGTTGTTGGACATCGGTTTCATTCATCCTAGTACGTCTCCTTGGGGTGCTTCTGTTTTATTTGTAAAGAAGAAAGACGGGAGTATGCGACTTTGTATCGATTACCGGGAATTAAACCATGTCACCATCAAGAATAGGTATCCGCTACCTCGTATTGATGACCTGTTTGACCAGTTACAAGGAGCACAATTCTTTTAAAAATCGATCTTAATTCTGGATATCATCGGCTGAAGGTTAAAACTGAGGATATTCCGAAGACTGCCTTTAGAACTCGGTAAGGGCATTATGAATTCTTAGTCATGTCTTTTGGATTGACTAATGCTCCTGCGGCTTTCATGGATATGATGAACTGAGTATTCAAGGATTATTTGGATCAGTTCGTTGCTGTCTTTATTGATGACATCCTCATATATTCCAAAAGCCGTGAAGATCATGAGCACCAATTGAAGCTGGTACTCCAAAGGTTGCGTGAAAACAAGTTATATGCTAAGTTGAAGAAATGTGAGTTCTGGCTTGAGGAAGTAGCATTCCTAGGGCACGTGGTGTCAAAACATGGAGTATCTGTGGACCCGGCGAAGATTGAAGCAATACAAAGCTGGGAGCAACCGAAGACGGTGACGGATGTACGTAGCTTTCTGGGCTTAGCTGGTTATTATCGGAGATTTGTAGAAGGGTTTTCTCGAATCGCTACCCTGTTAACTCAGCTGACTCGGAAGGATATCAAATTCGTATGGAGCGAAGAATGCGAGAAGAGTTTCCAAGAGCTTAAGAGGAGACTCATTTCGGCACCTGTTCTGACAATACCATCTGGTTCGGATGGATTTGTTATCTACAACGATGCTTCAGGCAAAGGGTTAGGATGTGTTCTCATGCAACGTGGGAAAGTCATAGCCTATGCCTCGCGACAACTTAAAGAATATGAGAGGAATTATCCTACTCATGATCTAGAGTTGGCAGCAGTCGTTTTCGCGTTAAAGATCTGGAGGCACTATCTATATGGGGAGAAAGTGGAGATATATTCAGACCATAAAAATCTCAAATATTTCTTCACTCAAAAAGAACTCAACATGCGGCAACGACGTTGGCTCGAGCTGTTGAAAGATTACGACCACACTATTCAATACCATCCTGGAAAAGCAAACGTGGTAGCTGACGCGTTGAGTAGAAGATCATATGCAGGAACGAGTGCGATGATGTCAAGTATACGCGTAGAACCAACTTTAATCGATAAAGTTAAAGTTGCTCAAGCTACAGACCCGGAGCTGATGTGTATGAAGAAGAAAGTGTAAGAAGGTGCTATTCCAGAAGCAAGAATCGATGAAGAAGGAATACTTCGAGTCCACTCCAGACTTTGTGTTCCTAACGATTCTGATTTAAAGTACAAGATCATGATGGAGGCACACAATACACCATTTGTAATCCATCCTGGAAGTACTAAAATGTATCGTGATCTTCGACATACATTTTGGTGGAATAATATAAAGAGAGAGATTGCAAAGTTTATCTCGAGGTGTTTAACTTGTCAACGTGTAAAGCGGAGCATCAAGTACCAAAGGGTCCATTGCAACCACTTGAGATTCCGAAATGGAAGTGGGAACACATTATCATGGATTTCGTTACGGGTCTTCCCACGGTTTCTCAAGGCATAAATGCTATTTGGGTTATAGTTGATAGATTAACCAAGTCTGCTCATTTCTTGCCGATACGGGAGACTTATTCCCTTGAACGTCTTGCTAGTATGTACGTGAATGAGATTGTAAGGTTGCATGGCATGCCAGTATCCATAGTTTCAGATCGTGACCCAAGATTCACTTCAAGATTTTGGGTTAGTTTGCAAAAAGCTATGGGCACGGATTTACGGTTCAGTTCGGCATACCATCCTCAAACGGACGGGCAATCAGAGAGGACTATTCAAACTCTTGAAGATCTATTAAGACTTTGTGTCCTAGATTTCAAAGGAAGTTGGGATAAGTATCTACCATCGGTGGAATTCTCCTACAACAGCAGTTATCAGGCAAGTATAGGTGTGGCTCCTTTGAAGCATTGTATGGATGAAAGTGTCGCTCTCCAGTATATTGGGATGAGGTGGGAGAAGCAACGTTGTTAGGACCAGAGTTGGTACGAATGAATACAGAGAAGATCCAAACGATTCGACAACGTATACAAACGACACATGATCGACAAAAGAGTTATGCGGATCTTCATCGAAAGGACATGGAATTTGACATTGGGGATCATGTATTATTACGTGTAGCTCCATGGAAAGGAGTTACAAGATTTGGGAAGAGAGGAAAGCTCAATCCACGATTTATTGGTCCATTTCAGATTCTTGACCGAGTAGGAAATGTGGCCTATAGACTCGCGTTACCTCCAAGAATGTCTCGTGTTCATAATATTTTTCATATATCTGTGCTTCGTAAATATGTGAAAGACCCGAACCACGTTATTGAGTTAGAACCGGACGAGATAGCCGAAGACTTAACGTACGAGGAGGTACCTGTCAAGATCTTGGATAGGAAGGAGCATGTCCTACGCACGAAGGTCATACCACAAGTTAAAGTTTTGTAGAGAAACCATGCTATTGAGGAAATGACCTGGGAGTTGGAAACGGAAATGAAAGCAAGGTATCCTCATCTTTTCGAAACACCAGGTACGTATGTCAATTTCGAGGACGAAATTTCATAAGGAGGGGAGGTTGTAAGACCCCAAATTATTAATAAATAAAATTTAATTTTCTCTATTTATTATTCTGAAATAGTAAGGGTTGATTTGATTAATGTGGTTAGTTATGGGTAAAATGAGCAAATATTTTAAATAAGCAAGTGGTTATAAAATATTCATTGTTGTCAGGGAATATTCGCTTGGTCGTGGAATATTCTTACTGTCGGAGAATATTCGTACGACGGCGCAGTCTTTTGTGGGCCCCATAACGGAAAGCAATTGGATGAAGAAAACGACAAAAATAAGTTGCTTATAAATAACGACGTAGTTGTTACCGTTAATACTGTTGGAATACCCGGTGGTTAAAATACAGTAATACGCGTTCTTGCACAGTAGCACACGGTATTGCACTAATTATTGATTCTTACGTAAGAAGGCACTACTCAATAATGGTTATAGTAATTACTATTCAATATTTTATTTTATTGATTAAATAATTGCTACGTTGATATTTTATAATTGTCACTACGCAGTATTTTCCATTATCGGTGCAATAATTCATATTATCTGAATAATATTATTAGATAGCATTATTGGCAATGTCTAAAAAGTTCTGTCTAAGGAGAGGTTTGGTCATCTAATTGCGCGCCAGTAAGGAGAAATCCTTATTGGAAAGCCCCCTCTTTCCTGGGAACGGCCTGGTTGCCAGTACTGTGATTCTGTAATATTATTTGTGTATAATTAATTATTGATTTATATGATGAGGAAAATATTAATTTTATGTGGATATAGATGGAGAAAATTTTTAATGTGACAATTGTTGAAAATTAATATTTTATCTTTTTCTGATAAAATAATTCATTTAAATATATTATTTTAATAATATATTGATGGTGATATTTTTACAATGAATGTGGTATATATGAGTATATGAGGAGGAAGAGTATTTTTGTGGCATTAAATGATTAACACATATTTTGTGTGTTGGTAGACACAATTCTTAACCGAAAATTTATTATTGACTGTAAAATCGCCCGTTTGTGGATTTCGGTCAATTTCTATTTGGAATTTAGAAAAACTTTCTTCTGCAAAGTTGTAGAGAATTGAATTTCCTATAAAAACTCGCTAGATTTGAATTTTCTGATAAAATGACTATTTATTATGAATTATTGAAGTTCGGAAGTTCCGAAATAATTGATTTTTAGAAGTTTTATTTATTATTTTGAAGAAAAACGTTTTTTGGCATTTAAGTGGGCTATCGTGTGATATAAATGGGCTGAGATCAGATGTCTAGAGGTGGGCTAAGGAAAATTTGATAAATATATTAATATTATATTAAATTTTCTACTTTGGTGTTCTAAGCATTTTTCTATAAATAGGGTGCTTAGGTTAGAATTGAAAAACACGCCAGAAACACAAGTCTCTCTCTATTTTTCTCCCTATATCGAGCGTATTCTTGTGAGTATTTGATACTTTGAGTGTTGCTATACGGTGCAAGTTTCCTTCAGCACTATATCTAGTATTCCAGTCAGAAGTACCGTCTTTCCGAGGTAAGGGATGTTATTTCTTCTTAAATGATATTATTTTCTTCAATATCATTATGCCGAAGTATTGATCTGAACTTTTTATTAAATTTGGAACTTTTTATGTCGGGGTTACTATTCATGAGTTACTATTCACGAGTTACTATTTACCGAAAAATAAAATTTTCTTCTTTTTGTACAAAATATCTATTCTGGATACTAGCTTTGATTGTATCCATGTTTTGATCATTCTTGAATTTTACTCCACTATGATTATTTATGAGGTATTTTTGGACATGGAATAGATGAAATGCGAATCCTTAATATTTATTATTTTGTTTCACTGGATTCATTTCCTTTAAAATATTTTTTCATCATCCTCAGTCCTAAATGATGATATAATTGAATATCTTTGGCCTGTAGTGCAAAGATTAATGATTTCTGATGAATATCTTTGGCCTGTAGTGCAAAGATGAACAGGTGTTGAGATGAACATGACCAACTGATGAATATCTTTGGCTTGTAGTGCAAAGATGAATATTGATTGATGTTACAGGGATAAAATATTGATGATGGACTTTTAAATTTATAGATAATAGTAGATTTCATTCTCTACGTAACTCTTCTATGAATTATTATTTTCCGCTGCGAATATTGATTTAAAACTTGTTGTCTATTGTATTCTATTATATTTTTTCCCAGTTGAAGACTAACGATAATTTGTTCTATGTTATCTTAGTCATAATGTTCTTTACTGGGCTAGTTGAGCTCACCCTTTTTCTTTTTGTTCCATTTTTCTTCTCAGGAGGTGAGAACATAGCAGGATCTAGTCGGGGTATGGAGTGATGGTTCTAGAAAGATGTTTTAGCAGTCTTCACTATTCCTGTAAAATCGTGTTTGAATAATTGTAATGAGGATTTATTTGAGTGTGGATATTATCCAGAAGATAATATTTGTATTTAAACTCACAGTATGTGTTGTCGTATTTTGCACGATAATTGTATTATTGAAGTTGTAGTTTACTTTCTGTACCATGTATTTGGCGACTCAGAATGGGTGTTATATACCTATTTTGGGGGCGTCACATAAGAATTCAATAAAACAAGTTCAAGAATTAATTTATCTAGGAACCCATAACGTCCAAATTGTCAACATGATACTGCTTTGTGGAGTAAAATTCAAGAATGCTTAGAAGAATATTTTCATGAAAAGATACTAGATGAAACGCAAATATCAAGGATATTCCACTAATTTCATAGAGTATAGAAGCCAAAATTTTAACCAACTGAGTATAATAAAGAATGGAATAACAAAAGAAATCACCAGATATGCCATAGACCGTACATGCAGGTTATTCCAACAGAATAATAAATAATAGAACTAGGTCTGGCGTAAAACGCACAGACATGATATTCCAACAGAATAATAAAGACGGAACCATGTCCGGCGTAAAACGTACAGACAGGATATTCCAACAGAATAATAAAGACGGAATCAGGTCTGGCGTAAAACGCACAGACAGGATATTCCAACAGAATAACAAAGAATGGAATAACAGAAGAATTTCACCAAGTATAGGGTAGCCCGCGTATGCAGGTTATTCCAACAGAATAATAAGGAATGGAATAACAGAAGTTCTCTTCATGAATACAAAAGAAATAATACCACTTACCGTAAAAGAAACTGGATATAAGAGTAGGGAAGTAGCAGAATACTTTTCTATAGCTTCTCTATAATTTCTCTCTCTAGAGTTTCAGTGAATTCATAAGAAATAATGAAGAAATGAGCTTCAATTTATAGGAGAATGGAAGGACACTGTTCATGGACGAAATAATTTTGTAGATTCAATTTCAATCGACTATTCATAATAAACAAAACAAAAAAATAAAATATATATATATATATATATATATATATATATATATATATATATATATATATATAGACATATGCTTTCAATTTATATATATCCATATTATATATAAATCACTTGATTTTTATCCCCCCCCAATAACCAACATCAATCCTCCACCACCCCCAAAATCACTTTCATCATATATATATATATATATTCACACACAATATTCACTTTCCCACCCACACATCACTTTCACTACACTCTTACACACACACACACACACACACACACACACCATACACCTTTCACTATCATACACACATATCTTACACCCATCACTTTCATACTATCACTTTTTTACCATTTTCCACTCACACACTCATTATATATATACACACATCATATACATATATATATATAAATTTTATCCCCTTTACGTAACTCCCTCCCACCCCTATTTTAAAAATCAGTTTTTTAACATATATGGGTCCCACATGTGGGCCCCACCTTTAAAAAATTTTCTACCGATTATTTTGAAAATGGATAAATAGGGGTCCATAAAATAAACAAAACTTTATAAAAATCACCTTATGTAAGACCCCAAATTATTAATAAATGAAATTTAAATTCCTCTATTTATTATTCTAAAATAGTAAGGGTTGATTTGATTAATGTGGTCAGTTATGGGTAAAATGCGCAAATATTTTAAATAAGCAAGTGGTTATAAAATATTCATTGTTGTCGGGGAATATTCGTTTGGTCGTGGAATATTTTTACTGTCGGAGAATATTCGTACGACGGCGCAGTCTTTTGTGGGCCCCATAACGGAAAGTGATTGGATGAAGAAGACGATAAAAATAAGTTGTTTATAAATAACGGCGTAGTTGTTACCGTTAATACTGTTAGAATATCCGGTGGTTAAAACAAAGTAATATGCGTTGTTGCACAGTAGCACACGGTATTGCACCAATTATTGATTCTTACGTAAGAAGGCACTACTCAATAATTGTTACAGTAATTACTGTTCAATATTATATTTTATTGATTCAATAATTGCTGCGTTGATATTTTATATTACTGTTGTTTTAATAATTGTCACTACACAGTATTTTCTATTATCGGAGCAATAATTCATATTATCTGAATAATATTATTAGATAACATTATTGGCAATGTCTAGAAAGTTCTGTCTAAGGAGAGGTTTGGTCATCTAATTGCGCGCCAGTAAGAAAAAATCCTTAGTGGAAAGCCCCCTCTTTCCTAGGAACGGCCTGGTTGCCAGTACTGTGATTCTGTAGTATTATTTGTATATAACTAATTATTAATTTATATGATGATGAAAATATTAATTTTATGTGGATATAGATGGAGAAAATTTTTAATGTGACAATTGTTAAAAATTAATATTTTATCTTTTTCTGATAAAATAATTCATTTAAATATATTATTTTAATAATATATTGATGGTGATATTTTTACAATGAATGTGGGATATATGAGTATATGAGGAGGAAGAGTATTTTTGTGGCATTAAATGATTAACACATGTTTTGTGTGTTGGTGGACACAATTCTTGACCGAAAATTTATTATTGACTGTAAAATCGCCCGTTTGTGGATTTCGGTTAATTTCTGTTTGGAATTTAGAAAAAATTTCTTCTGTAAAGTTGTAGAGAATTGAATTTCCTATAAAAAGTCGCGAGATTCGAATTTTCTGATAAAAGAGCTATTTATTATGAATTATTGAAGTTCCGAAATAATTGATTTTTGGAAGTTTTAATTATTATTTTTAAGAAAAACGTTTTTTTCAATTGAGGGGCATATGTTAAATGGTTGAAATCAGCTGGTGGTGTGCTTAGGAATTTTGTTTATAAATAATATTATTATATTCAATTTTCTGATTTGGTGTTCTAAGCATTTTCCTATAAATAGGTGCTTAGGTTAGAATTGAAAATCACACCAGAAACTGAAGTTTCTCTCTCTTTCTCTCTCTATATTAGTGAGCGTATTCTTGTGAGTATTCTAATACTTTGAGTATTGCTATACGGTACAAGTTCAAGTCATAGCCTATATCCGGTGTTTCAACTAGAAGTACTGTTTTTTCTGAGGTAAGGGATGTTATTTCTTCTTAAATGATATTATTTTCTTCAATATCATTATGCCGAAGTATTGATCTAAACTTTTTATCAAATTTAGAACTTTTCATGTCGGGATTACTATTCATAAGTTACTATTCACGAGTTACTATTCACGAGTTACTATTCACGAGTTACTATTCACCGAAAAATGAAAATTTCTTCTTTTCGTCCAAATATCTATTCTGGATACTAGCTTTGATTGTATCCATGTTTTGATCATTCTTGAATTTTACTCCACTATGATTATTTATGAGGTATTTTTGGACATGGAATAGCTGAAATACGAATCCTTAATATTTATTATTTTGTTTCACTGGATTCGTTTCCTTTAAAATATTTTTCATCATCCTCAGTCCTAAATGATGATATAATTGAATATCTTTGGCCTGCAGTACAAAGATTGATGATTTCTGATAAATATCTTTGGCCCGTAGTGCAAAGATGAACAGGTGTTGAGATGAACATGATCGACTGGTGATACAAATGAATATCTTTGGCCTGTAGTGCAAAGATGAATATTTGATTAAAGATGGTTATTGATTGTTGTTACAGGGATAAAATATTGATGATGGACTTTTAAATCTTAGAAGATAGTAGAACTCATTCTCTACTTGACTCTTCTAATGAATTGATGTTTCCGCTGCAGTTGTTGATTTAAAACTTGTTGTCTATTGTATTCTATTAGATTTTTCTCTGTTGAAGACTAAAGATAATTTGTTGTATATTATCTTAGTCATAATATTCTTTACTAGGCTAGTTGAGCTCACCCTTTTCCTTGTTGTTCCATTTTCTTCTCAGGAGGCGAGAATGTAGCGAGTACTAGTCGGGGTATGGAATGATGGTTCAAGACAATTGTTTTAGTAGTCCTCACTATTTTGTAAAATAGTGTATCATTAAGTATAATGAGTACTTAATTGAGTATGAATACTGTCTAGATGACAATATTTGTATTTAAACTCACAGTATATGTGTTGTCGTATTTTGCACGACAAATGTATTAATAAAGTTGTAGTTGTTTCTGTACCATGTATTTGGCGACTCAGAATGGGTTGGGTGGAATGGACCTGTTTTGGGGGCGTCACAGTTGGTATCAGAGCTTAGGGATATGATCTCTGGCGGAGATCGAGAAATATAACTAGGAGGGGAGAGATGAGTAAATTCTTCGCTAGTGTGTCCTACCTAAGCTTATTTGTTGGTCGGTCATAATATAGGGATATTATGTGATTTGTTAATTTGTTAAATTAACCCTTGTTTTATAGCAGTATTTGAGAATGTCGATTGAGAATGTTAACAGTGGAGTAAATGAGACCGTGAAGACACCTTTGCTCACCAACGAGGAGAACGTGCAACAGGCTGACAATGTTCCTCCTGTGAACAACACCACTGAGCAGACGATGAACGATGGGATGTTTAGAAGCTTTTTGTAATTTATGCAAAATCAAGTTCAGCGGGGACGGTGACTCAAAAAGTTGTCCTAGAAAAGTCAAAGTCAACGGTTCCTGAAAGAGCGTTTTTCGTGACTGGTCAGAATGCGAGGAACCCGAACGAAGTTAGCACGGGTTAGTTAATTATAAATTTTTGCGAAGTCTATATCTTATTATATACCGGTTCTACCCATTCATTTATCTCTTGCTTGCGTTCAACGTTTAAACTTGACTCTGGAGAAATTAGACTTTGACTTATCTGTTGAAACTCTGTTAGGAGAAACTTTCGTTACATCCACTGTTTATAAATCTTGTTTGATCCAAGTTGGCACCATCACATTACCTGTTGACCTTATCTCTTTAAAGATACTTGCTTTTGATGTGATTTTAAGAATTGATTGGTTAACTACTCATCATGCCAAAATTGATTGCTTTTGTAAGGTTATTAGTTTTCATATTCCTAAGCAACCTGTTATTCAAATTCAAGCAACCAAACCATTGAAGTCAAACTCTTTCATATCAAGCCGTAAAGTCATTCGTTTATTGAAAAACGGATGTCAAGCTTTCTTAGCCATGTCATGGACTTGAACAAAAATACGTCAGATTTGAATGATATTTCTGTTGTTAGTAAATTTTTTGACGTATTTCCTGAAGAATTTCTTGGCTTACTCCCAGAGCTTGATATTGAATTTTGTATCGACTTTGAACCCGGTACAAAACCCATTTCTAAAATCTCATATCGAATGGCTCCTATTGAACTTCAGGAGTTAAAAACCTAACTGTAGAAGTTTGTACCCGAGCCTTTATCTGGTGACTTCCTTTGTGGAATGCACTGAATCCAGACTCTCCGTAGGGGACGCCATATTCGTGCGGGTAGTAAACTGATAGGTGTCATTATGACGTGCTATCCAAGATTGGGATATGAGTCACAGTTTAGAGCAACCTAAGTCAGTAATCGAAATACATAGCTTTCTAGGCTTAGCTGGTTATTATCGGAGATTTGTAAAATGATTTTCTCGAATCGCTACTCCATTAACTCAGCTGACTCGAAAAGATACAAACTTCGAATGGACCGAGGAATGCGAGAAGAGCTTCCAAGAATTCAACATGCGACACCGACGTTGGCTCGAGCTGTTGAAAGATTTCGATCACACCATCCAATACTATCCTGAAAAAGCGAACGTGGTAGCTGACGCATTGATCGTATGCGAGTACGAGTGCGATATTGTTGAACACAAAGACCTATTTTGTATAATTTATAAATGATAGAGATAGAATTAATGACTCCAGGGACCCACGTGATGATATACAAGTAAAATCGACTTTAATCGATAACGTTAAAGCCACTCAAGCTACAGACCTGGAGCTGATGAATATAAAGAAGAAGGTGCAAGAATGTGTTATTCTAGAAGTAAGAGTCGATGAAGAGAAGAAAGCTCAAGCCTTCAATTTATTTGAAATCCTCGATCGAGTAGGAACTATGGCCTATAGACTCGCCTTAACGCTAAGTATGTCACGTGTCCATAACGTTATTCACGTATCGATGTTACGTAAATATGTGGACGACCCGGACCACGTTATTGAGTTAGAACCGAGCGAGATAGCTGAAGACTTAACGTACGAGGAGGTACCTGTCAAGATCTTGGATAGGAAGGAGCATGTCCTACGCACGAAGGTCTTACCACAAGTTAAAGTTTTGTGGAGAAACCATGCTATTGAGGAAATGACCTGGGAGTTGGAAACGGAAATGAAAGCGAGATATCCTCATCTTTTCGAAACACCAGGTACGTATGTCAATTTCGAGGATGAAATTTCATAAGGAGGGGAGGTTGTAAGACCCCAAATTATTAATAAATGAAATTTAAATTCCTCTATTTATTATTCTGAAATAGTAAGGGTTGATTTGATTAATGTGGTCAGTTATGGGTAAAATGCGCAAATATTTTAAATAAGCAAGTGGTTATAAAATATTCATTGTTGTCGGGGAATATTTGTTTGGTCGTGGAATATTCTTACTGTCGGAGAATATTCGTACGACGACGCAGTCTTTTGTGGGCCCCATAACGGAAAGCGATTGGATGAAGAAAACGATAAAAATAAGTTGTTTATAAATAACGGCGTAGTTGTTACCGTTAATACTGTTAGAATATCCGGTGGTTAAAACAAAGTAATATGCGTTGTTGTACAGTAGCACACGGTATTGCACCAATTATTGATTCTTACGTAAGAAGGCACTACTCAATAATTGTTACAGTAATTACTGTTCAATATTGTATTTTATTGATTCAATAATTGCTGCGTTGATATTTTATATTACTGTTGTTTTAATAATTGTCACTACACAGTATTTTCTATTATCGGAGCAATAATTCATATTATCTGAATAATATTATTAGATAACATTATTGGCAATGTCTAGAAAGTTCTGTCTAAGGAGAGGTTTGGTCATCTAATTGCGCGCCAGTAAGAAGAAATCCTTAGTGGAAAGCCCCCTCTTTCCTAGGAACGGCCTGGTTGCCAGTACTTTGATTCTGTAATATTATTTGTGTATAATTAATTATTGATTTATATGATGAGGAAAATATTAATTTTATGTGGATATAGATGGAGAAAATTTTTAATGTGACAATTGTTGAAAATTAATATTTTATCTTTTTCTGATAAAATAATTCATTTAAATATATTATTTTAATAATATATTGATGGTGATATTTTTACAATGAATGTGGGATATATGAGTATATGAGGAGGAAGAGTATTTTTGTGGCATTAAATGATTAACACATGTTTTGTGTGTTGGTGGACACAATTCTTGACCGAAAATTTATTATTGATTATAAAATCGCCCGTTTGTGGATTTCGGTCAATGTTTGTTTGGAATTTGGAAAAACTTTCTTCTGCAAAGTTGTAGAGAATTGAATTTCCTATAAAACTCGTGAGATTCGAATTTTTTGATAAAAGGACTATTTATTATGAATTATTGAAGTTCCGAAGTTCTGAAATAATTGATTTTTGGAAGTTTTAATTATTATTTTTAAGAAAAACGTTTTTTTCAATTGAGGGGCATGTGTTAAATGGTTGAAATCAGCTGGTGGTGTGCTTAGGAATTTTGTTTATAAATAATATTATTATATTCAATTTTCTGCTTTGGTGTTCTAAGCATTTTCCTATAAATAGGTGCTTAGGTTAGAATTAAAAATCACACCAGAAACTGAAGTTTCTCTCTCTTTCTCTCTCTATATTAGTGAGCGTATTCTTGTGAGTATTCTAATACTTTGAGTATTGCTATACGGTACAAGTTTAAGTCATAGCCTATATCCGGTGTTTCAACTAGAAGTACTGTTTTTTCTGAGGTAAGGGATGTTATTTCTTCTTAAATGATATTATTTTCTTCAATATCATTATGCCGAAGTATTGATCTGAACTTTTTTATCAAATTTAGAACTTTTTATGTCGGGATTACTATTCATGAGTTACTATTCACGAGTTACTATTCACCGAAAAATAAAAATTTCTTCTTTTCGTCCAAATATCTATTCTGGATACTAGCTTTGATTGTATCCATGTTTTGATCATTCTTGAATTTTACTCCACTATGATTATTTATGAGGTATTTTTGGACATGGAATAGCTGAAATACGAATCCTTAATATTTATTATTTTGTTTCACTGGATTCGTTTCTTTTAAAATATTTTTCTTCATCCTCAGTCCTAAATGATGATATAATTGAATATCTTTGGCCTGTAGTGCAAAGATTGATGATTTCTGATGAATATCTTTGGCCCGTAGTGCAAAGATGAACAGGTGTTGAGATGAACATGATTGACTGGTGATACAAATGAATATCTTTGGCCTGTAGTGCAAAGATGAATATTTGATTAAAGATGGCTATTGATTGTTGTTACAGGGATAAAATATTGATGATGGACTTTTAAATCTTAGAAGATAGTAGAACTCATTCTCTACTTGACTCTTCTAATGAATTGATGTTTCCGCTGCAGTTGTTGATTTAAAACTTGTTGTCTATTGTATTCTATTAGATTTTTCTCTGTTGAAGACTAAGGATAATTTGTTGTATATTATCTTAGTCATAATATTCTTTACTGGGCTAGTTGAGCTCACCCTTTTCCTTGTTGTTCCATTTTCTTCTCAGGAGGCGAGAATGTAGCGAGTACTAGTCGGGGTATGGAATGATGGTTCAAGACAGTTGTTTTAGTAGTCCTCACTATTTTGTAAAATAGTGTATCATTAAGTATAATGAGTACTTAATTGAGTATGAATACTGTCTAGATGACAATATTTGCATTTAAACTCACAGTATATGTGTTGTCGTATTTTACACGACAAATGTATTAATAAAGTTGTAGTTGTTTCTGTACCATGTATTTGGCGACTCAGAATGGGTTGGGTGGAATGGACCTATTTTGGGGGCGTCACACCTTAATAATTTTAACAACATTTATCACCTTTATTATAATTCACAATATTAATCTACCAGGTCGTTCCCAGGAAAGAGGGGGCTTTACAATAAGTATTTTTCCCTATTGGCGCGCAATTAGGTGACCAAATCTCTCTATGACAGAACTTCTAGACATTGTTAATATTGTAAATAATAATATTAATAACTTTGTCGTCTCAATTATTGATTTAATAATATATAAAATATTGACAATAATTGAATCAAATAACGTGAGATATTATGCAGCAATTACTGTAGCAATAATTGAACAAAACTGAGTGACTTCTCACGTAAGCATCAATAATCAATACCGTGTGTTACTATGCAACCACGCGTATTACTGTATTTTTAACACCGAATGTTTCAACAGTTAACGGTAAAACTTTCGCTGTTATTTTCATAAAGTATTTTTGTCGTTTTCTCAATCCGACAATAATTCTGTTATGGTGTCCACCAATGATTGTGCCATTGTACGAATATTCCCTGTTTTAAATGAATATTCCCCGACCAATCGAATATTATATAACAACTTGCGAACTTTGCAAAATTTATAAATATTACCCACAACTATTATATCAAATTTACTTCATAATATTTAAAAATGATATTTATAAAAAAATTCATCTTTATTTATAAAAGTTGGGGTCTTACAACCTCCCCTTCTTATGAAATTTCGCCCTTGAAATTAGGGTACGTACCTGGTATATCGAAGAGGTAAGGATACCTTGATTTTATTTCAGATTCTAACTCCCAGGTCATTTTCTCAACATCGTGGTTTCTCTACAAAACTTTAACTTGAGGTATAACCTTGGAGCGTAGAATATGTTCCTTCTTATCCAAGATTTGAACAGGAACCTCTTCATATGTCAAATCTTCCGCTATTTCGTCCGGTTCTAACTCAATAATATGGTTCGGGTCTTCTACATATTTACGTAACATGGATATGTGAAAAACGTTATAAACACGAGACATACTTGGCGGTAAAGCGAGTCTATAGGCCACAGTTCCTACTCGATCGAGGATTAAAAATGGGCCAATGAATCGAGGATTGAGCCTTCCTCTCTTTCTAAATCTCGTAACTCTTTTCCATGGAGCAACACGTAAGAACACATGATCTCCAATATCGAATTCCACATCCTTTTGATGAAGATAAGCATAACTCTTTTGTCGATCTTGAAAGGTTTTTATACGTTGCCGGATCGTTTGAATCTTTTTCGTAGTCATACGTACCAACTCCGGTCCCAACAACGTTGCTTCACCCACCTCATCCTAGCATACTGGAGAACGACACTTTCTTCCATACAACGCTTCGAATGGAGCCATGCCAATACTTGCTTGATAGCTGTTGTTGTAGGAAAACTCCACTAATGGTAAGAACTTATCCCAACTTCCCTTGAAGTCAAGGACACAGAGTCTTAATAAATCTTCAAGAGTTTAAATAGTCCACTCTGATTGTCCGTCCGTCTGAGGATGATATGCCGAACTAAATCGTAAATTTGTGCCCGTAGCTTTTTGTAAACTAACCCAAAATCGTGAAGTGAATCTTGGGTCTCGTTCAGAAACTATGGATACTGGCATACCATGCAATCTTACAACCTCGTTTATGTACATACGAGCAAGACGTTCAAGTGTATAAGTTTCTCGTATAGGTAAGAAGTGAGCAGACTTGGTCAATCTATCAACAATGACCCAAATTGCATCTATGCCTTAAGAAACCTTGGGAAGACCAGTAATGAAACTCATGGTAATGTGCTCCCACTTCTATTCTAGAATTTCAAGTGGTTGCAATGGACCTTTTGGTACTTGATGCTCCGCCTTGACTCGTTGACACGCTAGACACCTTGAGATAAACAACGCTATCTCTCTCTTCATATTGCCCCACCAAAATGTATGTCGAAGATCATGGTACATTTTGGTACTCCCAGGATGGATTGCAAACGGCGTGTTGTGCGCCTCCATCATGATTTTATACTTTAAATCAGGGTCGTTAGGAACACAAAGTCTGGAGTTGACTCGAAGTATTCCTTCTTCATCGATTCTTTCTTCCGGCATAGCACCTTCTTGCTCTTTCTTCCTCATACGCATCAGCTCCAGGTCTGTAGCTTGAGTATCTTTAACTTCATCGATTAAAGTCGGTTCTACTCGTATATTCGCCATCATCACATGGGTCCCTAGAGTCTTTAACCCTATCTCCATCCTTTGCAAGTCACACAAAAAGGGTCTTTGCGTTGACAATATCGCACTCGTACCCACATATGATCTTCTACTCAATGCGTCAGCTACCACGTTCGCTTTTCCAGGATGGTATTGGATGGTATGATCATAATCTTTCAACAGTTCAAGCCAACGTCATTGTCGCATGTTGAGTTCCTTTTGAGTGAAGAAATATTTGAGGCTTTTATGATCCGTAAAGATATCCAATTTTTCCCCATACAAGTAATTCCTCTAAATTTTAAGTGCGAAGACAACAGCTGCCAACTCTAGATCATGAGTAGGATAATTTCTTTCATATTCTTTGAGTTGTCTTGAAGCATAAGTTATGACTTTCCCATGTTGCATGAGAACACATCCCAACCCTTTGCCCGAAGCATCACTGTAGATGACAAATCCCTCCGAGCCAGATGGTATTGTCAGAACAGGTGCAGAAATGAGTCTCCTCTTGAATTCTTAAAAACTCTTATTGTTAGAGTTTATGCCCTAGAGGCCAATTATTTAATATAATTGCTTAACGTTTTGATATTATGTTTAATTGAATAAATGAATGATTTTATTATGGTTTTATTTACTGCGTTTTATAAATGTTAACATAATAAAAATCCTTAGAATAATGATACAAATTATATAGTTTCAAGTATGTGACTTGAACATGAGATTATATAATTATAATTAGTATCGTTGTTCTTACATGTCCCTAGTCGAGTATCATTATTGATGGGACAACAATGATGCATTAAGACTAGTATATTGATTTACTGATGACCAAATCTCATTGGTCATAAATATATGAGATATTAAGTCATTGCATAGGTACATGTTAGAGAACGATGTACTGGACAGACCCACCATGAGAATTCTATATGGATCATTATGCGAAGTGTCATTAGCAATTCTCATAGTGACAATGATGTAATGGTCCTCCGACCTGAAACCGCTATATTACTACATGAGAATTTATGTACTTTGATATCATCAAATGTCACCTTTAATAGGGTGGACTATAAAGGTGATTATTGGGTTCATTGTGAATCGTGTGAGAAATATGAGTGATCTATATGGAATTTAACCATCCTATATTTTATGGGTGATATCCATAGGCCTCTTGATTGAGTAGGACTATGAAATGCATGGCCATGCTCAAATAGTGATTTGTTTCATATAGTCTACTCATTGATCAAGAAAACTCATATAAAATTATGAAGAGTATGACACATTTCATGACTCGAGTTTAATCTAGGATATTAAGGTTAAAAGGATTAAATTACATTGAAACATTGGTCACGAAAAGGTTGCATCGAATCATCGATCTTATTATTACTTGGGTAACAGTGATGCATTACTAGATGCCGCTCACTGTTTATAATTTTATAATATGATTTTTAAATTATTGCCAACGTAATAATAACCTATAGGGTCACACACAAAGAACGTAATTAAAAGGAAATTAATTTAAATTGTAAAGAATTAAACATGTCAATATGATTGATAGAATTTTAAATTACGAATTTAAATTAATGGGATAATTTATATATAAGTATATTAATTAAGTAAGACTTAATTAAGATATATATAAATTCGAATTTTAATAACATTAGGTTTTGATTAATTCCTCCTAACTGCTATATATATGATATATATCAGTCACTTTAGGTTTTACGTCAAAATAAAAACCTAGCCGCTCTTAGAGAGAGACTAGAGAAAACAGTTCAAAAAATCCTCATCCTTGGTGGCTAGTACAGCGTTTCCTTCTTCTGCAAATCATAGGACGATTCGTGTGGAGCGTTCGTGTGGATACCGTAGAGACGCAGTCCGTTTGAATTGCGTTGGAGATTCGACCGCATCGATTCTAGCTTTTACAATCGGTATAATTTTTTACCACTGAATTAATTGTTTTTCGCATGGATCCTGTTTTAGGGTTTCGAAATTGTTTTAAATTTTAATTTCCGCTGTGTGTTTCTGTCGAAACCCAACACTTCTCACATTCTTCGCTCCAACCGAACTTTGTATCTTTTCGAGTCAGCTGAGTTAATGGAGTAGCAATTCAAGAAAATCGTTCCACGAATCTCCGATAATAACCAGCTAAACCGAGAAAGCTACGTACTTTGGTTACTGATTTAGGTTGCTCCCAGCTTTGAATCGCTTCAATTTTTGCCGGGTCAACAGATATTCCATGACTTGATACTACGTGCCCAAGGAATGCTACTTCCTCAAGCCAGAACTCGCATTTCTTTAACTTGGCATAAAGCTTAAATTCACGAAGCTTTTGGAGTATCAGCCTCAAGTGTTGCTCATGATCTTCACGACTTTTAGAATAAATAAGGATGTCATCAATAAAGACGACCACAAAGTGATCCAAACATTCCTTGAATACTCGGTTCATCGTATTCATAAAGGCGGCAGGATCAATAGTCAATCTAAAGGACATGACTAGGAATTCATAATACCCGTACCGAGTTCTGAAAGCCGTCTTTGGAATGTCATTGGTTCTAATCTTTAATTGGTGATATTCGGAACGAAGATCAATATTTAAAAAGAATTTGGCTCCTTACAACTGGTCAAACAGGTCATCAATACGTGGCAATGGGTACCTATTTTTGATGGTGACATAATTCAACTCCCGATAATCAATACAAAGTCGCATACTCCCATCTTTCTTCTTCACAAATAGAACAGGAGCACCCCAAGGAGAAGTACTAGGACGAATAAAGCCAATGTCTAACAATTCCTGCAGTTTGGTCTTTAACTCCTGAAGTTCAATAGGAGCCATTCGATATGGGGCTTTGGAAATGGGTTTTGTACCGGGTTCAAGGTCAATACAAAATTCAATTTCACGCTCTGGGGGTAGGCCAGGAAGTTCTTCAGGGAATACGTCAGGAAATTTATTAACAATAGAAATATCATTCAAAACTGACGTATTTTTGTTTAGATCCGTGACATGAGCTAAGAAAGCTTGACATCTATTTTTTAATAAATGACTAGCTTTATGGCTTGAGATGACAGTGATTGATTTTAATGGTTTGCTTGCTTGAATTCGCAGAATAGGTTGGTTAGGAATATGAAAGCTAACAACCTTACGAAAATAATCAATTTTTGCATGATGAGTAGTTAACCAATCAATCCCTAGAATCACATCAAATACAAGTATTTTTAATGAAATAAGATCGACAGGTAATGTGAGGGTACCGATTTGAACCAAACAAGACTTATAAACAGTGGATGTAATGAAAGTTTCTCCCAACGGAGTTTCCACAGATAAGTCAAAGTCTAATTTCTCCGGAGTCAAATTTAATCGTTGAGCGCAAGTAGGAGAAATAAAAGAATGGGTAGAACCGGTATCAAATAAGGTATAGACTTCGCTAGAGTTTATGATAAGCTTACCCGTGATGACCTCGTTCGGGTTCCTTGCTTTCTGAGAGGTCACTACAAACACTCTCCCTTGCACTACCGACTTTGACTTTTCTGGAACGGCCTTTGGTGCCTCCATCCTAGCTGAACTTGTCTTCGGTGAACGACAAAATCGGGCTAGGTGACCTTCTATTCCACAATTATAACATGCTTTGGACGGCATCGCGCAGTTTGGACTGATGTGTCCCTCCCTTCCGCATTTGAAGCATATGATAGGTGGTCGTTCTCCTTCCTTAACAACGGGTGCTGGTGCTGACGTCTTTCCATCATTGTTGAATCTCCTCTTCTTGAAATGTCTATTCTTATTATTTTGGCCCTGATTACCACCGAAGTGGTTACCATTTCTGGCCTATTGATTCCCTCAACGCTTGTTGTCACCGCTTCGATGACTGCCCTCACTAGTATTATCATTTTGTCGGCTGCTCTCTTTTGGTTGCGTTGACTCGTTATCGCGCTCCACTAACTGAGCCCTATTTACAACATCTGAATACAAACACAGTTTATGAGAAATAAGATGTTGACGTATCTCGGGTTTCAAACCTCTTAGAAACATATGCGTCATTCTTTCCTCATTGTCAACCAAGTGAGACGCAAATCGGGACAACTCAGCAAACTTAGCTTCGTACTGCAACACGGTCATATTGTTCTGCTCTAACTTGATGAACTCTACCTCTTTCATGTGACGAATACTTTCGGAAAAGTACTTGTCGTTGAATAGTTCTTGGGACTTTTTCCAAGACATCTTCAGTGCGGCAGGTTGAGTACGCTTTACCGATTCCCACCAGTAGTCTGCCTCTCCTCGCAACATAAGGTGGCAAAGGGAACCTTTTGCTCCTCGGAGCATCTCAAGACATCAAATATCTTGGTGATCTGCTTTATCCACGTCTCTGCCTTAAGTGGTTTTGGTTCTTCAATAAACTCCGGTGGTCCCAGCTCCTTGAATTATTTAGCGGTGACCGTCCGAGAGTTGCTAGTGTTTCTACCTGCATTTTGGACAGGAGTCTCTCTCGCCTAATGTTGTACGAATTGCAGAAAGCTCCTAAACATTCCGTCATTCGCCATTTGGTCGGTGTTGTTGTTCACCTGAGGATTATTGCCTTCCTGATGCACATTATCCTAAGTGTTAATTTGTGGTGACTCAACAGTCTCTTGTGCTCCATTGATATTCTCAACATTCTCAGATGTCATTTTCAAATACTGCCACAAAACAAAAGTTAATTGACATGTAACATATTATCACTATACTCTGACCGACCAATTAAATATCAAATAAACTTAGATAGGCCATACTAGCGAAGGAATTCCCCGTCTCTCCCCTCCTAGTTCTAGTCTCACATCTTAGCCAGGGATCATATCCCTAAGCTCTGATACCAACTGTGACGCCCCCAAAATAGGTATACATCACCACATCTTGAGTCGCCAATTACATGGTACAAAATTTAAATACAAACTTAATTATACAACAGTCGTGTAAAATACAACTAAACATACGCTGTGAGTTTTAATACAAATATTGCCATCTAGACAATATCCACACTCAATTGAGTCCTCATTACATTTATTATCATACTAGTTAATAGAATAGTGAGGACTACTAATGCTATTATCTGGACCGTCACTCCGTTCCCCGACTAGTCCCTGCTACGTTCTCATTTCCTGAAGAGAACAATGAAAGTAAAAGGGTGAGCTCAACTAGCCCAGTAAGAAATATTATGACTAAGACAATGTAGAATAAATTATCATTAGCCTTCAAAAATGTTAAACTGATAAAATTCAATAGACATCAAGTTTAACTGCAGCGGAATAAGTAATTCATTAAAAGAGTCAAGTAGAGAATAAAATCTACTATCTTTTATGATTTAAAAGGTTTTTCATCACTTTTATCGCTGGGACTCAGCTTAATAAATAATTCACATCATCCCTGCACTACGGTCAAGGATATTCATTAGTATTACAACCACAAATTATCCATGCACTAAGGGCCAAGGACATTCGTGTATTCATCAATAGTCATGATTATGCCAACAACTGCCCATCAATGCACTACGGGCCAATGAGGACTTTTACCACATCATTTGTAATATTACGGTCATGATTATACCGAATAATTTCTGGTCATAATCATACCAAGTCCATCTATGCACTATAGGCCACAAATGACTTTCAACATAATATAAACATGAGGATGAAGACAATGATATAAGAATTCAATAAAACAAGTTCAAGAATTAATTTATCCAGGAACCCATAACGTCCAAATTGTCAACATGATACTGCTTTGTGGAGTAAAATTCAAGAATGCTCAGAAGAATATTTTCATGAAAAGATACTGGATGAAGCGCAAATATCAAGGATATACCACTAATTTCATGGAGTATAGAAGCCAAAACTTTAACCGAGTATAATAAAAAATAGAATAACAAAAGAAATCACCAGGCATGCGATAGACCGCACAGACATGTTATTCTAACAGAATAATAAATAATAGAATCAGGTCCGGCGTAAAACGCACAGACAGGATATTCTAACAAAATAATAAAGACGGAACCAGGTCCGGCGTAAAACGGACGGACATGATATTCCAACAGAATAATAAAGACGGAACCAGTTCTGGCGTAAAACGCACAGACATGATATTCTAACAGAATAATAAAGAATGGAATAACAGAAGAATTTTACCAAGTATAGGGTAACCCGCGTATACAGGTTATTCCAACAGAATAATAATGAATGGAATAACATATGTTCTCTTCATGAATACAAAAGAAATAATACCCCTTACCGTAAAAGAAACTGGATATAAGAGTAGGGAAATAGCAGAATACTTTTCTATAGCTTCTCTATAATTTCTCTCTCTAGAGTTTCAGTGAATTCGTAAGATATAATGAAGGAATGAGCTTCTATTTATAGGAGAATGGAAGGGCACTGTTCATGGACGAAATAATTTTGCAGATTCAAATTCAATCAACCATTCATAAAAAAAAAACAAAAATAAAATAAAATATTATATATATATATATATATATATATATATATATATATATATATATATATATATATTCACACATAATATTCACTTTCCCACCCACACATCACTTTCACTACACTCTTACACACACACACACACACACACACACCATACACCTTTCACTATTATACAAACATATCTTACACCCATAACTTTTATACTATCACTTTTTCACCATTTTCCACTCACACACACGTTATATATATACACACACACATCATATATATATATATATATATATATATATATATATATATATATATATATAAATTCCATCCCCTTTACGTAACTCCCTCACACCCCTATTTTAAAAATTAGTTTTTCAACATATATGGGCCCCACATGTGGCCCCCACCTTTAAAAAATTTTCTACCGATTATTTTGAAAATGGATAAATGGGGGTCCATAAAATAAACAAAACTTCATAAAAATCACCTTAATAATTTTAACAACATTTATCACTTTTATTATAATTCACAATATTAATCGACCAGGTCGTTCCCAAGAAAGAGGGGGCTTTCCAATAAAGATTTCTCCCTATTTGCGCGCAATTAGGTGACCAGATCTCTCCTTGACAGAACTTCTAGACATCGTTAATATTACAAATAATAATATTAATAACTTTGTCGTCTCAATTATTGATTTAATAATATATAAAATATTGACAATAATTGAATCAAATAACGTGAGATATTATGCAGCAATTACTGTAGCAATAATTGAACAAAACTGAGTGACTTCTCACGTAAGTATCAATAATCAATACCGTGTGCTACTATGCAGCCACGCGTATTACTGTACTTTTAACACCGAGTGTTTCAACAGTTAACGGTAAAACTTCCGCCGTTATTTTCATAAAGTATTTTTGTCGTTTTCTCAATCCGACAATAATTCTGTTGTGGTGTCCACCAATGATTGTGCCGTTGTACGAATCTTTCATGTTTAAAACGAATATTCCCCGACCAATCGAATATTATATAACAACTTGCGTACTTTACAAAATTTATAAATATTATCCACAACTATTATATCAAATTTACTCCATAATATTTAAAAATGATATTTATAAAAAAATTTATCTTTATTTATAAAAGTTGGGGTCTTACATTAAATATTTCATAATCAAATCTTATATATTTGGAATCCCATATAAATTCAAAGCAATCTCTCCCTCAATAAAGCAACCTTCTAATCTACATGCATATTTATAACAATATCATAACGAAATTCTTTGACCCAAGTATATTAACTAGGGTAATTATGTCATTTAATCGATTAAATTAAAAATAAATAAATTTCATTTCATTTTATTAATAAAAAAATTCATCATTTTCAGGTATTTTCACAGCGTACTAGCTATCATGACAATTAAGACCACAAAAATTGACAATGCTCTTAAGGACCTTAGCAAAAGTTTTTAGACCTAAGAATTAATTAATGGAAAATAGTTAATATTAAATATTTTAATTTATTTTGTTTTCGTTGGATATTTAAATGCATATTTATTATTCTCTCTAATGATTGACACTTTTTGTGAACTTTGTTCTTGTCAAAATATATCTAACAATAGCTTTATAATTTTTGTAAATATAATATGTGATATAGTAAGAATATAAACTTCAATAAATTATTATATAACAATATACTTTTGACCTTTTATGAATTTTTTGGCATAAAGACAAATATTTTGTTTGACCAACGCAGTATTTATTATTATTATTATTATTATTATTTTTTTAAAAACTATGAATGGTCAAATATACACAAATAACAACCACCATTTGTTACCTTGTACTTTTGTGTTTGTATTTGGTTCTTGTGTTTGTTGCTTCCATCTCTTGACTCGGTTTAAATATCCTCATTTCTTTGTGAATATTGAGATGTCCTTTATCTTCATTATGTTTGGAGACCAATGTCTTTATTAATGCATTTTTTCCCCAACATTAACAGTTGCCAACTTTGTAAATATTCTAAGATGTCAACTAGAACCATTTTTTTATAATTTACAAAATTTGAAACCACCAAAACGGCAAACACACAATTAACGACAACATATTTGCATTTGCCAATTTTTGACTTTCGTATTCACATAAAATTTTCTTTTTAGAATTAATATTCATGGCTTGAGACACAAAAATTCTAAATGACAAAGCTAAAGAAGATAAAAATATTAATACATACATCTGGATGAGGTTAATTCATGTTTTACAATGAATAATTTAATTTCATTATTAATAATTAATTTCAGAAAATTGCCAACTGAAAACTCAAAATCAAGATATTAGCAGCTGTTATCAAGTATACGTAAATTATTATTATTATTATTATTATTTTGAAAATTACCCTTTGCTTCTTTTAGATTTTCTATCACCGTATGATTGAATTTTAAAATGGACAGAAAAAAAAAACAAAATAGACAAAAAAGTTAAGATTTCTTTTTAGTTATGTTGTTACTGAATTTTCTAACGAATAGAAAAAAAAAATTGACGGAAAACTTGATCACTTTTTTATTAAATTTTTTCGTCCAAAAATGATCGAAAAACTAATTAACATATCCAACTTTTTGTTAATCACTACTATACCCTTTATATTATGAACATAACAAAATAATATAAGAGTAAAATAATATTTTAAATATAAAATTTATATTTAACCTTTTTAAACTCGATAACAATATAAAAGAAAACTTATAAATTTTTTCTTTGCTATTCAAATTTCGTTCTGTCTTTCCAGATGCCCTCAAGTTTGATTTTAGTGGGCAAGTGCAAATCTTGACATTTTGGACTCAAAAAATGGACAGAATATTCCTATGTTGAGCCACGTCCACTCGTCCAGAACTTATTTAGAAAGTGATATTTGCAATAATAAAAAATAGTGGAGGGGTCCTCAAATAAAATAAAACAAAACAAAAAGAAGGAGAGAGGATTTTCAGATAATTTAAATAAAATATAACAAGTGGTAGTGGTTTTTCACATGCTAAAGTTGTATTCACACGTTCTTTCCAAACCCAAAGATATTAAGAATATATATAGGTCAATGTCAAGCCAAGCGAAGCCAAACCAAGCCAACTAACAAGCAAAACGTGCCTCCGTTTTATTCCTCCCTCCGTCCCTAATTATTTAACATTTTAGATGTGGATACAAAAATTAAAATAATAATTAGAAAGTATTAAATATAGTACTTAACTAGATATAAACTGGCGCTTTGAGGTGGGATTATTCATTTTGTTAATAATAAATTTATACATGTAATTAATAAATTAAAATATAATAAGAAGATGGTAGATTGTCGTGCGATTATCAAATTTTAATAGCATATGTTATATAGTGTTGCATAAAAATTTTGTGCGCAAATACATATCCAAGTATATAATTAATTTGATCACTAAACCCTAGAACATTACATAACAATTGTGTATGTGTGTGTGTGTGTGTGTGTGTGTGTATATATATATATATATATATATATATTAATGTCTTGATAAAAATGTTTATAATGTAATCAATATGGTTAAAAATGGGTAACCCTTTCATTCTAAAGCACAAATAAATATTTAAAAAGTGTCATGCACAATGCCATCGAATTGTTATATTGATATGATTGTTAGTGGTATATTTGAAGTCTGTTACACATTACACAAACCTCACCAAGCCTCAAATATCTGACACATGTACTTGATACATTTTGAAGAGTCCATGTTTTGTATACGCTTACTTGCATCAGAATTCTAACATCCAAACGAAATAGAAAACAGCGAAAGAATGTCTCAGTTTCGGTCCTCAGACATGAAGGAAAATCACATGTTACATGCGAAAATTGAAAAGCACGATAATTAATAATTATGTTGAATCTTCATGTTAAACAAATACCATATCCAAAAACTTAGCAGTATAGCACCGTGTCATACATAACACAATGTTATAGTTAAAGAACAAATACATTGCCTCATTAGTTTTTTTTTTATCAATTTTTGACAATTGTATAGGCACTCATAGTATTACCATAATGCCAAAAAAATATATATTAATGATGATGAAAATAATTTACCGGATGCTAGTATTTAACAAATCATGCAAAACTAAAATCTATATAATAGAATGCAATAAATGAAGAAGCCATAAATATAAACACCGTGAGATATAGTCCACAAAATGAAGCCATAGCCCCTCCCATTGAATGCACTGTCCCATAATCTGAAGGTCTTCATATAACTCCTTTGCACTTTCAACAGTATTTAGAATTGTAGGGCGCAAAATTTTGTTGTGCTAAGCAGAATAAAATCCATGATGCACCTGAAATAATGCAAAAAGCATGACAACAAAAATTTAACTCTGCCAATAACTGCATACACCAAATTCATTGTCACATTACCATTGAACCATATGTACCAGAATTATCACATTTAAGCTTCTTCCAGTTTAGGTCTTCAATCCAGTTATATTTATTGAATGTGCAATATATTCACATAAACAAAAATTAGCACTTAATTAAATGATCTTTTTAACAGTCGTTGCAATCTTATAAATATTTGCGACAGGAATCTGGACAATAGTGAGATATAAAAATTTAGACATACTTAATAATTGATTTCAACATTGCATAAACTATCAACCAAATAAATAATTATCTTTTCACAACTCTTTTATAGGAAATAGTATTGCCCGAGATAAAAAAAGTCTCACACTTAGCTAAAAATTCATGTGTTTGTCAGATTGAAAACAAACAGAACATAAAAAGATCTAGCTCCTATATTAAATAAAAACGAAAAAAATTAGAGTAAACACATACGAAATGGACTTACATAGAATTTTAAATACTGTCATTCAAAAAATAAAATACAAACCTATTATACTTTTATTTAAAAGTTTTTCAATGGTTATACATGAATATATATACACAGACAAAAAAATGAATATAGATAAACTCTACTCAGTACATGTATTAACAAAATTTCGAGTTGAATGTATAATAAAAACTAAACAATTTTGTAAGGGGTAGTGTTGAAAGTTTGCCGATTTATTTTTATTTTTGTAACTTGAATTTTGCTCGATTGAGATAGCTTTGTAAATGCATATCATAGATTTACCTAAAAAGATTCAAATAGATTGTAGTAAAAATTTCATGAGATATAATAATAAAATAATCAGAGTTTACATTAAATAATGAACAACAAAAAGATAATAGCCAGAAACAGTCAAACCTTTCTACATTAAATTGTGAAAATTTTTCTAGAAAACTATATTCTTTGTAGTATTGTATGTTTGTCCATCTTTATCACAAATTAGTATTTTTACTCCACTCTTGCTTGTAACTCTTGATACTGCTACATACAATTGGTCATAGCTAAAAACTAGATGTGACAGATATAGTCCAACATGTGAGAGAGATTGCCTCTGACTCTTATTAATTGTCATGAAAAAGCAAACAACCAAAGAAAATTATTTTTTTTAGAATTTTAAAGGTAATCTAATGTTTGACGGTGTTAAGACCAAGCGAGGTATGAAAACTTTGTGTCCAAAATTGCTGTCTGAAATTACTTTTGCTTCTATCAGCTGTTTTTCCAATTGAGTTACAATTAATCTCGTGACATTGCACAAACTAAATCACTGATCTATATTTCGGAGTAACATTACAAGAACCCCAATCTTCAACATTATCTTGTGGTTTAACATTCCAGAAAATGTAATGCTATTCAAAAATTATAAGGTGTAAATGCCTTCATAGCTATTTGAGTTTTCATCAACCTTACATAGGACATCTTAGATATGATACTTCATCACCTGGCCATAAATACATCACATATTCGTTCACCATATTTATAGCATCAAGTGTAGGAGCAAGGATGACTTGGTCTTGAAAATAAAAGTCATTCTCAAATTTTTCCAATAAATTAGGATATGTGATATCAACAATTACTGCAAGGAGATTGATCGGATATTTGATGTAAGACCCCAACTTATTAATGAATAAAATCAAATATAATTTGATATAATACTTTGGTTATGGGTGAAATGTGTAAATTTTACAAAATAAGCAAGTGGTTATAAAATATTCATTTTGTCGGGAAATATTCGTTTGGTCGTGGAATATTCTTGCTGTCGGGGAATATTCGTACGACGGCGCAGCCTTGTGTGGGCCCCATAACGGAAAGCGATTGGATGAAGAAAACGACAAGTATAAGTTGTTTATAAACAACGGTGTAGTTGTTACCGCTAATACTGTTGGAATACCCGGTAGTTAAAATACAGTAGCACACGGTATTGCACCAATTATTGAATCTTACGTAAGAAGACACTACTCAATAATTGTTACAGTAGTTATTATTCAATATTTTATTTTATTGATTCAATAATTGCTGCGTTGATATTTTATATTATTGTTGTTTCAATAATTGTTACTGCACAGTATTTTCCTTTATCAGATCAATAATTCATATTATTTGAATAATATTATTAGATAACATTATTGGCAATGTCTAGAAAGTTCTGTTTAAGGAGAGGTTTGGTCATCTAATTGCGCGCCAGTAAGGAGAAATTCTTATTGGAAAGCCCCTCTTTCCTGGGAACGGCCTGGTTGTCATAAATGTGATTCTGTAATATTATTTGTGAATAATTAATTATTGATTCATATGATAAGGAAATATTTATTTTATGTGGATATAAATGAGGGATATATTTTTGTGGTTAAAAATGAGGGAGTTAATGTTGATGTTTTTATCAGTATTTTTATCGGAATGGAGGTATTAAAAATCAAATCAGGATTTTTGAGAAATATTGCGAAGGTTATAATTTTTAATCCGACCGTTGGATCGTGGTAATTTTTGGATATGTTATACATATATAAGTTGAGTATATGTCCACAAATTTTGAACCGTTAAAAATGAACGTATAATTTATTATGAATTTTACGAGATGACTGGTTCAGAAATTGTTGAATTTTCGGAGTTAATTATTTTGGTGGAAAATTCTAGAATTGGCGGGCCCCACTCTTGGTTGGTGAAAAAATGTGCTGAAATTTTTATTCAAATGTGGTGGGTGAGAATAGTAGCAGGTAAAACCATCAGGTTGCAGGTTAAGTTTGCTTCGGCGTGCTAACATTTTCCTATAAATAGAGGGCTAAGTTAGAATTGAAAATCACACCAAAAATAAGTTTTCTCTCTTTCTCTCTCTAGATTAATGAGTGTATTTTGTGAGTATTTAGATACTTTGAGAGTTTCTATTCATCAGAGCAAGTTTCTTTCAACCTTATACCGGTATTCCGATCAGAAGTACTGATATTTTGAGGTAAGGGATATTATTTTCTTCTTAAATGATATTATTTTCTTCAATATCATTATGCTGAAATATCAACAGGAGTTTTTATCAAATTTGGAACTTTTTGTGTCGGGGTTACTATTCACGTATACGGCACTATTCACGAATACGACACTATTCACCGAAAAATAAAATTTTCTCTTTTTGTCCAAGATGTCTATTATGGTTACTATCTTTAATTGTATCCATGTTTTGATCTTTATTTTTGAATTCTGCTTCACAATTGATTATTATGAAGTATAATTGATCTTGGATAAACTGTTATACGAATCCCTACTATTTGTCCTTCTGTCTCACTGAATTCATTTTTTTTAAGATATTTTTCATCATCCTCAGTCCTAAATGATGATATTACTGAATATCTTTGGCCTGTAGTGCAAAGATGTAAGATTACTTGATGAATATCTTTGGTCTGTAGTGCAAAGATGAACAGGTGTTGAGATGAACATGACTGACAGGTGATACAAATGAATATCTTTGGCCTGTAGTGCAAAGATGAATATTTGGATAAAGATGATTATTAATTGATGTTACAGGGATAAAATATTGATGATGGACTTTTAAATCTTAGAAGATAGTAGAATTCATTCTCTACTTGACTCTTCTAATGGTATGCTGTTTCCGCTGCAGTTGTTGATCTAAAACTTGTTGTCGATTATATTCTATCAGATTTTTCCCTGTTGAATACTAATGATAATTTGTTGTATATTATCTTAGTCATAATATTTTTTACTGGGCTAGTTGAGCTCACCCTTTTCCTTTTTGTTCTATTTTTCTTCTAAGGTGGTGAGAACATAGCAGGATCTAGTCGGGGTATGGAGTGATGGTTCTAGAAAGATGTTTTAGCAGTCCTCACTATTTCTGTAAAATAGTGTTTGAATAATTGTATTGAGAATTTATTTGAGTGTGGATATTGTCTAGAAGACAATATTTGTATTTAAACTCACAGTATGTGTTGTCGCATTTTGCACGATAATTATATTATTGAAGTTGTAGTTTGCTTTCTGTACCATATTTTTGGCGACTCAGAATGGGTGTTGTATACCTATTATGGGGGCGTCACATTTGATAAGAAAATTAGGATAAATAACGGATAGTAATGATAATAGCTCAATAATGATAATATCATAAAGTAGTGATTTTAGGAGATAATAATTAAATTAGAAAGTATAATATCAGAACAGTTTACATTACCAAGATAGTTTAGATTTGTAGTGATTTAGAGGATTATACATTTAAAATACTAATTTGAGATTAAAAAAAGTAGTAATTTTAGTAGATAATAATTAATTTAGTAATGATAATATTAGATTAGTTAACATTATTAGAACAGTTTAGATGTATAGTGATTTAGGAGATTATAAAATCAAAATAATAATGTAGGATTAAAAAATAATGATTTTAGAAGATAATAATTACGTTATGATAATATAAAAACCGTTTACATTGAAAAAATAGTGATTTAGTGGATTATAAAATCAACATAGTAACTTATGATTTATATTATTTGTTATTTTAATTTTGTTTTAAATTGTATAATATTATTTTGTAATATAATTATAAATGGTATAAAATTATATTGTAATATAATTAAATTAGTAATGATAATATCTGCACAGTTTAGATATGTAGTGATTTTATTATATACATGTATTATAATATTATACCATATATGTATGATATAATGTATGGTATAATTATAAATGTTATAGTATTAGAAAAGTAATTATTTTAGGATATAATAATTATGTTTTAACATAATTAAATTAGTAATAGTTTAGAAAAGTAATGGATTTTAGGGTTTATAAAATAATCATATTAGTGCAGGATTATATATATGTATGATAATGTATGATATAAGATTATAAATGATATATAATACTGTAAAATTCTAAAAAATAGATTTATTGGGTTGTCACTGTTAGTAATGTTGGAACTTATATATATGCATGAAATAATATTATAAAATTCAAAAACTAGTGTAATTATGTAACAATTGACATTACCAAAATAGTTTAGATTTGTAGTGATTTAGTAGATTATAAATTCAAAATATTAATTTGAGATTAAAAAAATAGTGCTTTTAGGAGATAATAATTAAATTAGAAAGGATAATATCAGAAAAGTTGACATTATCAAAATAATTTAGATTTGTAGTGATTTAGGAGATTATAAAATAAAAATATTAATTTGGGATTAAAAAATAGTGATTTTAGGATATAATAATTACATTAAAAAGGATAATATCAGAACAGTTGACATTACCAAAATAATTTAGATTTGTAGTGATTTAGTGGATTATAAATTCAAAATATTAATTTGGGATTAAAAAAATAGCGATTTTAGGAGATAATAATTAATTTAGTAATGATAATATTAGAACAGTTAACATTATCATAACAATTTAGATTTGTAGTGATTTAGGGAATTATAAAATTAAAATATTAATTTGGAATTAAAAAATAGTAATTTTAGGAGATAATAATTAAATTAGAAAGGATAATATCAGAACAGTTAACATTACCAAAACAATTTAGATTTGTAGTGATTTAGTGGATTATAAATTTAACATATTATTTTGGAATTAAAAAATAGTGATTTTAAAAGATAATAATTAATTTAGTAATGATAATATTAGAATAGTTAACATTATCAGAACAGTTTAGATTTTGTAGTGATTTAGGGGATTATAAAATCAAAATAATAATAATAATATAAAAACCGTTTAGATTAAGAAAATAGTGATTTATGAGATTATAAAATAAACATAGTAAGTTATAATTAATATTATTTGTTATTTTAATATTGTTTTAAATGTTTTAAACTGTATAATATATTATGTTGTAATATAATTATAAATGGAAATGTGTTGATTTTGTAGAATGATAGATGTCAATTTATTGTACCATGTACTGTGATTTAGTATATATATAATCGATAATATATAATAGATAATAGATAATAGGTAATAGATTTCTCAATCAAGACTCTAGGATATTGCATTGCATGGTCATATTTATGGAAGTGGTTAAATAATTATTGTGACGCCCCCAAAATAGGTCCATTCCATCCAACCCATTCTGAGTCGCCAAATACATGGTACAGAAAATAACTACAACTTTATGATTACAATTGTCGTGCAAAATACGACAACACATATACTGTGAGTTTAAATACAAATATTGTCATCTAGACAGTATTCATACTCAATTAAGTCCTCATTATACTTATTGATACACTGTTTTACAAAATAGTGAGGACTACTAAAACAACTGTCTTGAACCATCATTCCACACCCCGACTAGTACTCTCTACATTCTCGCCTCCTGAGAAGAAAATGGAACAACAAGGAAAAGGGTGAGCTCAACTAGCCCAGTAAAGAATATTATGACTAAGATAATATACAACAAATTATCCTTAGTCTTCAACAGGGAAAAATCTAACAGAATACAATAGACAACAAGTTTTAAATCAATATTCGCAGCGAAAAATAATAATTCATAGAAGAGTTACGTAGAGAATGAAATCTACGATTATCTATGAATTTAAAAGTCCATCATCAACATTTTATCCCTGTAACATCAATCAATAAATATCTTGAATCAAATAGTCATCTTTGCACTACAGGCCAAAGATATTCATCAGTTGGTCATGTTCATCTGAACACCTGTTCATCTTTGCACTACGGGCCAAAGATATTCATCAGAAATCATTTATCTTTGCACTACAGGCCAAAGATATTCAGTTATATCATCATTTAAGACTGAGGATGATGAAAAATATTTTTAAAAAAATGAATCCAGTGAAACAAAAGAGTAAATATTAAGGATTCGTAATTCAGCTATTCCATGTCCAAAAATACCTCATAAATAATCATGATGGAGTAAAATTCAAGAATGATCAAAACATGGATACAATCAAAGCTAATATCCAGAATAGATATTTTGGACAAAAAGAAGAAAAATTATTTTCCGGTGAATAGTACCGTATTTGTGAATAGTGCCGTATACGTGAATAATGCCGTATACGTGAATAGTAATTCCGACACCAAAAGATAGAAATTTCACAAAAACATCATTATGCTTCGTGAATAGTAACTCGTGAATAGTAACTCATGAATAGTAACTCGTGAATAGTAACTCGTGAATAGTAACTCATGAATAGTAACCCCGACATGAAAAAGTTCTAAATTTGATAAAAATTTCTAACCAATATTTCGGCATAATGATATTGAAGAAATAATATCATTTTCGAATAGAATAACATCCCTTACCTCGTAAGGACAGTACTTCTAGTTGAAAAACCGGATATAGGTTATGACTTGAACTTGCACCGTATAGAAACACTCAAAGTATTAAAATACTCACAAGAATACGCTCAATATATCGAGAGAGAAAGAGAGAGAAGTTTTCAGTTTCTGGTGTGATTTTCAATTCTAACCTAAGCACCCTATTTATAGGAAAATGCTTAGAACACTAAAGCAGAAAATTTAATAAAATATTAATATATATATTAAATTTTCCTACGCCAACCTTTGTAGATCTGAATTTCAGCCATTTGCAACACATGGGGGGCCAACCAAAACAATAAAAACGATTTTCTAACTATAAATATTTTAAACTTCCAAAAATCAATTATTTTGGAACCTCAGAACTTCAATAATTCATAATAAATAGCTCTTTTATCAGAAAATTCGAATCTCGCGATTTTTTATAGGAAATTCAATTCTTTACAACTTTACAGAAGAAAGTTTTTCCAAATTCTAAACATAAATTGATCAAAATCTATAAAGGGACGATTTTATAAGCTATAATTAAATTTCAGTCAAGAAATGGGCCCACAGACATGTTTAACATGTTCTAAACAACTTTTGCAACAAAAATACTCTTTCTCCTCATATACTCATATATCCCACATTCATTGTAAAAATATCATCATTATTATATTATTAAAATAATATATTTAAATGAATTATTTTATCAGAAAAAGATAAAATATTAATTTTCAACAATTGTCACATTAAAAATTTTCTCCATCTATATCCACATAAAATTAATATTTTCCTCATCATATAAATCAATAATTAATTATTCACAAATAATATTACAGAATCACAATACTGACAACTAGACAGTTTTCAGGAAAGAGGGGGCTTTCCAATAAGTATTTCTCCTTACTGGCGCGCAATTAGGTGACCAAACCTCTCCTTAGACAGAACTTTCTAGACATTGCCAATAATGTTATCTAATAATATTATTCAGATAATATGAATTATTGCTCCGATAATAGAAAATACTGTGTAGTGACAATTATTAAAACAACAGTAATATAAAATATCAACGCAGCAATTATTGAATCAATAAAATAAAATACTGAACAGTAATTATTGTAACAATTATTGAGTAGTGCCTTCTTACGTAAAAATCAATAATTGGTGCAATACCGTATGCTACTGTGCAACAACGCGTATTACTGTGTTTTAACCACCGGGTATTCCAACAGTATTAACGGTAACAACATACCGTTATTTATAAACAACTTGTTTTTGTCTTTTTATTCATCCAATCGCTTTCCGTTATGGGGCCCACACAAGGCTGCGCCGTCGTATGAATATTCCCCGACATCAAGAATATTCCACGACCAAACGAATATTATCCGACAACAATGAATATTTTATAACCACCTGCTTATTTGAAATATTTGCGCATTTTACCCATAACTAACCTCATTAATCAATTTAACCCTTACTATTTCAAAATAATAAATAGAGGAAATTAAATTTCATTTATTAATAATTTGGGGTCTTACAAACTCCCCTCCTTATGAAATTTTGTCCTCGAAATTGACGTACGTACCTGGTGTTTCGAAAAGATGAGGATACCTCGCTTTCATTTCCGTTTTCAACTCCTAGGTCTTTTCCTAAATAGCATGGTTTCTCCACAAAACTTTAACTTGTGGTATGACCTTCGTGCGTAGGACATGCTCCTTCCTATCCAATATCTTGACAGGTACCTCTTCATACGTTAAGTCTTCAGCTATCTCGTCCGGTTCTAACTCAATAATGTGGTTTGGGTCTTTCACATATTTTCGTAACTTCGATACGTGAAAAACGTTATGAACACGCGTCATACTTGACTGTAAAGCGAGTCTATAGGCCACAGTTCCTACTCGATCGAAGATTTTAAATAAATCGAAGGCTGGAGCTTTCTTCTCTTCATCGACTCTTACTTCTAGAATAACACATTCTTGCACCTTCTTCTTTATATTCATCAGCTCCAGGTCTGTAGCTTAAGCGGCTTTAACGTTATCGATTAAAGTCGATTTTACTTGTATATCATCACATGGGTACCTAGAGTCTTCAACTCTATCTCTATCATTTGTAAGTTATACAAAAATGGGTCTTTGACAATATCACACTTGTACTCGTATACGATGTTTTACTCAACACGTCAGCTACCACGTTCGCTTTTTCAGGATGGTATGGTCAGAACATGTGCCGAAATGAGTCTCCTCTTGAGTTCTTAGAAGCTCTTCCCACATTCCTTGCTCCATTCGAATTTTTTATCTCTATAAGTCCACTGAGTTAATGGAGTAGCGATTCGAGAAAATCTTTTTATGAATCTCTGATAATAACTAGAAAGCTACGTATTTCGATTACTGACTTAGGTTGCTCTCAACTGTGACTCATATCCTAATCTTGGTTAGCACGTCACAATGACACCTATCAGTTTACTACCGCACGAATATGGCGTCCCCTACGGAGAGTCTAGCTTCGGTGCATTCCACAAAGGAAGTCACCAGTTAGAGGCTCGGTTATCAACTTCTATAGTTGGGTTTTTAACTCCTGAAGTTCAATAGGAGCCATTCGATATGAGATTTTAGAAGTGAGTTTTGTACCAGATTCAAAGATGATACAAAATTCAATATCACGCGTAGGCCAAGAAATTCTTCAGAAAATACGTCAGGGATTTACTAACAATAGAAATATCATTCAAATCTGACGTATTTTTGTTCAAATCCATAACATAGCTAAGAAAGCTTGACATCCGTTTTTCAATAAACGAATGACTTTACGGCTTGATATGAAAGAGTTTGACTTCAATGGTTTGGTTGCTTGAATTTGAATAACAGGTTGCTTAGGAATATGAAAACTTACAACCTTACAAAAGCAATCAATTTGGCATGATGAGTAGTTAACCAATCGATCCCTAAAATCACATCAAAAGCAAGTATCTTTAAAGAGATAAGGTCAACAGGTAATGTGATGGTGCCAACTTGGATCAAACAAGATTTGTAAATAGTGGATGTAACGAAAGTTTCTCCTAATAGAGTTTCCACAGATAGGTCAAAGTCTAACTTCTCCGAAATCAAGTTTAAACGTTGAGTATAAGCAGGAGAGATAAATGAATGGGTAGAATCGGTATCTAATAAGATATAGACTTCGCAAAAATTTATAATTAACTAACCCGTGCTAACTTCGTTCGGGTTCCTCGCATTCTGACCAGTCACGAAAAACGCTCTTCTAGGAACCGTTGACTTTGACTTTTCTGGGATAACTTTTTGAGGCACCACCCCCGTTGGACTTGGTTTCGCTACTGTGCAATCTCGAGCGATATGTCCTTCCTTTTCACAGTTATAACATACCTTAAACTGTTGTGGGCAATTTGGGCTGATATGTCCTTCTTTTCCTCACTTATAGCATATGATCGGTGGTCGTTCTCCTCCCTTGGAACCAGTTGCTACTGGTTCTGACGTCTTCGTATTATCATTGTTGAATCTCCTCTTTTTAAAATCTCCTCCCGACTCGCTTCTTCTATTTTCATGGCTATGATTACCACTAGAGTGGTTGCCGTTCTTGTCCGTATTCTTCTTTCTCCGTTGATTATTATTGTTCTGATGACTGCTGTCACCGGTATGATCCTGGTTGTGGTCCTTCGATTGACCGTACTCGTTATCTCGCTCAAATAATTGTGCCCTGTTGGCAACATCTGAATAGAGAGAAAATTTATGAGAAATGAGATATTGACGTATGCCGGGTTTCAAACCTCTCAGAAACATCCGCATCATACGTTCCTCATTCTCCACCAAATGAGGTGCAAACCTGGACAACTCTGCAAACTTCGCCTCGTACTGGGACACCGTCATATTATTCTGCTCCAGTCTAATAAACTCTACCTCCTTCATATGGCGAATACTTTCAGGAAAGTATTTTTCGTTGAAAAGTTTCTGAAACGTATCCCAAGACATGCTGAGTGCGGCAGGCTGGGTCCGTTTCACAGACTCCCACTAGTAGTCTGCCTCGCCACGAAACATAAAGGTGGAAAATGGAACCTTCTGTTCCTCCGTGCATCCCAAGACATCGAATATCTTGGTAATTTGCTTAACCCACGTTTCCGCCATGATCGGATCCGGCTTTCCCTTAAATTCTGGTGGTCCCAACTCTTTGAACTGCTTAGCCGTGACAAACCGTGAATTGCTATCATTTCCCCCTGTATTTTGAACACGAGTCTCCCTCGTCTGGTTTTGCATGAATTGCAAAAAACTTCTAAACATCCCATCGTTCATCATCTACTCATTGGTGTTGTTCACAGGAGGAACATTACCAGCCTGTTGCACGTTCTCCTAGTTGGTGAGCACATGTGTCTCCACGGTTTAATTTACTCCACTGTTAACATTCTCAATCGACATTTTCAAATACTTCCATAAAACAAGGGTTAATTAAACAAATTAACAAATCACATAATACCCCTATATAAAGACCGACCAACAAATAAGCTTAGGTAGGACACACTAGCAAAGGATTTACTCGTCTCTCCCCTCCTAGTTCTATTCCCCGATCTCCACCAGAGATCATATCCCTAAGCTCTGATATCAACTGTGACGCCCCCAAAATAGGTCCATTCCATCCAACCCATTCTGAGTCGCCAAATACATGGTACAGAAAATAACTACAACTTTATGATTACAATTGTCGTGCAAAATACGACAACACATATACTGTGAGTTTAAATACAAATATTGTCATCTAGACAGTATTCATACTCAATTAAGTCCTCATTATACTTATTGATACACTGTTTTACAAAATAGTGAGGACTACTAAAAAACTGTCTTGAACCATCATTCCACACCCCGACTAGTACTCGCTACATTCTCGCCTCCTGAGAAGAAAATGGAACAACAAGAAAAAAGGTGAGCTCAACTAGCCCAGTAAAGAATATTATGACTAAGATAATATACAACAAATTATCCTTAGTCTTCAACAGGGAAAAATTTAACAGAATACAATAGACAACAAGTTTTAAATCAATATTCGCAGCGAAAAATAATAATTCATAGAAGAGTTACGTAGAGAATGAAATCTACGATTATCTATGAATTTAAAAGTCCATCATCAACATTTTATCCCTGTAACATCAATCAATAAATATCTTGAATCAAATAGTCATCTTTGCACTACAGGCCAAAGATATTCATCAGTTGGTCATGTTCATCTCAACACCTGTTCATCTTTGCACTACGGGCCAAAGATATTCATCAGAAATCATTCATCTTTGCACTACAGGCCAAATATATTCAGTTATATCATCATTTAAGACTGAGGATGATGAAAAATATTTTAAAAAAAACGAATCCAGTGAAACAAAAGAGTAAATATTAAGGATTCGTATTTCAGCTATTCCATGTTCAAAAATACCTCATAAATAATCATGGTGGAGTAAAATTCAAGAATGATCAAAACATGGATACAATCAAAGCTAATATCCAGAATAGATATTTTGGACAAAAAGAAGAAAAATTATTTTCCGGTGAATAGTACCGTATTCGTGAATAGTGCCGTATACGTGAATAGTGTCGTATACGTGAATAGTAATTCCGACACCAAAAGATAGAAATTTCACAAAAACATCATTATGCTTCGTGAATAGTACTCGTGAATAGTAACTAATGAATAGTAACTCATGAATAGTAACTCGTGAATAGTAACTCGTGAATAGTAACTCATGAATAGTAACCCCGACATGAAAAAGTTCTAAATTTGATAAAAATTTCCAACCAATATTTCGGCATAATGATATTGAAGAAATAATATCATTTTCGAATAGAATAACATCCCTTACCTCGTAAGGACAGTACTTCTAGTTGAAAAACCGGATATAGGTTATGACTTGAACTTGCACCGTATAGAAACACTCAAAGTATTAAAATACTCACAAGAATACGCTCAATATATCGAGAGAGAAAGAGAGAGAAGTTTTCAGTTTCTGGTGTGATTTTCAATTCTAACCTAAGCACCCTATTTATAGGAAAATGCTTAGAACACCAAAGCAGAAAATTTAATAAAATATTAATATATATATTAAATTTTCCTACGCCAACCTTTGTAGATCTGAATTTCAGCCATTTGCAACACATGGGGGGCCAACCAAAACAATAAAAACGTTTTTCTAACTATAAATATTTTAAACTTCCAAAAATCAATTATTCTGGAACCTCGAAACTTTAATAATTCATAACAAATAGCTATTTTATCAGAAAATTCGAATCTCGCGATTTTTTATAGGAAATTCAATTCTCTACAACTTTGCAAAAAAAAGTTTTTCCAAATTCCAAACAGAAATTGACCGAAATTCATAAACGGACGATTTTACAGGCTATAATCAAATTTCAGACAAGAAATGGGCCCACAGACATGTTTAACATGTTTTAAATAACTTTTGTAACAAAAATACTCTTTCTCCTCATATACTCATATATCCCACATTCATTGTAAAAATATCATCATTATTATATTATTAAAATAATATATTTAAATGAATTATTTTATCAAAAAAAGATAAAATATTAATTTTCAACAATTGTCACATTAAAAATTTTCTCCATCTATATTTACATAAAATCAATATTTTCCTCATCATATAAATCAATAATTAATTATTCACAAATAATATTACAGAATCACAATACTGACAACCAGGCAGTTTCTAGGAAAGAGGGGGCTTTCCAATAAGGATTTCTCCTTACTGGCGCGCAATTAGGTGACCAAACCTCTACTTAGATAGAACTTTTTAGACATTGTCAATAATGTTATCTAATAATATTATTCATATAATATGAATTATTACTCCGATAATGGAAAATACTGTGTAGTGACAATTATTAAAATAACAGTAATATAAAATATCAACGCAGCAATTAATGAATCAATAAAATAAAATACTGAACAGTAATTACTATAACAATTATTGAGTAGTGCCTTCTTACGTAAAAATCAATAATTGGTGCAATACCGTGTGCTACTGTGCAACAACGCGTATTACTGTGTTTTAACCATCGGGTATTCCAACAGTATTAACGGTAACAACTATGCCGTTATTTATAAACAACTTATTTTTGTCGTTTTCTTCATCCAATCGCTTTCCGTTATGGGCCCACACAAGGCTGCGCCGTCGTACGAATATTCCCCGACAGCAAGAGTATTTCACGACCAAACGAATATTTTCCGACAACAATGAATATTTTATAACCACTGCTTATTTGAAATATTTGCGCATTTTACCCATAACTAACCTCATTAATCAATTTAACCCTTTATTTCAAAATAATAAATAGAGAAAATTAAATTTTATTTATTAATAATTTGGGGTCTTACAATTATGAAATAAAGTAATTGGACTTTCACAATTAATATGAAAATATAATGAAAAATTTGAACCTTAATGCTTCATAATATGGAATTATTTAATTGGTATATTAAAATAAATATGGAAATATCGAAATCTTAATTGAGCCTAAGTTTACTTTCAAACTGTCCAATTCAATTTACAATTGGTCTAATTAATTAATAGATCATATTTCATGATTTAAGAAACGGTCAATGAAATGGTAATGAGTTGTCCATCCGAGTTGTTAAAAGAGATTAATTTTTTATTCATTTCATTCCATATTAAAAGTTCCTATTATTTAGTGAATTCTGTTTGAATCATTTCCTTAAGAACCATGACTTCTTTATTGGAATAAATCAATTTGTAATAAGCTGATTGAATGTTATATTCCATAAAAATTATAAAAAGTTGTCGATTACTTTGTTGATTGAATCCTTCAAGGATTTAATTTTTAAGTAGCATGATTCAATTGGATGAAAAAGTGTTGGTCGCGTAATTGGCACAAAGAATAAAATAATAAATATGAAAATGTTTTAAAATATTGATTTTTAGTACTTCCAATAATTGATGGAGTTGGTTAGAAAATAAGTTTTTAAAAGATCTATTATCTTTCATATATCTAACCAATATTGCTTTCATAAATCTTGGGATGTATTTTATATTATTTAAGTATTCCATAATTTATTAATTGATTGAGTTTTCCATAATTTGGTTAAGCAAATAAATTTGCATATCTTTAGAATCAATTAGCGTGGTTCAAATAATTGAAAGATTTTTTGGAAGCTAATAGATTGAAGTTTTAAAATAAATATGGAAATAATTTTTAATTTCATGGAACTATGAAAATAATTAATTAATCATAGAATAAATTCATTAGGCACATGAAAAGTAGGTAAAATAAATAAAAGTCTAATATTAAAGGAAACTTACTTTTCAAATAATTAAAACTAATTTTTCATAAAAAGCAAGTTGGCCCTATCGTGTTTAAATTGATCCAATCTGGTTGTTGTCTAAGAGAGTTATCTAATTAATGGATCCTAAAATAACGCGGCTGTTGATAATATCCATAAAATAAGGTGATCAATATATATATCAAAATAATTGTCAAGGGTATTTTTGTTAAGGGTAATAAGAAGCATTAATTAGGATGGACATGTGTTGAATTTATAGGACATGTGTCAATATATTATGTCATGTACTGTAATTTAGTATATATAATAGATTGTCTATAATACTCTTAAATCTTTTGTTGGGATAAGAAGAGTTTTGTTGGAATAAGGAGAGAGAAAGAGTTTAAAGTATCAAAAAATAGGTAGAATAATGAGGGGTAATTTTAAAAAAATTATCATTAATTTTCTTAGATTTGAACAAACGTCAAATAATTAGGGACAAATGAAAAACTCTAAAACGTCAAATAATTAGATACGGAGGGAGTATTAATTAATATTATTAATTATAAGGGTACGGAAGGTGAGGGCTAAATTTAATTTTTTCTTCTTCTAAGCTATTAGCTTAACTGATGAATATGTGCTTTTTTTTAGTTTAAACGGATCACAAACAGTATAAAACCAATTGATAAGTCAAAATATAAACTAAACATGTTTCTCAATTTTACAAGAATTACAAATTAATTAACCACATACTTATCATTGACCAAAATCAATTCCAATCAACCCTTTACCCAAGTAATATCCATTAAATGTAAAACATGATCAAATATCCCTAAACTTAAAATAGACATTGTCCTCAATGTAAACAATAAAAAGTATAGGCAGAGGACTTTCCTGATAATTGGCAGTTATCCACGTCCACGTCTGTTATATATAGGGAGGAAACACTGGAATCATAGGATATTGAACTTGGGTGAATCTGGGATTTCAGAGTTAGTACACTTGGAGAGACCTTTTATTATTAAACCTACCTAATATGCAATTAAAATTTAACCACGCTAATATGCGATTAACTAAATCAAAAATTAAAACTACAAAGCTAAATCGCAAAACTAAAATTTAAACTTAGCTTGCCTCCTAATAAACGCTTGGTTTATAGTTATCAGCCCGATTTCTTCAATTTTTATCAAATTCTTAATCGAGAAGTGATTGACAAATCTGCCGGAAGCGAAGTGACATTCGTATACTTCTCATTAGAATGAACCATTATTTCAAATTCGCCTAGCTTGCTCTTTGTAGATAGACTATCCTCAATGAACCCCACGTAGCTAGGCGTTTGATCCATTACTTTGACGATCGGGCTGTGGTTATGCACATGGAACACATGGACTTGCGGAAAAGGCAGGCGTAACATAATCGTAATTTGCTTTATGTAACTCCGAGCTGGATCTTCGTTTGGTTTATGCTCTTGTTCCCCATTCTTTCCCTTCTCCTTTTCAGCAACAACATCTTCTTCTCCAATGGTAGGTGATTGTGGTATGGCTACTCCAATAGCATCGATTACCTCATTGATAGCACCGGCGAGTTGTTCCACTTGGTTCTCGAGATTCCAAATGGACACCTTTAGGTTATTCATCCTCGTCTCATGTTGCTCTATATACCTTGAAATCAACTCCTCCAATTTTGACTCATTTTCTTATTGTGGTGGACCTTAAGTATGAAATCCTTGTGGGTAACAATAATGAATCGACTCCCAACTGACGACGAATTGATCACTGGGATGATTCCCAGAACATACTTCACACATAACCGTAACGCGCTGAATTGACTGAGCCCCAAAAGCGTTAATTTTCTCGATAAGTGTCGCAGCCTGTGCCACCAATGCAGAAACTGCAATGTATTCATAAAAACCTACCGCCATGGTAAAAGAATTAACAAATAAAATAAACTAAAAATAAATGTACATGTTTAAAGTAAGATTCAATTTATTGAAGTTAATATTGGAAAAAAAATTATCAGAAAATAATTTCCCGGCAACGGCGCCAAAAACTTGTTGCCTAAAGTTATCACTTAGGAAATACATGCAAGTATAAGCGATCGACTAATAATATAATGACAAGAAGAGTATCGTTCCCACGAGAAATTGTCACCAATAATTATTTCAAGAACTAACTTTATAGCAATCTAATTTTATTTAAACAAATGAATTAAAAGTATTAAATTGACTAAACTAAAATATAACTATTGAGCAAGGATATATATATATATATATATATATATATATATATATATATATATATATATATATATATAAAGTGTTAAGATCACAATTTCCCCCAATGTTTCGTATAAGTCTCTTTACTCTCTTTGCAATTAATTAATCATAACATTTAGTTAACCTAGAACTCTCAGTTATTTAACAACCCTTTGTCCAATGGTTTGATAAAAATATCTTTTCTAATTAAATCACAATATTCCTATGTGATAAAATTAAGATCAGATTCAATAAGCATCAATTCTCAACAAAGTTCATATGACATATATGTATATTCTTATCCTATATACAAATATGTTATTCAAGTTAGAGAATTGTCGACGTCGGGAAAATCCTCAATTCCCAGGTGTTTAATTCTTACCCTTTATGTTTTCTATGTGGTTTAATTTATCTTGTTTTAAAGGGTGAGATTTTAGAAAGAGACCGACATACAATGTCGACGATTTAAAAAGTTTGATTTTAATTGATTGGGCCGAATTAGATAGAGCCGCCAGTTGGTATGAGTTAAATGGTTGTACCAACTCAATCGAATTTTTGAAAGGTTTTACAATATGGCTCATTATGTGACTCTGTTTAATTGGTCTTGGAAACCGAGATTCATAGAGTTTAGTGACTTGCTTAAGTGAGGGGTAGGTGTTAGGCACCCCCCAAATTTTGTGAAACACGGTTACCCCGTCTTCTCATTCCCTATGCATTGATTGTGTGTGTGTATGTGTATGTGATGTAGATAAATGTGATCAAAGTGCTTTATTTGAAAGTAGTGTTATTTCTCTTTTGCACCTATATACAAAGGGTTTGACTTATTGAAAAGTTCAATTTTAAGCAAAGAATATAAAAGGGATGGTTTAAAAATAGGTTTTCAAACCCTTATACTCAAATAGGAATTGAAGCATTTGATACTTCTATTTTATTTCGTATTCGGCTTGATTTGATTTTATTCAAGATGAGAAGCATCTTTGACAGTATAATATTATATATATATGTTGAACTTCTTATGGGCATGAAAGCCATCAAAGTAAGTCCGAGCACTATAACCACAATTTTCACTATTTTGGGCCCTTAAACCCGTATAACCGCTTTAAGGCCCTGGATTTACAAGAACAGAGATTTGCAAGCTGGCTGTACAATTGAAAAGGTCCATCACGGGAACCGGATCTAGATTCATTGATTGAATCGTAGATCTTATAGCTCCCAGGCTCACATGATATCACATAAACAACCTGCATAACGAATATACAGAAATAAAACATATATTTATACTAGACATCGTTGGACGAAGGATTCATCAGTTAAATCCTCGTTAGCGAGTAGCCCATAGCTTCCAGTTTCCTCTAGATACAGATCTAGGGTCACATGGTTGCTAAATACTTACAAAAACTAGAAAGAAAACTAGATCTGTATAGATCTTAGCCATTCTAGCTTTCAGGTTCAAGTTTTACAACTTTTAAATTGGTTGAAAGCTAGATCTGGCTAGATCAGTACAAATCTAGTCAATAAAGCTTAAATATAGACTATTAGCAAGAAATGAACAGTTAAAAAGTCAGATATAATGAATATAAGTTACTAACTATATATATATATATATATATATATATATATATATATATATATATAGCACTTATATACGTATTAGAGTAAGCAAAAGAAGTAGATCTGGCGAAATCTTACAGTATTATGCGAGAATGGCTATTGAACAACTTTTGGTGCCTCAAAACTCGTTTCCCACCGGTTAAAATTTGATATGTTGTAGTTTATGTGTATATGATTATTTTCAAAGAAGTTTTACAGAAATCGGTGTAAGATAGAAGCTCCGTTTAGCTCTTCTAGCCTATTTCTCTCTCTCCTAAGCCCTCTTCTTCTTCTTCTCTATTCTCTTCTTTTAGAAGCAAAGGGGGGGGGGAGAATCTATTTATAGACCTGATCAGTCGCGGATCTACCTACGATAGCCGCATCCAGTAGAGCTGCGACTGGGTCTGGTGGGCCCTGTTATCTCAATGTATGTGCACTCTGATTAACGCGCAGTATACCTGAACCTTCATAACTTACAATTCGGGAATTCGATGGAGGTGTGCCATACCTTTTTAGAAAGGCCTTTCCGAGAGCTACGCAATGCCATTGGGCTTGACCTTTTCTGAATTCGGGAAGATGGGTCCATGACCAGATCTTCAAGTCTTTGTAATCAGTCTGTTGAGCTGTCTGGCACCGTTTTCAGTCGAGATTGCTGTTATGCTTCTATATGATATTATTCACAGTAGTTTGATTAGTATTGATGTTGAGTTGGCAAAATTACCCTTTTTCCCTTACGGGTTTATTTTTGGGCTTGACGTAGCTGCAGCTGTCTTCCCTTAGAGTTACTCTGAGGTTTGACTACTGTTGACTTCTGTCTGTCCTCAGGGTTGTCTCTGAGGTTGATTTAATGATTTTTTGGGGCTGTCTCCAGGGTCTGGTTTGATGATGTAGGCTTCAAGGGTTGTCTCCAAAAAGTAAAAGACGGTTTTGCCCTCCTACATGGTTAGTAACATGAATACAAAATTTTGAGTGTCTATAGATGCCCCTCTTTATCATGTTTATGCAATGCAATGGAATGAACAGGATAAAGATTGCTAGACATTGGAAATATGATAAATGCAAATGTAATGCAATGTGTGGTATGATATGCTATGAATGTTATATGCCTTTATGGGGTTAGCTGCCACAGGTTGTATCAATGACCATTCTTTATTCTCTGATGGGGATGACTTTCATGGTTGATACCATTGGACCTTCCTGAAATTCACATTGGAGTTGTTACCAATGCACTCTTTTCCAGATACATATTCTTGTTTTACCTCCGCTGGGGATATTCCTTTTTTTACGAGTAACCTCATTGGGGACTCCCGATGCTTATCTTGATGATTGTTTGCACTGGTTTCCCTCATCGAATCCTTCCCGATGCTACGCTCGAACAGTTTGGATTTCTATCTAGTTGATGCCAGTGTTTCTGCTGGGGGTAGAGCTTTCCATGATCAATTATCACAGAATCCTCCCGATGCCTACTCGAACGGTAGTTTCCAAAGGTTGACCATCACTGAACTTTCTCGATGTCTACTCGAACGGTAGTTTACAAAGGTCGATCATCATCAAACTTTCTCGATGCCTACTCGAACGTCAATTTACAATGGTTGACCATCACCGAACCTTCTCGATGCCTACTCGAACGGTAGTTTACAAAGGTTGATCATCACCAAACTCTCACAATGTTACGCTGGGTTGATGCCAACGGTTTGAAATATCAGATACTCTGATCTTCGCTGAAGTAGTTTTTCAACGGCTTATATCACCAGACCCTTCCCGATGCTACGCTGGGGCTGTCACTAACGATTTATAATATCAGATTCTCTGATCTTTACTGAAGTAGTTTTCAACTGGTTATATCACCGAACCATTCCCGATGCTACGCTGGAGTTTTTGCCAATGATTTGAATCACCAGATCCCTCTCCGATGCTACGCCGGAGCTGTCACCAATGGTTTGAATCACCGGATCCCTCTCCGATGCTACGCTGGAGTTGTCACCAACGGTTTGAATCACCGAATCCCTCTCCGATTCTACGCTGGAGCTGTCACAAAGGGTTTACAGAAGATTTTCTGACTTTCGAAGTTTTACATCCTGTTTTAGGGTTTCAGGCCCTTTCTGCTCAGTCACGTAGAACCTTTTTTCTGATTTAACTTTTTGGCTTTAGGGGACCCTGTTATAACTCAAATTTGATCAAGCCAGAGGGGGTGTAGGACCCACTTTGGGTTACCACAGGTCTACCTGTGGCTGGTGTAGGTAGACTCGCAACAGACTGCGGGTGGATTTAAACCTACCTAGCCCTTCAAAAGTCATTTTCAACTTGAAAGCCTCTAAAAAATCCAAACCTTCTATCTCAGATCTACTCAATTTGGGTTGCTTTTCGTGAAATTCATCACCATACAATCATTCTGTACAACTCTAGTAACGCTTACATCATTTCTTTTCAAGTTTTGACCATTAGAATGTTAGATTTCATGTAGTATAGGTTTAAACGCAATGTATCAAATATGTATGCCTAAATGACTTAATAAAAATGAACAGACTTAGTAAATACTTGTATTTTACCATGCTGAACATTTCAATATGATTTTTTTTATTTTGTGACAGTCAATTTTTACCCTTTTTGGCTGGCTTATTAATCCTATTTGAGGACAAATGAACATGAATTATTCAAATAAAAATACACATAGTAACTTGGCTGCCATTGTGAGCCTAATTTTAATGTTTTTCACCTATATGAAATGATCATGATTTTGGGTTGGTGTGCTACTGAATGGCCACCTAGTCATGCCTATGTGCATGCGGATAGTCCTGGCAAATATTTTTCACGAGTTTGGGCATTTAATGTAAATACAAATTTAACTCTACTAGGGATGTATGTTAAACTAATGCATGCTTTATAACATAGGCTATGCATGATGCAATGATTTGAATTTAATAACTTTAAATTTGAAACGTACCTCACCTCTGAGGTAAATTGGAGATTTTATTCAGGTCATGGAATTAGATAGACCAAGAAGCTTCCGCAGGGTTTCTTCAGGTGTGAGGAGGGCTATTTCTGCTGTTCCTTTGTCTCGTTCAGCCTGACAGCCTCGTCGGTTGACTGAGTTAGTGATTTTTCCTATTCGAGTTGATAGGACATAGGCTATAGACGAGAAGGAGGAAGTTTCTGTTGAGGACCCACTCCTTCTTCTTCTACCCCACATCGGGATCTTCCCACTATTAGTGTGATGATTCCCGATCTCTTGGATGATTTGAGACGTCACCCATCGATCTATCTTCACGCGAACGAGGTAATAGAAGTTTTCATTTTTGCCTTTCTTCTTTCTCTAATTTTGGGACAATGGTTTAATCTTGATTTAAAATTGATGCAGGTTCTCGGCTTCACTCAGCCTAGGGGGAACTAGTTCATCATTCATTCTTTATACCAAACCCTTCATCCGGAGTATCAGGAGATTGTCCATTCCTGGGGCTTTTAGGCTTTCTTTTCTATTCCTCGTCGTCGTTGCCTCTGCAGTTATCTACGAGCTTTATCTAAGTGCTAGTTTCACCAGACTCAGTCTCTCCATTTATTGGACTGTGAGGTGATGATGACATCGATAGACTGGCAGTTCATCACTGGATTAGAATTTACAGGGGAGCCGGTGCTCTTAGTGGCTAATATTTCACTAACTGCAGTTCGATCCCTATTAGGAGTACCTCCATCGACTGCAGTTCCTCCCTATTAGGCTATCTGTTCTGGCCCTTTGAGCATTGATGCTTTGAGTGGAGCTTTGTCCGAGCCTCTGCCTGCTGATCATAGAGATAGAGATCGCATTCTTCGGTGATTTTTCTTGATCATTATTAGGGGTTGTTTCCTTGTGGACAACTCCTCGACGATCTCTTTTTCTCTCGTCAGCGGTACTCGTGATATGGGCCACATCAGAGACTTTGATAGGGGTTCATTTACCTTTGCTTATTTCCTTCGAGGGATGCGCCTACGTTCAGAGGGTGTGACAGAGGCTTGGCTAGGCCTTTATCCATTTTTACTGGTGAGTAATTTCCCCGTATCTTTTAATTTTCCCCCGCTCGGGTTGTCAGCCTTCATAACTGATGACATTTAATCTTTGCATTTTCAGTTTTGGGCATATAAGAGGCTCCCTTGTCAGTCTTCATAACTGATAACAGGTTTACGCCGCACAGTGGTCTTGGATGAGATTTCTTCAGGACATGTTATACTCATGTATTTCTTGATTGACCGTTTTGGGTCGACAGACAGCTACTCAGTGTACTCAGGAGATTTCACCATTTCTGAGGATTATTGGTGGGTTGCCAGAGTAGAAACTTTCTTAATGTGTGTTGTAGCATATCTGTATATGCCGTTATATATGGATCACCTAGACATTGGTTTGACTACTGTAGTGAGTGCTCTGAGGAAGGGTCGTACCATCCTTCCCATGATTCTAGTAGAGGCCTTGACGTCGGCCACATTTTGCCATATCCATCCCACTGAGTTTTTTAGAGGCACCGCCGTATTACTATATGTTTGGTTAATGATGCATCTGAGACCGATTGGCACTTTTAGACGCTGCGTATATTTCTTTACACATGAGATAGCCATGCCCTATTCTTTTCGACCGGTTAATTGTATAGATACATCGTTTTGGTTTATTTTATTGACTGTGATTGAGGATCTTTTTTTCATCTTGCCTTGCTCAGGATTTAGCTCCCCTTATAGTTTTGTCACTCATACAGTAGGTATGGACTTCTTGCCCTTGGCTGGTTTGAGAGGGGTGACTACATATCATCCAATAGCTGTCATGGGATAATTTGATCAGTTCTAGGATGTCCATCCTTTTGATGGAGATTTAGGTCAATGTTCATCAGCCTTATCTTTGTCAGAGGATGATTTAGCCTGAGTTCATAATTATTGGACTCATCGAGAGACAACTGACTTTTTAGAAAGTCATCTGGGTTGCTCTTCAAAGTATTCTGTGTGGTTGGAGGCAGACATTGCATCGGCTATGGTTGTTTATTCAGAGCCTAACACTGATTTAGATGAGGGGGAGCCTATGGAGAATCCTGTTTCTCCCACAGAGGATTAGCTATTTGCTGGTTTGATAGCAGCTCTGGTTAGTGACATTCCTAGCTCTTCAGCTGCTGTTGCCCCACCTTCTGTAAAGTCTTTAGAGCAGATGATACAACTTCTGACCTTTGAGAGGGATCATGCTAATGCATTGATGTTGACGACCTTATCTGGCTGGGACGTTGCTTTTGCAGAGAGGGATGGGGCCCGAGCTACCAGGGATGCTTATGTTGCTGATAATACTGCTCTCAGATCCTATATGGAGGGCATCGTTATAGATATGAGTGCATTTATGGATGATCATGATAGTACTCTGCAGACTGTCGTAGATCTTTTAGCTCACATTAAGAATGCAGGACAGGAGCTTAGAGATGCATCTCCATCTTAAGAAAGGGATGCGATGTTGGATTTGCTATCTCGTTTGACCGCGAGTTTATAGACTAGCTTTCATTTTCCTGCATAGACTAGATTAGCCATTTTTGTCAAGTACAGGTGTAAGACCCCAACTTTTTATGAATAAAGATTTAATTTTTTTCTAAATAGTATGATGGTAATTTAATAAATGCTATAGTTATGGGTGATATATGCAAATTTTACAAAGTAAATAGTTGTCGAAAAATATTCATTTGGCCGGAAAATATTCGTACGACTGCGCAATCATTGGTAGACCCCATAACGGAATAACTGTAGGATATAGAAAGCGACAGAAATAATATTTTTATAAAAATAATGGCAAGACTTTTACCGTTAAACTGTTGAAATACCCAGTGATAAAAGTAAAGTAATACGTGTTGTTCCACAGTGGTACGCGGTATTGCACAGTAGCACACGGCATTGCACAGTATCTCTGATTATTGATTCTTACGTAAGAAGTCGCTCAGTATTTCATTAAATAATTGCTACAGTAGAAATAACATAATATCTCATATTATTGATTTAATAATTGTTATAGTGATATCTGCACAATATTTTATATTATTAATTGTCACGACATAGTAACTTATATTATTGAAATGATATTATTGATTAGCATTATCGATAATGTCTAGAAAGTTCTGTCGAGGAAATAGGTTAGGTTATTTAATTACACGCCAGTAAGGAGAAATCCTTATTGGAAATCTCCCTTTTTCGTGAGAACGATCTGGTTGTCAATATTGTGAATCTATAATATTAATAGTGAATAATTGTTGAACGATTAAAAATGTGTTGGAAGATAAGTGATTTGTGGTAGATATTTATTTAATTTTTAATATAAATAAAGGGGTTTGTTATGAGGTGTTTGTTGTAAGTTTGACTTATTATTCCATGGGAGAACGTGCTAATTTTTCAATTCGTTGGCAGAAAATAATTTCAGTTTTTGTTTTATTATTATTATAATAGTAATAAAATAGAAAACTTTTTATATAAAATAATTTTTTTATAATATATATAAAATTATTTGTTTTATTAGAATAATTTAGATGAATAGTAATGAATTGTAAAATCAGACGAAATTTTAGAAAATTCACTATTTAGTCCGTGATTATTTTTTAATAGTGTCATGCCATTCTGTTATAAAGAGGTTGCTTAGTTAAGAAATGAAAATCACACAAGAATAAGAGAATTCTTCTTCTATAATATTGTGCGTATTTCTTTTGAGTATAAGGATACTTTGAGTGTAGCTAATAGTGCAAGATTTCCTCAAGATAATCTCCGTTATACCAATCAGATTTAGTCTTCTACTAAGGTAAATGATGATATTTTCTTTCAATACTCATAAGGGATATCGTTTATTACCTCATATGTGACAACCCCAAAATAGGTCCATTCCATCCAACCCATTCTGAGTCGTCAAATACATGGTACAGAAAACAACTACAACTTTATTACAACAATTGTCGTGCAAAATACAACAACACATATGCTGTGAGTTTGGATACAAATATATACCAAATGTGACATTGGACACCATCATGTATCAGCACCTCACAAAGGTACCTTACATAAAGGTACAGTCAAAAACTGTTTTAGAAACTAGAATCTTTGGGAAGTGCTCAAGGAAACCTTCGTACATGGGAGGCCACGCGTCTAGGTTATGATAGATATCATATGGCCACAGAATTATCCTTGGTTGACCCAATAGACCCCAAAGAAAAACGAGAAGATTACTATCATATTCTTCCCAATGGTGAGTCTTCTCTTGACATATCATTATCTCTACTGTCTCTAATTGAGAATTATACTTTAAACAAACACCAAGATTATATAGGTAGTGCTCGTATATATACTCAGCAAGTGGATGAGCACATCCCTGCTTTATGATGACACGAGGTTGTATGTCGTTAGACATCTTGTATGATAGTGACAAAACACCCTTCCAACGTTGGGTTCGCCTCACCCTATTTTCTTCACCAAATATAACTACTAAATGATGACCACCGTTCTATTCCCTTGTTACCCCCGCTCGACCCAGCTACACTCTTATTACCTGAAAGGAATTGTGAAGCAAAAGGGTGAGCACAACTAGCTCAGTAAAGAATATCATGACTAAAGATAATTAAATTATCAATAGCCTTCATCAATAATAAATCAGAGATTTAGAACATATGGTAAATGATAAAAATTTCAACCATAGTTGCAGCGGAACATGCAATCCATTAGAAGAGTCAAATAGACTATAAAGTCTATTATCTTCTCCATGTTAAAAATCCACCAACAATGTTTTATCCCTGTAACATCAATCAACAGTTCTGGTCCACAATCATATAAATAACTCATAATCATAATTGTGATTCTAAATTTTTCTTCGCACCCAAGACGAATAATATTTTCATCACCTGTCTTTACCTGAAACATCAAAGATCATGGTTATACCAAATCACATTTCCTGTTCATAATCATACTAATAAATCCATCTTTGCACTACGGCCAAAGATATTCATCAACAAACCATCTTTGCACTACGGGCCAAAGATATTCAACAACAGTTCATCTTTGCACTACAGGCCAAAGATATTCATCAACAGGCCATCTTTGCACTACATGCCAAAGATATTCAACAACAGTTCATCTTTGCACTACAGGCCAAAGATATTCATCAACAGGCCATCTTTGCACTACATGCCAAAGATATTCAACAACAGTTCATCTTTGCACTACAGGCCAAATATATTCATATCTCAAAAAAATATATAATCATTTTAGAATTTATATAAACAATATTTATAACCATGTTAATCAATTCACCTTTGCACTTAAGATAAAGATATTCACTTATAAATTCAATGGTCATGATCATACCAGTCAACAATTCAACTTTGCACTACTGGCCAAAGAGAACCCATAGTCATGATCATACCAATAATTTACCCATCTTTACACTCAAGCGAAAGAGAATTTCAACATCAAGGTTATAAAAATGTTATATATGATGATAAAAATAATATGATCAACATATAATTTTAATCTCAAGAGTAATATTCGTAACTCATGAACAGTAAATCGTGAATAGTAACTCATGAATAGTAACCCTGACACAAAAGATAAAAATTCCACAATAAAATCCATACCAATATTTCGGTATAATGATATTGAAAGAATAACATTACTTAAATTTATAAACAATTTATTTTAATTGTTTACACTTTACTAATTAATGCATTTAATCATCATAAAATACCAACTCTTACAATTTCATCATCAATAACCAAAACCCTCATCAAAAATCTGCATATACCTCATATAGGATTCTCAAGCCATAAAATCCTATTTTCCAATTTTCTTTCTTCACAAAACATATTTAATTCATTTACTCATAACTAGACTATTTTCATGAAAAATACCAAATCAGTTCCAAAAATATTTCTTTTCTGGGATTTAGCATAATATAGTCCCATAGTGAACATATATTTTTCTCAGAATTTTTAAAAGTCATTTACTATTTTTCATATGGTCAAAACAGCCGAATATTTAGACATTTATCAAAAATTGTACTTTTGTCCAAAAATTCTGAAATTAACAGAGTATACTTCCATCATATACATGTACTCCCAATAAAAATTTCATCAATTTTGGAGTTAACCACAAAAAATTATAAGCAGTTACTTTTAAAATAGTATTTTCTCATAAAATTCATAACTCTCAATCTATACATCCAAAAATCACCATTTTTGGACACAATCAATAAAACTCATCAAAATATCATTTCAAATTTTTCCAGAATTTTTGAAGTTCAGAAAAATTACGAAACTGAAAAACATAACAACCCTTAAAATCCCTTACTATCCCTTACTATCCCTTACCTCAAAAGAGCAGTACTTCTGATCGGTATAAGGCTGAAGAAAACTTGCACTGATGAATAGAAACTCACAGAGTATCTAAAAACTCACAAAATATGCTTCATAATATAGAGAGAGAAAGAGAGAAAACTTATGTTTCTGGTGTGATTTTCAATTCTAACTTAGCCCTCTATTTATAGGAAAATTTTGGTAGGTTTGACCTGCAACCTGATGGCTTTACCTGCTACTATTCCCACCCACCACATTTGAAATATAATTCAGCACATTTCTTCACCAACCACAAGTGGGGCCCACCAATTCTAGAATTTTCCACCAAAAATGATTTATAACCTGATTTTCGAATCAGCCACCTCTTAAAATTCATAACAAATCATACGTTCATTTTTAACGGTTCAAAATTTATGGACATATACTCAACTTATATATGTATAACATATCCAAAAATTACCACGATCCAACGGTCGGATTAAAAATTATAACCCCCGCAAAATATCTCAAAAACCCTGATTTTTAATACCTCCATTCCGACAAAAATACTGATAAAAACCTCAACATTAACTCCTTCATTTTTAACCACAAAAATATATCCCTCATTTATATCCACATAAAATAAATATTTTCTTATCATATAAATCAATAATTAATTATTCACAAATAATATTACAGAATCACATTTATGACAACCAGGCCGTTCCCAGGAAAGAGGGGGCTTTCCAATAAGAATTTCTCCTTACTGGCGCGCAATTAGATGACCAAACCTCTCCTTAGACAGAACTTTCTAGACATTGACAATAATGTTATCTAATAATATTATTCAAATAATATGAATTATTGATCTGATAAAGAAAAATACTGTGCAGCAACAATTATTGAAACAACAATAATATAAAATATCAATGCAGCAATTATTGAATCAATAATAAAATATTGAACAGTAATTACTGTAACAATTATTGAGTAGTGCCTTCTTACGTAAGAATCAATAATTTCAAAAATACTATGCAATACCGTGTGCTACTGTGCAATAACGCGTATTACTGTATTTTAACCACCGGGTATTCCAACAGTGTTAACGGTAACAACTACGCCGTTATTTGTAAAAACTCAAATTTGTCGTTTTCTTCACCCGACAGTTATTCGTTATGGGGCCCACAAATAGCTGCGCCGTCGTACGAATATTCCCCGACAGAAAGAATATTCCACGACTAAACGAATATTCCCCGACAACAATGATTATTTTATAACCACTTGCTTATTTTGAAAAAAAAATTCATATTTCACCCATAACTTTAAACTTTTATCAATTTAACTATTTACTGAATAGTAATTATAAGAAAAATTGAATACTTTTATTTCATAAAATTCGGGGTCTTACAATCTCCCCTCCTTATGAAATTTCGTCCCCGAAATTTACGTACCTGGTATTTCAAAGAATTGAGAATACATTCCTTTCATTTCAGATTCCATCTTCCCTGTCATCATAATTTCTCCATTACTCATCTCCTGTATTTCATATATCATTCTAGAATACAGCTTCAAAACAAGGGTTAATTTAACAAATTAACATATCACATAATATCTCGATATTATGACTGACCAACAAATAAGCTTAGGTAGGACACACTAGCGAAGGATTTACTCATCTCTCCCCTCCTAGTTCTATTTCCCGATCTCCGCCAAAGATCATATCCCTAAGCTCTGATACCACCTGTGACAACCCCAAAATAGGTCCATTCCATCCAACCCATTCTGAGTCGTCAAATACATGGTAAGAAAACAACTACAACTTTATTACAACAATTGTCGTGCAAAATACAACAACACATATGCTGTGAGTTTGGATACAAATATATACCAAATGTGACATTGGACACCATCATGTATCAGCACCTCACAAAGGTACCTTACATAAAGGTACAGTCAAAAACTGTTTTAGAAATTAGAATCTTTGGGAAGTGCTCAAGGAAACCTTCGTACATGGGAGGCCACGCGTCTAGGTTATGATAGATATCATATGGCCACAGAATTATCCTTGGTTGACCCAATAGACCCCAAAGAAAAACGAGAAGATTACTATCATATTCTTCCCAATGGTGAGTCTTCTCTTGACATATCATTATCTCTACTGTCTCTAATTGAGAATTATACTTTAAACAAACACCAAGATTATATAGGTAGTGCTCGTATATATACTCAGCAAGTGGATGAGCACATCCCTGTCTTATGATGACACGAGGTTGTATGTCGTTAGACATCTTGTATGATAGTGACAAAACACCCTTCCAACGTTGGGTTCGCCTCACCCTATTTTCTTCACCAAATATAACTACTAAATGATGACCACCGTTCTATTCCCTTGTTACCCCCGCTCGACCCAGCTACACTCTTATTACCTGAAAGGAATTGTGAAGCAAAAGGGTGAGCACAACTAGCTCAGTAAAGAATATCATGACTAAAGATAATTAAATTATCAATAGCCTTCATCAATAATAAATCAGAGATTTAGAACATATGGTAAATGATAAAAATTTCAACCATAGTTGCAGCGGAACATGCAATCCATTAGAAGAGTCAAATAGACTATAAAGTCTATTATCTTCTCCATGTTAAAAATCCACCAACAATGTTTTATCCCTGTAACATCAATCAACAGTTCTGGTCCACAATCATATGAATAACTCATAATCATAATTGTGATTCTAAATTTTTCTTCGCACCCAGGACGAAGAATATTTTCATCACCTGTCTTTACCTGAAACATCAAAGATCATGGTTATACCAAATCACATTTCCTGTTCATAATCATACTAATAAATCCATCTTTGCACTACGGCCAAAGATATTCATCAACAAACCATCTTTGCACTACGGGCCAAAGATATTCAACAACAGTTCATCTTTGCACTACAGGCCAAAGATATTCATCAACATGCCATCTTTGCACTACATGCCAAAGATATTCAACAACAGTTCATCTTTGCACTACAGGCCAAAGATATTCATCAACAGGCCATCTTTGCACTACATGCCAAAGATATTCATCAACAGTTCATATTTGCACTACAGGCCAAATATATTCATATCTCAAAAAAATATATAATCATTTCAGAATTTATATAAACAATAATTATAACCATGTTGATCAATTCACCTTTGCACTTAAGCTAAAGATATTCAATTATAAATTCAATGGTCATGATCATACCAGTCAACAATTCAACTTTGCACTACTGGCCAAAGAGAACCCATAGTCATGATCATACCAATAATTTACCCATCTTTACACTCAAGCGAAAGAGAATTTCAACATCAAGGTTATAAAAATGTTATATATGATGATAAAAATAATATGATCAACATATAATTTTAATCTCAAGAGTAATATTCGTAACTCATGAACAGTAAATCGTGAATAGTAACTCATGAATAGTAACCCTGACACAAAAGATAAAAATTCCACAATAAAATCCATACCAATATTTCGGTATAATGATATTGAAAGAATAACATTACTTAAATTTATAAACAATTTATTTTAATTGTTTACACTTTACTAATTAATGCATTTAATCATCATAAAATGCCAACTCTTACAATTTCATCATCAATAACCAAAACCCTCATCAAAAATCTGCATATACCTCATATAGGATTCTCAAGCCATAAAATCCTATTTTCCAATTTTCTTTCTTCACAAAACATATTTAATTCATTTACTCATAACTAGACTATTTTCATGAAAAATACCAAATCAGTTCCAAAAATATTTCTTTTCTGGGATTTAGCATAATATAGTCCCATAGTGAACATATATTTTTCTCAGAATTTTTAAAAGTCATTTACTATTTTTCATATGGCCAAAACAGCTGAATATTTAGACATTTATCAAAAATTGTACTTTTGTCCAAAAATTCTGAAATTAACAGAGTATACTTCCATCATATACATGTACTCCCAATAAAAATTTCATCAATTTTGGAGTTAACCACAAGAAATTATAAGCAGTTACTTTTAAAATAGTCTTTTCTCATAAAATTCATAACTCTCAATCTATACATCCAAAAATCACCATTTTTGGACACAATCAATAAAACTCATCAAAATATCATTTCAAATTTTTCCAGAATTTTTGAAGTTCAGAAAAATTACGAAACTGAAAAACATAACAACCCTTAAAATCCCTTACTATCCCTTACTATCCCTTACCTCAAAAGAGCAGTACTTCTGATCGGTATAAGGCTGAAGAAAACTTGCACTGATGAATAGAAACTCACAGAGTATCTAAAAACTCACAAAATATGCTTCATAATATAGAGAGAGAAAGAGAGAAAACTTATGTTTCTGGTGTGATTTTCAATTCTAACTTAGCCCTCTATTTATAGGAAAATTTTGGTAGGTTTGACCTGCAACCTGATGGCTTTACCTGCTACTATTCCCACCCACCACATTTGAAATATAATTCAGCACATTTCTTCACCAACCACAAGTGGGGCCCACCAATTCTAGAATTTTCCACCAAAAATGATTTATAACCTGATTTTCGAATCAGCCACCTCTTAAAATTCATAACAAATCATACGTTCATTTTTAACGGTTCAAAATTTGTGGACATATACTCAACTTATATATGTATAACATATCCAAAAATTACCACGATCCAACGGTCGGATTAAAAATTATAACCCCCGCAAAATATCTCAAAAACCCTGATTTTTAATACCTCCATTCCGACAAAAATACTGATAAAAACCTCAACATTAACTCCTTCATTTTTAACCACAAAAATATATCCCTCATTTATATCCACATAAAATAAATATTTTCTTATCATATAAATCAATAATTAATTATTCACAAATAATATTACAGAATCACATTTATGACAACCAGGCCGTTCCCAGGAAAGAGGGGGCTTTCCAATAAGAATTTCTCCTTACTGGCGCGCAATTAGATGACCAAACCTCTCCTTAGACAGAACTTTCTAGACATTGACAATAATGTTATCTAATAATATTATTCAAATAATATGAATTATTGATCTGATAAAGAAAATACTGTGCAGCAACAATTATTGAAACAACAATAATATAAAATATCAATGCAGCAATTATTGAATCAATAATAAAATATTGAACAGTAATTACTGTAACAATTATTGAGTAGTGCCTTCTTACGTAAGAATCAATAATTTCAAAAATACTATGCAATACCGTGTGCTACTGTGCAATAACGCGTATTACTGTATTTTAACCACCGGGTATTCCAACAGTGTTAACGGTAACAACTACGCCGTTATTTGTAAAAACTCAAATTTGTCGTTTTCTTCACCCGACAGTTATTCGTTATGGGGCCCACAAATAGCTGCGCCGTCGTACGAATATTCCCCGACAGAAAGAATATTCCACGACCAAACGAATATTCCCCGACAACAATGATTATTTTATAACCACTTGCTTATTTTGAAAAAAAAATTCATATTTCACCCATAACTTTAAACTTTTATCAATTTAACCATTTACTGAATAGTAATTATAAGAAAAATTGAATACTTTTATTTCATAAAATTCGGGGTCTTACAATCTCCCCTCCTTATGAAATTTCGTCCCCGAAATTTACGTACCTGGTATTTCAAAGAATTGAGAATACATTCCTTTCATTTCAGATTCCATCTTCCCTGTCATCATAATTTCTCCATTACTCATCTCCTGTATTTCATATATCATTCTAGAATACAGCTTCAAAACAAGGGTTAATTTAACAAATTAACATATCACATAATATCTCGATATTATGACTGACCAACAAATAAGCTTAGGTAGGACACACTAGCGAAGGATTTACTCATCTCTCCCCTCCTAGTTCTATTTCCCGATCTCCGCCAAAGATCATATCCCTAAGCTCTGATACCACCTGTGACAACCCCAAAATAGGTCCATTCCATCCAACCCATTCTGAGTCGTCAAATACATGGTAAAGAAAACAACTACAACTTTATTACAACAATTGTCGTGCAAAATACAACAACACATATGCTGTGAGTTTGGATATAAATATATACCAAATGTGACATTGGACACCATCATGTATCAGCACCTCACAAAGGTACCTTACATAAAGGTACAGTCAAAAACTGTTTTAGAAACTAGAATCTTTGGGAAGTGCTCAAGGAAACCTTCGTACATGGGAGGCCACGCGTCTAGGTTATGATAGATATCATATGGCCACAGAATTATCCTTGGTTGACCCAATAGACCCCAAAGAAAAACGAGAAGATTACTATCATATTCTTCCCAATGGTGAGTCTTCTCTTGACATATCATTATCTCTACTGTCTCTAATTGAGAATTATACTTTAAACAAACACCAAGATTATATAGGTAGTGCTCGTATATATACTCAGCAAGTGGATGAGCACATCCCTGTCTTATGATGACACGAGGTTGTATGTCGTTAGACATCTTGTATGATAGTGACAAAACACCCTTCCAACGTTGGGTTCGCCTCACCCTATTTTCTTCACCAAATATAACTACTAAATGATGACCACCGTTCTATTCCCTTGTTACCCCCGCTCGACCCAGCTACACTCTTATTACCTGAAAGGAATTGTGAAGCAAAAGGGTGAGCACAACTAGCTCAGTAAAGAATATCATGACTAAAGATAATTAAATTATCAATAGCCTTCATCAATAATAAATCAGAGATTTAGAACATATGGTAAATGATAAAAATTTCAACCATAGTTGCAGCGGAACATGCAATCCATTAGAAGAGTCAAATAGACTATAAAGTCTATTATCTTCTCCATGTTAAAAATCCACCAACAATGTTTTATCCCTGTAACATCAATCAACAGTTCTGGTCCACAATCATATAAATAACTCATAATCATAATTGTGATTCTAAATTTTTCTTCGCACCCAGGACGAATAATATTTTCATCACCTGTCTTTACCTGAAACATCAAAGATCATGGTTATACCAAATCACATTTCCTGTTCATAATCATACTAATAAATCCATCTTTGCACTACGGCCAAAGATATTCATCAACAAACCATCTTTGCACTACGGGCCAAAGATATTCAACAACAGTTCATCTTTGCACTACAGGCCAAAGATATTCATCAACAGGCCATCTTTGCACTACATGCCAAAGATATTCAACAACAGTTCATCTTTGCACTACAGGCCAAAGATATTCATCAACAGGCCATCTTTGCACTACATGCCAAAGATATTCATCAACAATTCATATTTGCACTACAGGCCAAATATATTCATATCTCAAAAAAATATATAATCATTTTAGAATTTATATAAACAATATTTATAACCATGTTAATCAATTCACCTTTGCACTTAAGATAAAGATATTCACTTATAAATTCAATGGTCATGATCATACCAGTCAACAATTCAACTTTGCACTACTGGCCAAAGAGAACCCATAGTCATGATCATACCAATAATTTACCCATCTTTACACTCAAGCGAAAGAGAATTTCAACATCAAGGTTATAAAAATGTTATATATGATGATAAAAATAATATGATCAACATATAATTTTAATCTCAAGAGTAATATTCGTAACTCATGAACAGTAAATCGTGAATAGTAACTCATGAATAGTAACCCTGACACAAAAGATAAAAATTCCACAATAAAATCCATACCAATATTTCGGTATAATGATATTGAAAGAATAACATTACTTAAATTTATAAACAATTTATTTTAATTGTTTACACTTTACTAATTAATGCATTTAATCATCATAAAATACCAACTCTTACAATTTCATCATCAATAACCAAAACCCTCATCAAAAATCTGCATATACCTCATATAGGATTCTCAAGCCATAAAATCCTATTTTCCAATTTTCTTTCTTCACAAAACATATTTAATTCATTTACTCATAACTAGACTATTTTCATGAAAAATACCAAATCAGTTCCAAAAATATTTCTTTTCTGGGATTTAGCATAATATAGTCCCATAGTGAACATATATTTTTCTCAGAATTTTTAAAAGTCATTTACTATTTTTCATATGGTCAAAACAGCCGAATATTTAGACATTTATCAAAAATTGTACTTTTGTCCAAAAATTCTGAAATTAACAGAGTATACTTCCATCATATACATGTACTCCCAATAAAAATTTCATCAATTTTGGAGTTAACCACAAGAAATTATAAGCAGTTACTTTTAAAATAGTCTTTTCTCATAAAATTCATAACTCTCAATCTATACATCCAAAAATCACCATTTTTGGACACAATCAATAAAACTCATCAAAATATCATTTCAAATTTTTCCAGAATTTTTGAAGTTCAGAAAAATTACGAAACTGAAAAACATAACAACCCTTAAAATCCCTTACTATCCCTTACCTCAAAAGAGCAGTACTTCTGATCGGTATAAGGCTGAAGAAAACTTGCACTGATGAATAGAAACTCACAGAGTATCTAAAAACTCACAAAATATGCTTCATAATATAGAGAGAGAAAGAGAGAAAACTTATGTTTCTGGTGTGATTTTCAATTCTAACTTAGCCCTCTATTTATAGGAAAATTTTGGTAGGTTTGACCTGCAACCTGATGGCTTTACCTGCTACTATTCCCACCCACCACATTTGAAATATAATTCAGCACATTTCTTCACCAACCACAAGTGGGGCCCACCAATTCTAGAATTTTCCACCAAAAATAATTTATAACCTGATTTTCGAATCAGCCACCTCTTAAAATTCATAACAAATCATACGTTCATTTTTAACGGTTCAAAATTTATGGACATATACTCAACTTATATATGTATAACATATCCAAAAATTACCACGATCCAACGGTCGGATTAAAAATTATAACCCCCGCAAAATATCTCAAAAATCCTGATTTTTAATACCTCCATTACGACAAAAATACTGATAAAAACCTCAACATTAACTCCTTCATTTTTAACCACAAAAATATATCCCTCATTTATATCCACATAAAATAAATATTTTTTTATCATATAAATCAATAATTAATTATTCACAAATAATATTACAGAATCACATTTATGACAACCAGGCCGTTCCCAGGAAAGAGGGGGCTTTCCAATAAGAATTTCTCCTTACTGGCGCGCAATTAGATGACCAAACCTCTCCTTAGACAGAACTTTCTAGACATTGACAATAATGTTATCTAATAATATTATTCAAATAATATGAATTATTGATCTGATAAAGGAAAATACTGTGCAGCAACAATTATTGAAACAACAATAATATAAAATATCAATGCAGCAATTATTGAATCAATAATAAAATATTGAACAGTAATTACTGTAACAATTATTGAGTAGTGCCTTCTTACGTAAGAATCAATAATTTCAAAAATACTATGCAATACCGTGTGCTACTGTGCAATAACGCGTATTACTGTATTTTAACCACCGGGTATTCCAACAGTGTTAACGGTAACAACTACGCCGTTATTTGTAAAAACTCAAATTTGTCGTTTTCTTCACCCGACAGTTATTCGTTATGGGGCCCACAAATAGCTGCGCCGTCGTACGAATATTCCCCGACAGAAAGAATATTCCACGACTAAACGAATATTCCCCGACAACAATGATTATTTTATAACCACTTGCTTATTTTGAAAAAAAAATTCATATTTCACCCATAACTTTAAACTTTTATCAATTTAACTATTTACTGAATAGTAATTATAAGAAAAATTGAATACTTTTATTTCATAAAATTCGGGGTCTTACATCATAAGGGTTGTCATTCTATTCCTTATTAATCTATGTGAATAACCTGTCTACGCGGATTACCACATGCCTAGTGAATAACCCTTCGTATTCATTCTTTATTAAGTTGTGGAAATGATATGTCTACCCGGATTATCGCATGACGGGTGAAAATCTATTTGCAGTTTCGTATATTCTTTCATACTCGTATGAGATATCATTTCTTTTATACTCGTAAATGGATATCTTTTTCTTTCATATTTCTCCATTTATGGTACGAAATTATTGTTTGTTTCCATAACCTTTATTATTAAATGGTGAAAATATCTGAAATCAATAGAATATCCTTAATAGTTTGCGCTTCATCTAATATCATTTCACGAGAATATTGGTCTAAACTTTCTTATTAAATTTAATCTATTCATCCGGGGTACTATTCATGTCGGGATACTATTCATTTGGGGTATTATTAATGCTGGAGTACTATTCATGACGGAATTTAGTTTCTTTCTGTGTCCAAATTATCATTGAAATTTAAATCTTAAATATCATCTTTGAATTTTACTCTACAATTGGTGATCATGTTGATAATTTAGACATTTTTGAACTCTGGATTAATTAAATTATAAATCTTTAATATTTATCATTGATCTCACTTGATTCATTCTTTATATCATTGTCATCATCCTCATGCTTATATTATGGTGAAAGTCATCTTTGGCCCGTAATGCAAAGATGGATTGTTGATTGGTATGATTATGACCAGGAATTATGTATTGGTATAATCATGACCTTTAATGTTACAGATAAAGATTTATGGTAAAAGTCTTCTTTGGTCCGTAGTGCATAGATGGACATGTGTTTATCATGATCATGACCAATGGTGATAAAAATGAATATCTTTGGCCCGTAGTGCAAAGATAAATTATTGATTTGAAATAATTATTGATTGGTTTTACAAGGATAAAATATTGATGATGGAAATCATAGAAGATAGTAGACATTATGCTATACTTGATTCTTCTAATGAATTGTTATTTCCACTGCAGTTGTTGATTTAAAACTTATTGTCTACTATATTTTATCTGATTTATTATTGTTGCAGGCTAAAGATAATTTATTCTCCATTATCATAGTCATAATATTATTTACTGGGCTAGTTGAGCTCACCTTTTTCTTCCATTGTTCTCTTCAGGAAATGAGAATATAGCTGAGACTAGTCGGGGAATAGAGTGATGGTCCGAGATAGTTTATAGTAGTCTTTATGATAGTGTGGAAATAATTGTAATGAAGACTTAATTTGAATTTGGATATTATCGTATTATGTATGGTGTAATATTTGTATTCAAACTCACAGTATGTGTGGTCGTATTTTGAACGACAGTTTAATAGTTGTAAATATGGAAGTTTGTATTTGAATTTTGTAGTATGTATTTGGTGACTTAAAATGGGTTGTGTTGACCTATTTTTAAGGGCGTCACAGTTGGTATCAGAGATTAAGGATATGATCTCTGGTAGAGATCTGGGATTAGAACTAGGAGGGAGAAGACGAGTAAAACATTCGCTAGTGTGTCCTACCTATGCTTATTCGTTATTTAATTGGTCGGTCAGAATATGGGGATAATATGTGACATGTCAATTTCTTTAATTAACCCTTGTTTTGTGGCAATATTTAAGAATGGTATCTGAAAATCTGGAGATAAGCAATGAAGCATATGAGACCATTGAGACTCTGCCAATCAATAAGCAGAATGATGTGAATCAAGAAGGCAATAATCGTCCTGTAAACAACACTACCGACCAAATGATGAACGATTGGTGTTTAGGAGTTTCTACAATTCATTCAAAATCAGGTGAGAGAGACTCCTATTCAAAATGCAGATGGAAATAATAGTAACTCACCAAACAATTCAAGGAGTTGGGACCTGATGGGTGGGATTTATACCCGCGAATTGGATCCTCTAAGGCTTAAGAAATTGCTTGTTCGTCATATTTTATATCACTTTTATAGTATTTTATTATTATTTTGCTTAATATATGTTTTGCAGGGCGTATTAAGTCATTTCCAGCTTTCAAGGATAAAAAGGTTAATTTTACCAGACATAAACCTGGCGTTGAAATGCCCCTTCCTTCCTACTCGATAGCATGTAGCGCTGCAGCGCCCCAGTTCCTTCATAAACTGGCGCTGTAGCACCACTTATTGACCAGAGATGTTGACCTAGCAATGCAGCGCCTCTCCAAGGCTTAATCTTGGCGATGCAGTACCATCTTCGGTTTTCAGGCAGTCAGCAGACTTAAATGACCTAAGTGCTTGGATGGAAAACAGATAGCCTCCTTTAGAGTTTTTGAGACACAAAGGATATTAGAGAAAGAAAAACATAGAAGAGAAAGAAGTTGGTTATTCAAGCCTTCCAAGTTTATTGCTTTCTTCATTGCCCGAATTCTACATGGCGAAGAGAAGAGTTGGAGCCAAAAAACTTCAGAAGAGGAGTTTTCTTTATCCAAACCTTTCATTCATTTGTGCATTTTGAGTATGGGGAATACTTTGATAATGTTTATTAGTTCTATAATTATGAACTAATTACATTTCTAGGATTGCAATGTAACCTAATGATTAGTTTAATTGAATCTCTCTCCTATTTATTATAATGTATCATATTTGAATGGGTTGTTGTATTTCATGCTTATTTATTAATTGCTTGATTAAGGAATTGATATAGGTATTAATTGATATTTGAAAATGGATTTTAATGCCTAACCCTAAATATAATAACACTTGTTATGACCATGCCTATGGAAATAAGAGCATAAATTGCATAATAGAATAGAAATATATCTATTTGCCTGGTGTAACCATTGGGATTGAGCTTAAAGACCCTTAGTCTAGTTATTTTCACCATAGGAATATTGTGATTTATCTAACTAAGGGATTTGCATTTGACCATTGGAAGAGGCTTATGTGTACTTAATGTTCTCGGCTGGCCATTCTTGTGATTTGTTAGTTAAATGGAGAGTTAGAAGATTAGAAGAAGCATTAGGGGAGTTATAATCCTAGCTTTCCATATTTGATACAATTCAATCTCATATTTTACTGTTTTAATCATATAATTTTAAACACACCATCCTTATCTACTTGTTTAGATAAGACCGAATTAATATAATTTTAGTATTTGAATAGCAATTAGTACTTTGTCCTCTTGGGTTCGACACTCTACTTTCCATTATATTACTTGTTAGACCGCGTATACTTGTGCGAGTTTATTGATCGTGAAAACGACTAACAAGTTTTTGGCGCCGTTTCCGGGGACTTAGTATTATTGGTCTTTCAATATTAATACTAATTCAAAACGATCTTAATTTAAACTGATTTATTTGTATGTTCTTTTTCTCAAGTACTCTTGACTGTGTATGCCACTTCGCAGGAATCGGAATATAATACCTTTTGATCTTGAGGTAGACAAAACTTTTAGACGAATGAGAAGAGAAAGAACTCGGGAAATACCTACTCCAATTATAATGGCCGAAGAAATCCAAAAATTTCTACGAGAGTATTCCATGCCCCACATCATAGATATTCAAGTGAGCATTCTAATACCTGCGATTCAAGCAAATAACTTTGAAATCAAGCCGGGTATAATCCAAATGATATAAAACAATGTTCAATTCAGAGGGATGTCGAATGATGACCCCAACGATCATTTGATAAACTTCTTAGAAATTTGTGATACTTTTAAATGCAATATAGTATCCGATGATGCTATCAGACTCAGACTGTTCCCATTTACTCTTCGGGACAAAGCCAAGAGTTGGTTGCATTCACTTCCTCCGGGCTCCATTACCACATGGGCTGACTTGGCTCAAAAATTCGTGGTAAATTTTTTTCTGCCCGTGAAAATAGCTAGGCTCAGACATGATATCACATCCTTCATACAGTTTGAATCTGAATCTCTTTATGACTCGTGGGAGCGATTTAAGGACTTATTGAGACGATGTCCACACCATGGATTGCCCGAAATATAATGGATTTTTTGGTTCTACTCGTTCGAGTATTGATGCCGCGTCTGGTGGGGCCTTTATGTCGAAGCACCATGCTGAAGGGTATGACTCGGTGGAGACCATGGCGGTGAAAAATTATTAGTGGCCTAATGATAGGCAAGCACCACGAAAAGTGGCAGGGGGGTACGAGGTTGATACAGTTACGACATTGTCTGCTCAGGTTGCTGCTCTTACTAAAAGACTTGATGCTATAGGGGTGAAAATAGTGCAAAGTGTAACATCGCCATGTGAATTATGTGTGGGGAGCCACCCTACTGATCAGTGTGCCATTAGCCTTGAATTAGTTCAGTTTTTCTTAAATTACGGGCGGCAACAAAATTCCAATCTTCCCACACACTACCACCCTGGACTGAGAAATCACCCAAATTTCTCATGGAGCAACAATAACAACAACTAAGCCCACACCTGTACCGCCATACCAACATATTCCAATCCTCCAGGTTTTCAATCTCAGAATTAACACCAACAACATCCACAAGGCTCTTACCAACCTGCACAGGATAGAAAGCCTAGTTTGGAAGATCTCCTCTTGAGATACATTGCTCAGAATGAAATAAGGAGCAATAATCAAGAGGCATCCATCTGGAATTTGGAAGTCCAAATGGGATAAATGGCAACTGCTTCGAATAGCCGCCCTTCAAGCACCTTGCCAAGTGACACAGATGTCAACCTAAAATGAAAAGGCAAGGAGCAGTGCAAGGTAGCAACTCTCTGGAGTGGCAAGACAGTGAATGAAACTGGAGGAGAGACCACAATAGTGGAACATGAAATTGTCGTAGAGGAAAGCAATGTTGAGCCAATTTATGACAAGTCTGGGGGAGAAGGGAATATGCCGGAGGAAACCACAACACCAACTATTAGCAAGCCTAGTCCTGTAGTCCAATAGTTACCATTTCCCCAACGCCTTTAGAAATAAAATCTTGATAAATAATTCTCGAAGTTCTTATAAGTTTTCAAGAAACTTCACATCAATATCCCGTTTGCGGAGGCGCTAGAACAAATTCCCAGCTATGTGAAATTCATGAAGGACATCTTGTCCAAGAAGAGGAAAATTGGGGACTATGAGACAGTGGCACTTACTGAGGAATGTAGTGTAATTTTACAAAACAAGCTTCCACCTAAGTTGAAAGACCCTGGGAGCTTCACTATACCATGCACTATTGAGGATCATTTAATCAAAAAAGTCCTATGCGACTTAGGAGCTAACATCAATCTGATGCCCCTATCTATCTACAAGATGTTGGGGTTGAATGAGGCCAAGCCTACTAGTGTGACTCTACAGCTGGCCGATAGATCTCTCACTTATCCGAAGGGAATTACGGAAGACGTGCTTGTCAAGGTGAACAAGTTCATCTTCCCCGCTGATTTTATTATTCTGGACTTCGAGGAGGATAAGGAGGTCCCTATTATCTTGGGTATACCATTTCTAGCAACAGGTAGGACATTGATAGATGTTCAGAAGGGGGAACTCACAATGAGAGTACAAGACCAGGAAGTAACTTTTAATTTCTTCAAGTCTATGAAGTACCCCAGTGCCTCTGAAGACTGCTTTCGAGTCAATGTGATTGACGAAGCTATGCGAGAGGTATTCTCTGAAAATTATCTTTCTGACTCACTTGAGGCAACTTCGACTAGTGCAAGTAATATGGAAGAGCCTACTCATCTCGAGTATGCTTAGTGGTTGGATGCACCCCCGAGATCAAATTAGTTCAAGCAACAGTTCAAATCTTTGAATGAATAAGAAACATTTACTTCCTAGTCAAAACCCTCAATTATAGAACCACCTGTACTTGATCTAAAGCTATTATCGAGCCATTTGGGGTATGCCTATCTAGGTGAATCATCCACCTTGCCAGTTATAGTTTCTGCTTCATTAGATGAGGCACAAGAAGAGAAGCTCCTTCAAGTTTTGAAACAGTACAAAACAAAATTGGTGTGGTCTATCTCAGATATAAAGGGTATCAGTCCCTCTTTTTGCATGCACAAAATCCTCCTCGAGGAGGGGTCTAAGCCTTCTTGTAAGACCCCAACTTTTATGAATAAAGATGAATTTTTTTATAAGTATCATTTTTTGAACATTATGGTATAGATTTAATATAATGTTATAGTTGTGGGTAATATTTATAAATTTTATAAAGTATGCAAGTTGTTATATTATATTCGATTGGTCGGGAAATATTCGTTTTAAACATGAAATATTCGTACGACGGCAAAATCATTGGTGGACCCCACAGCGAAATTATTGTCGAAGTGAGAAAACGACAAAAATATCTTTTTATAAAAATAACGAAGAAAGTTTTACCGTTAACTGTTGAAATACCCGGTGTTAAAAGTACAGTAATACGTGTGGTTGCATAGTAGCACACGGTATTAATTATTGATGCTTACGTGAGAAGTCACTTAGTTTTGTTCAATTATTGCTACAGTAATTGCTGCATAATATCTCACATTATTTGATTCAATTATTGTTGATATTTTATATATTATTAAATCAATAATTGAGACGATACATCTATTCATATTATTATTTATAATATTGACGATGTCTAGAAAGTTCTGTCGAGGAGAGGCTTGGTCACCTAATTGCACGCCAATAGGAAAAAATCTTTATTGGAAAGCCCCCTCTTTCCTGAGAATGATCTAGTTGTTAAATATTGCGAATAATAATAATAATGAATAAATGTTGTTAAAAATATTGAGGTGATTTTTATGAAATATTTGTTGTAAATTTTGGCGTATTTTATGAACCCCCATTTACCCATTTTTCAAAATAATCAGTAGAAAATTATTTTATATAAAAAAGGTGGGGCCACATGTGGGGCCCACATGTTGAAAATAAAGTGGCAGGGGGAAAAACTTGTTATTCACGGGTGATGAAATGGAGTACTATTATTATATGTTTATATATATATATATATATATATATATATATATATATATATATATATATATATATATATATAATGTCACTTTTGGTGGAATCAAAAGTCAGTATTGGAGTTTAAGAAATTGTCACGGGGGAGTACGAAATGATTATTATATATTATATATATATTATAATAAGTTTTATTTTATTAGATTATAAATAGAATATATTATATTTTATTTAAAGTTTTTGTTTTATTAGAATATTTTATTGCACAGTAATGAATAGTAAAAATCAGATTTCTCGTCGAATTTTGCCCGTGATAGTTTGTACTGTGCGTCCGTGATTTTAATTTTTAAATAGTATCATTCCACTCTCCTATAAATAGGATGCTTAGTTAGAATTGAAAATCACACCAGAATCAGAGAATTCTTCTTCTGTAATATTGAGCGTATTTCTTTTAAGTTTTAGAAAGTTTTGAGCGTAGAAAATAGTGAAAGTTTTCTTCAAGAATATCCCCGCTATATCAGTTGAAATACTTTTCTTTTCAAAGTAAGGGATATTATTTTTGTTCAATATTCGTAAGAAATAATATTTTCTTCCATACTCTGTAGTATGTAAGTAATATTATTTCGTTTCAGATTTCGAATTCTACACTCATTTTGTTAAAGTTTTGGCTTTTATACTCCATGAAATTAGTAGAATATCCTTGATATTTGCGCTTCATCCAATATCTTTTCATGAAAATATTATTCTGAGCATTCTTGTTAAATTTTAACTTTTTCATTCCGGAGTACTACTCACGGGATTACTATTCCCGAAGTACTATTCACCCGGTGTACTATTCTTGATAAAAATTGATTTCTTTTTGGTCCAAATTATTTTTGATACAATATTATTCTTGAATTTTAATCCACAAAGCAGTATCATGTTGACAATATAGACATTATTAAATTCTGGATAAATTAAATTATAAATCTTTAAAAATTTATCCTTTGCTTTCTTTTAATTGAATTCTTATATCATTGTCATCATCCTCATTCTTATATTGTTATGAAAGTCATCTTTAGCCGTAGTGCGTAGATGGACTTGGTATGATTATGACCATAGATTATTCGGTATAATCATGACCGTAATGTTATAAATGATGTAGTAAAAGTCCTCATTGGCCCGTAGTGCATTGATGGACAGTTGTTGGCATGATCATGACCATTGATGAATACACGAATATCCTTGGCCCGTAGTGCATGAATAATTTGTGGTCGTGATACTAATGAATATCCTTGACCGTAGTGCAGGGATGATGTGGATTATTTATTAAGCTGAGTCTCAGCGATAAAATTGATGATAAATTCTTTTAAATCATAGAAGATAGTAGATTTCATGCTATACTTGACTCTTCTAATGGATTGCTTATTCCGCTGCAGTTACACTTGATGTCTATTGTAATTTATCAGTTTAACACTGTTGAAGGCTAACAATAATTTATTTTGTATTATCTTAGTCATAATATTTCTTACTAGGCTAGTTGAGCTCACCCTTTGCTTTCATTGTTCTCTTCAGAAAATGAAAATATAGCTGGGACTAGTCGGGGAACGGAGTGACGGTCCAGATGTTTGATTAGTAGTCCTCACTATTCTGTGAAATAGTGTGATAATAAATGTATTGAGGTCTTATTATGAGTTTTAATACTGTCTAGAAGATAATATTTGTATTAAAACTCACAGCTCATGTTGTATATTTAAGTTTGTATTTGTATTCTGTACCATATTTTTGGCGACTCAAAATGGGTGATGTATACCTATTTTGAGGGCGTCACAGTTGGTATCAAAGCTTAGGGATATGATCCCTGGCTAAGATGTGAGACTAGAATTAGGGGGGGGGAGACGGGAAAATCCTTCGCTAGTATGACCTGCCTAAGTTTATTTGTTATTTAATTGGTCAGTCAGAATATAGGGATAATATGTGGTGTGTCAATTAACCCTTGTTTTGTGGCAGTATTTAAAAATGACATCCGAGAATGTTGAGAATAGCAATGGAGCATAAGAGATCGTTAATTCACCAACGATCAATACCCAGGATAATGTGCAACACGAAGACAATAATCCTCATGCAAACAATAACACCGACCAAATGATTAACGATAGAATGTTTAGGGTCTTTCTACAATTCATGCAACATCAGGCGAGAGAGACTGCTGTCCAAAATGCAGGTGGAAACACTGACAAATCTCGGACGGTCACCGCTAAGCAGTTCAAAGAACTGGGACCATCGGAGTCTATTGGAGAGCCAAAACCACTTAAGGCGGAGACATGGATAAAGCTGATCAGCAAGATATTTGATGTCTTAGGATGCTCTGAGGAGCAAAAGGTTCTCTTTGCCACCTTTATGTTGTGAGGAGAGGCAGATTACTGGTAAAAATCGATAAAGCGTACTCAACCTGCCGCACTGAAGATGTCTTGGGAGAAGTTTCAAGAACTATTCAAAAACAAGTACTTTCCCGAAAGTATTCGTCACATGAAGGAGGTAGAGTTCATCAAGCTGGAGCAGAACAATATGACCATGTCGCAGTACAAAGCTGAGTTTGCCTAGTTGTCCCGGTTTGCATCCCACTTGGTTGATAATGGGGAGAGAATGACGCGGATATTTCTAAGAGGTTTGAAACCCGAGATACGTCAATATCTAATTTCTCACAAACTATGTTTGTATTCAGATGTTATAAATAGGGCTCAGTTATTGGAGCGTGATAACGAGTCAACCCAACCAAGAGAAAGCAGTCGACAAAATGATAATACCAGTGGTAGCAGTCATCGAAGCGGTGACAACAAATGTGAAGGGAATCAACATGTCAGAAATGGTAACCACTTCGGTGGTAATCATGACCTAGACAATAAAAGTGGACATTTCAAGAAGAGGAGATTCAACAATGATGGAAAGACGGCAACACCAACACCAACACCCGTTGTTAAGGAAGGAGAACGACCACCTATCATCTGCTTCAAATGCGGAGGGGAGGGACACATCAGTCCAAACTATGCGCAACAGTCCAAAACGTGTTACAATTGTGGAAGAGAAGGTCACCTAGATAGATTTTATCGTACAGGGAAGCCAAGTCCAGTTGGAACGGTGACACCAAGTGCCATCCCAGACAGGTCAAAGCCAGTAGTTCAAGAGAGAGCGTTTGTTGTGACCTCTTAGAAAGCAAGGAACCCGAACGAGGTCATCTTGGGTAAGCTTATCATAAACTCTAGCGAAGTATATACCTAATTTGATACCGGTTCTACCCATTCTTTTATTTCTCCTACTTGCGCTCAACGTTTAAATTTGACTCCGGAGAAATTAGACTTTGACTTATCTGTTGAAACTCTGTTGGGAGAAACCTTCATTACATCCACTATTTATAAGTCTTGTTTGGTTCAAATCAGTACCCTCACATTACCTGTCGATCTTATTTCCTTAAAAATACTTACGTTTGACATAATTCTAGGGATTGATTGGTTAAGTACTCATCATGCAAAAATTGATTATTTTTTTAAGGTTGTTAGCTTTCATATTCCTAACCAACCTATTATGCAAATTCAAGCAACCAAACTATTAAAATCAATCACTGTCATCTCAAGCCATAAAGGTATTCGTTTATTAAAAAATGGATGTCAAGCTTTCTTAGCTTATGTCACGGATTTAAACAAAAATACGTCAGTTTTGAATGATATTTCTATTGTTAATAAATTTCCTGACGTATTCCCCGAAGAACTTTCTGGCCTGTCCCCAGAGCGTGAAATTAAATTTTGTATTAACCTTGAACCCGGTACAAAACCCATTTACAAAGCCCCATATCGAATGGCTACTATTGAACTTCAGGAGTTAAAAACCCAACTGCAGGAATTATTAGACATCGGTTTTATTCGTCCTAGTACGTCTCCTTGGGGTGCTTCTGTTCTATTTGTAAAGAAAAAAGATGGGACTATACGAATTTGTATTGATTATCGGGAGTTGAATCATGTCACCATCAAAAATAGGTACCCATTGCCTCGTATTGATGACCTGTTTGACCAGTTGCAAGTAGCCAAATTCTCTTCAAAGATTGATCTTCGTTCTGGATATCATCAGTTAAAGATTAAAACCTATGACATTCCAAAGACGGCTTTTAGAACTCGATAGGGGCGTTATGAATTTCTAGTCATGTCTTTTGGATTGACTAATGCTACTGCTGCCTTCATGGATATGATGAATTGAGTATTCAAGGAATATTTTGATCACTTTGTGGTCGTCTTTATTGATGGCATCCTCATTTACTCCAAAAGCCGTGAAGATCATGTGCAACACTTGAGACTGATACTCCAAAAGCTTCGTGAAAACAAGCTTTATTCTAAGTTGAAGAAATGCGAGTTCTGGCTTGAGGAAGTAGCATTCCTTGGGCACGTGTTATCAAATCATGAAATATCTGTTGACCCGGCAAAGATTGAAGCATTTCAAAGCTACCTAAATCAGTGACCGAAGTACGTATCTTTCTCGGCTTAGCTGGTTATTATCGGAGATTTGTAGAAAGATTTTCTCGAATCGCTACTCCATTAACTTAGCTGACTCGGAAAGATACAAAATTCGGTTGGAGCGAGGAATATGAGAAGAGTTTTCAAGAACTCAAGAGGAGACTCATTTCAGCACCTGTTTTGACAATACCATCTGGCTCGGAGAAATTTGTCATCTACAGTGATGCTTCGGGCAAAGGGTTAGGATGTGTTCTTATAAAACATGAGAAAGTCATAGCCTATGCCTCTCGACAACTCAAAAAATATGAGAGGAATTATCCTTATTATGATCTAGAGTTGGCAGCTATTGTCTTCGCACTTAAAATTTGGAGGCATTACCTGTATGGGGAGAAAGTGGAGATCTATACGGATCATAAAAGTCTCAAATATTTCTTCACTCAAAAGAAACTCAACATGCGGCAACGACGTTGGCTCGAACTATTGAAAGATTATGATCATACTATTCAATACCATCCTAGAAAAGCGAACGTGGTAGCTGACGCATTGAGTAGAAGATCATATGCGGGTACGAGTGCGATATTGTCAACACAAAGGCCCATTTTATATGACTTGCAAAGGATGGAGATAGAGTTAAAAAATCCAGTGACCCACATGATGATGGCAATTATATGAGTAGAACCGACTTTAATCGATAAAGTTAAAGCTGCTCAAGCTATATACCTAGAGCTGATGCGTATAAAGAAGAAAGTGCAAGAAGGTACTATCCCGAAAGCAAGAATCGATGAAGAAGGAATACTTAGAGTCAACTCCAGACTTTGTGTTCCTAACGACCCTGATTTAAAGTATGAAATCATGATGGAGGTGCACAACACACCGTTTGCAATCCATCCTGGGAGTACCAAAATGTATCGTGATCTTCGACATACATTTTGGTAGAGTAATATGAAGAGAGAGATAGCAGAGTTTATCTCAAGGTGTCTAACTAGTCAACGAGTCAAGGCAGAACATCAAGTGCCAAAAGGTCCATTGTAATCACTTGAAATTCCAGAATGGAAGTGGGAGCACATTACCATGGATTTCGTTACTGGGCTTCCCAAGGTTTCTCATGGCATAAATGCAATTTGGGTCATTATTGATAGATTGACCAAGTCTGCTCATTTTTTACCTATACAAGAAACTTATTCACTTGAACGTCTTGCTCATATGTACATAAATGAGATTGTAAGATTGTTTGGTATGCCAGTATCTATAATTTTTGATCGAGACCCAAGATTCACTTCACAATTTTAGGTTAGTTTGTAAAAAGCTATGGGCACAGATTTACGATTTAGTTCGGCGTATCATGCTCAAACGGACGGACAGTTGGAGAGGACTATTCAAACTCTTGAGGATCTATTAAGACTTTGTGTCCTTGATTTCAAGGGAAGCTAGGACAAATTCTTACCATTGGTGGAATTTTTCTACAACAACAGTTATCAAGCAAGTATCGGCATGACTGTATTTGAGGCGTTGTATAGAAGAAAATGTCATTCTCCAGTATGCTGGGATGAGGTGGGTGAAGCAACGTTGTTGGGACCGATATTGGTACGCATGACTACGAAAAAGATTCAAATGATCTGACAACGATTAAAAACCTCACAAGATCGTCAAAAGAGTTATGCTGATCTTCATCGGAAGGACGTGGAATTCAATGTTGGAGAACATGTGTTGTTACGTGTTGCTCCAAGGAAAGGAGTTACGAGATTTGGAAAGAGAGGAAAGCTCAATCCTCGATTCATTGGCCCATTTGAAATCCTTGACCGAGTAGGAACTGTGGCCTATAGACTTGCTTTACCGCCAAGTATGTCTAGTGTTCATATCATTTTTTATATATCCATGTTACGTAAATATGTGGAAGACCCGAACCACATTATTGAGTTAGAACCGGACGAAATAGCAAAAGATTTAACGTATGAAGAGGTACCTGTTAAAATTTTGGATAAGAAGAAGCATATTCTACGCTCCAAGGTTATACCTAAAGTCAAAGTTTTGTGGAGAAACCACGATGTTGAGGAATTGACCTGGGAGTTAGAATCCGAAATGACCTGGGAGTTAGAATTGTAGGGTTTCGGCACAGAAACGCACAGCGGAAATTAAAATTTTAAAGCAATTTCCGAAACCCTAAAACAGGATCCATGCGAAAAATCAATTAATTAAGAGGTTTAGAGATTATACCCAATATGAAAACGAGAATCTGAAATCGACTGCGCCTCGAATCTCCAACGCAATACAAACTGACTGCGTCTCTACGGTATCCACACGAATGCTCCGCGAATCGTCTTACGATCTGCAGAAGAAGGAATCGCGGTACTAGCCACCAAGGATGAGGATTTTCGAAACTGTTTTCTCTAGTCTCTCTCTAAGAGCGGCTAGGGTTTTGTTTTTGACGTAAAACCTAAAGTCTGATATACATCATATATATAGTAGTCAGGAGGAATTAATCAAAACCTAATATTATTAAAATCCGAATTTATATATATCTTAATTAAGTCTTACTTAATTAATATATCTATATATAAATTATCCTATTAATTTAAATTCGTAATTTAAAATTATATCAATCATATTGACATATTTAAATCTTTATAATTTAAATTAATTTCCTTTTAATTACGTTCTTTGTGTGTGACCCTATAGGTTATTATTACGTTGGCAATAACCTTAAAATCATATTATAAAGTTATAAACAGTGAGCGGCATCTAGTAATGCATCACTGCTACCCAAGTAATAATAAGATCGATGATTCGATGCAACCTTTTCGTGACCAATGTTTCAATGTAATTTAATCCTTTTAACCTTAATATCCTAGATTAAACTTGAGTCATGGAATGTGTCATACTCTTCATAATTTAATCTGAGTTTTCTTGATCAATGAGTAGACTATATGAAACAAATCACTATTTGAGCATGGCCATGCATTTCATAGTCCTACTCAATCAAGAGGCTTATGGATATCACCTATAAAATATAGGATGGTTAAATTCCATCTAGATCACTCATATTACTCACACGATTCATAATGAACCCAATAATCACCTTTATAGTCCACCCTATTAAAGGTGACATTTGATGATATCAAAGTACATAAATTCTCGTGTAGTAATATAGCGGTTTCAGGTCGGAGGACCATTACATCATTGTCACTATGAGAATTGCTAATGACACTTCGCATAATGCTCCATATAGAATTCTCATGGTGGGTCTGTCCAGTACATTGTTCTCTAACATGTACCTATGCATTGACTTAATATCTCATATATTTATGACCAATGAGATTTGGTCATCAGTCAATCCACATACTAGTCTCAATGCATCATTGTTGTCCCATCAACAATGATACTCAACTAGGGACATTTAAGAACAATGATACTAATTGTAATTATATAATCTCATGTTCAAGTCACATACTTGAAACTATATAATTTGTATCACTATTCTAAGGAATTTTATTATGTTAACAATTATATTACGCAGTAATTAAAACCATAATAAAATTATTTATTTATTCAATCAACAATAATATCAAATGTTAAGCAATTATATCAAATAATTGGCCTCTAGGGCATAAACTCTAACAAGAATCCGAAATGAAATCAAGGTATCCTCACCTCTTCGTCATACCAGGTATGCACCCTAATTTCGAGGGTAAAATTTCATAAGAAGGGGAGGTTGTAAGACCCCAACTTTTATGAATAAAGATGAATTTTTCTATAAGTATCATTTTTTGAACATTATGGTGTAGATTTAATATAATGTTATAGTTGTGGGTAATATTTATAAATTTTGCAAAGTACAAAAGTTGTTATATTATATTCGATTGGTCGGGGAATATTCGTTTTAAACAGAAAATATTCGTATGACGGCACAATCATTGGTGGACCCCACAACGGAATTATTATCGGAGTGAGAAAATGACAAAAATATCTTTTTATAAAAATAACGGCAAAAGTTTTACCGTTAACTGTTGAAATACCCGTTGTTAAAAGTACAGTAATACGCATGGTCGCATAGTAGCACACGATATTGATTATTGATGCTTACGTGAGAAGTCACTCAATTTTGTTCAATTATTGCTACAGTAATTGCTGCATAGTATCTCATGTTATTTGATTCAATTATTGTTGATATTTTATATATTATTAAATTAATAATTGAGACGATACATCTATTCATATTATTATTTACAATATTGACGATGTCTAAAAAGTTCTGTCGAGGAGAGACTTGGTCACCTAATTGCGCGCCAATAGGGAGAAATCTTTATTGGAAAGCCCCCTCTTTCCTGAGAATGATCTGGTTGTTAAATATTGCGAATAATAATAATAATGAATAACTGTTGTTAAAAATATTGAGGTGATTTTTATGAAATATTTGTTGTAAATTTTGGCGTATTTTATGAACCCCCATTTACCCATTTTTCAAAATAATCAGTATAAAATTATTTTATATAAAAAAGGTGGGGCCACATGTGGGGGTCACATGTGGGGCCCACGTGTTGAAAATGAAGTGGCAGGGGGGAAAAACTTGTTATTCACGGGTGATGAAATGGAGTACTATTATTATATATATATATATATATATATATATATATATATATATATATGATATAATGTCACTTTTGGTGGAATCAAAAGTCAGTATTGGAGTTTAAGAAATTGTCATGGGGGAGTACGAAATAATTATTATATATTATATATATTATAATAAGTTTTATTTTATTAGATTATAAATAGAATATATTATATTTTTTTAAAGTTTTTGTTTTATTAGAATATTTTATTGCACAGTAATGAATAGTAAAAATCAGACTTTTCGCCGAATTTCGCCCTTGAAAGTTTGTACTGTGCGTCCGTGATTTTAATTTTTAAATAGTATATATCCTTCCATTCTCCTATAAATAGGATGTTTAGTTAGAATTGAAAATCACACCAGAATCATAGAATTCTTCTTCTATAATATTGAGCGTATTTCTTTCGAGTTTTAGAAAGCTTTGAGCGTATAAAATAGTTAAAGTTTTCTTCAAGAATATCCCCGCTATACCAGTTGGAATACTCTTCTTTTCACAGTAAGAGATATTATTTTTGTTCAATATTCGTAAGAAATAATATTTTCTTCCATACTCTGTAGTATATAAGTAATATTATTTCGTTTCAGATTTCGAATTCTATACTCATTTTGTTAAAGTTTTGACTTCTATACTCCATAAAATTAGTAGAATATCCTTGATATTTGCGATTCATCCAGTATCTTTTCCTGAAAATATTATTCTGAGCATTCTTGATAAGTTTTAACTTTTTCATGCCGGAGTACTATTTACGAGGTTACTATTCTCGAAGTACTATTTATCCGGGGTACTATTCATGATAAAAATTGATTTCTTTTCGGTCCAAATAATTTTTGATACAATATTATTCTTGAATTTTACTCCACAAACCAGTATCATGTTGACAATTTGGACATTATTAAATTATGGATAAATTAAATTATAAATCTTTACAAATTTATCTTTTGCTTTCTTTTAATTAAATTCTTATATCATTGTCATCATCTTCATGCTTATATTGTTATAAAAGTCATCTTTAGCCGTAGTGCATAGATGGACTTGGTATGATTATGACCAGGGATTATTCGGTATAATCATGACCGTAATATTACAAATAATGTGGTAAAAGTCCTCATTGGCCCATAGTGCATTGATGGACAGTTTTTGGCATGATCCTGACCATTGATGAATACACGAATATCCTTAGCCCGTAGTGCATGGATAATTTGTGGTCGTGATACTAATGAATATCCTTGGTCGTAGTGCAGGGATGATGTTGATTATTTATTAAGCTGAGTCTTAGCGATAAAATTGATGATAAATTCTTTTAAATCATAGAAGATAGTAGATTTCATGCTATACTTGAATCTTCTAATGGATTGCTTGTTTCGCTGCAGTTAAACTTGATGTCTATTGTATTTTATCAGTTTAACACTGTTGAAGGCTAACGATAATTTATTTTGCATTATCTTAGTCATAATATTTCTTACTGGGCTAGTTGAGCTCACCCTTTACTTTCATTGTTCTCTTAAGGAAATGAGAATATAGCTGAGACTAGTCGGGGAACGGAGTGATGGTCCAGATGTTTGATTAGTAGTCTTAACTATTTTATGAAATAGTGTGATAATAATTGTATTGAGGACTTATTTAGAGTTTTAATACTGTCTAGAAGATAATATTTGTATTAAAACTCACTGCTCATGTTGTATATTTAAGTTTGTATTTGTATTCTGTATCATATATTTGGCGACTCAGAATGAGTGATGTATACCTATTTTGGGGGCGTCACACTTCTATTGAGCATCAGAGGCGGTTGAACCTCATCGTGAAGGAGATGATCAGAAAAGAAATAATTAAGTTGCTTGATGCGGGCATTATCTACCCGATCTTTGATAGTCCATGCGTTAGTCCAATATAATGTGTGCCAAAGAAGGGCGACATAATAGTGGTACCTAACGAGAATAATGAGCTTATTCCTACACGGACGGTGACTGGATGGAGGGTATGTATGGACTATAGGAAACTGAACAAGTCCACTTGCAAGGATCACTTCCCTCTGCCCTTTATTGACCAAATGCTCGGTAGACTCGCCGAGCATGAATTCTAATATCTTTTGGATGGGTACTCGGGTTACAATCAAATTGCAATAGCACCCGAAGACCAGGAGAAAACAACATTTCCATGTCCTTATAGGACCTTTGCCTTCTAGAAAATGTCTTTCGGGCTATGTAATGCTCTTGCAACATTTCAGGGTTGTATGATGTCCATCTATTTTTATATGGTGGAAAAAACACCCGAGGTGTTTATGGATGATTTCTCTATTTTCGGGAGTTCTTTTGGGACCTGTCTACAAAATTTGAATGCAGTTATGAAAAGATGTGTAGAGACCCACATGGTTTGGAATTGGGAGAAATGCCACTTCATGGTGAGAGAGGGGATTATTCTGGGGCATAGAGTGTCTGCTAGTGGGAATGAAGTAGAAGGAGTAAAAATTGTTTTTATTGATAATCTTCCATTGCCATCCTCAGTAAAAAGAGTAAGGAGTTTTCTGGGGCATGCAGGGTTTTACCGGTGGTTCATCAAAGACTTCTCTAAAATTACCAAGCCGCTCTGTAGCCTATTGGAAAAAGACGTACCTTTCAAGATTGACGAGGCCTGCCTAGAAGCATTTAAATGGTTAAAGGAGAGACTCATCTCAGCTCTTATTGTAATGGCCCCTAACTGGACATTGCCTTTTGAACTCATGTGAGACGCCAAGGACTAAGCTATTGGGGCAGTGTTGGGACAATAGAGGGATAAGGTATTTCACACTATATACTACGCCAGTAAAACCTTGACAGATGCTCAGCTTAATTACACCACTACTGAGGAAGAGCTTCTGGTGTTAGTATATGCCTTTGATAAGTTTCGCTCATATCTCATCGGAACAAAAATCATTGTGTATAATGACCATTCGATGATCACATATCTAATCTCCAAGAAAGATGCAAAACCAATGTTAATTAGATGGGTCATTCTGTGACAACCCAAATTTTTATAAATTATTAAAATAAGAATTTAATAATTAAAATTCTTATTATGAGGTGTATATATTTTGAATTATGTATTTTGGTGTGAAGATATTAAATTTTTTTGAGATTTAATAGTTGATTAAACTATTAAAGGAAATAAAAGTAATTAGTCACGATAAGGAATTTGGTGGCAAGGAAAATTAACCGTATAAATATTGGGTAATTTAAATTAGGTTGAAACTATATTATGATTAAATGAATTATTATAATGTTATTTTAATTTGATTTATAATTAAAGTGATGTGTTAATTTATTAAATAAAATTTTAATTATAATGAAAATTATAATTTTATTGTATTGGTTTATGTGGTAAATTGATTTAATAAATTATTATTAGATTTAATTTAATTTGAATATGAGAATTTATTTAAATAAAGTGTGACAATAAACTATATTATAAATGACATATGAAAATAAATTAAAAAAGTTTTAATTTAGTTTTACCAAACAAAGCCTTAGAGCTTTTGAAATTCTTATTTTAATCTTGTTTTGCCAAACAAGGCTTAAGGAATGATTAAGTCATTATTTTAATTGGTTTTGCCAAACAAAGCCTTATGGCTTTTGATTTTTAAAAACTATAACTGACATCAGTTATATATATATATATATATATATATATATATATATATATATATATATTTTATATTAATACGTATTATATTATACGTTATATATCAGTTATATTTTCTATTACGTAAAAGAACAGAAGGAAGAAAGAAGAGAGAAAAGAGAGCTCTAGAGAGAGTTTAAGAGGGAGTCTGAGAGAAGAAGTTTTGCAACAACAAGGAGTAGTAATCAGAAGTTGTGTTATTATCTTCTAGCAAAGGTATAATCTTTCTTCCCAAAGTTCTAGCTTTCTTTTAAGGTTCTAGTTTCTTTTATATGAAAAGTTTTCTGTAAAAGTTATATGGGTAGTAATTGTGATTATATATTTGGTATATATAATAATTTGTAGATAAATTGTTTTCATATGTTTAGTACATGATTTAGAGTAGTTTACTTCAAGTAAATATGATATATATGGAGAAAGTTATTTAATAGTGAAATATATATGAATATGGCTTATTTTGAAGTCAAAATTGATGTTTAATTCATAGTAAAATGTATAAATTGGCTATTGATTTTAAAAATACATGAAGAAACGAAAATAAAGTAATTGAAACTAATTGTTTTGGTTGTAAAACGAATTCATATTGAGGAATTTCGCTATGAATGTCAAAAGAAGAAGAAATAATAGAAATAGTGAAATTAAATGTTGTAAATTTGATGTTTATGTGGTTAGAAACGTGTTAGAAACATTAATATATGTTTCTGTAAATATATTACAACTTGGGTAAATTGGTATGATTGTTATAAAGGAGTTTTTAGGCCTAATTTAGCTTTCTGTAGTGTTCATTCGCGAACGGCAGAAGTCACCCCTACCCCGGTGGGTTATTATAGTGCGAAACCCCCGCCCCGGCAGGGGGTAGTCTGACTTACAAATATTGAGAAAATCTGACCGGACATGTTTTACTAAAATGGACATAACGTTTTCATACGAACTCCGATTGAGGAGATTCAAGATGATCCAGAACGAGAAAGAATAGAGCTACAACTTTCATTCTTTACGTGTTTTGATTTGAGGTCGGGAACATGGGTCAAAATGGCTATCTTTGGGACTGTTATGTTTTCAAAGGCAATCGGAGGGCGTCGAGCATGCACGTATGCAAGTGTAGTGCTTCTGACGATAAAAGATATTTTCTAAGTTATAAAACATGAATTTTAGTAAATATAATGATGCTTAAAATTAATAAATGATGTATTAGATAAGTTGTATAAGCATACTAAGCATACACAAGAGAGACAAATCGGACGTGTGACGAATGAACATCAAAATGCCGTGATAAGTGTTAATGAACGTAAAAAGTGTTTTAAGTTAAATGAAATAAATATTATAAGATATAGAATGAGGTTAACATAAAACCAATAAGTAGTCCTAGCAAGACTTAAAAACTTGAATGAACTTCGAGTATGACCTAAGAAGTGATACAGTGAGATGTAAGTCAAAAGTTAACACAATCAAATTGAACATTGTGTATTGATGATAGGAAGGATTATCAGATATAGAGTAAAGTTTACATTACAACTACTATGCGTTGCTATGTGACTAATAGTTAATGTGCATGATTATATAATTGTGTAGGGCACGTAAAGTGCAGATAGCTATAAGCTGTTAAACTATTATTGGAAAACAACGATCAAGGCAAGTCTTTCAGTTCCTATTTTCTATGTGAACTTGAAGATGAACTATTTTAAATCTTTGTTGATGTGTTATGTATATATTGAAAGTATGAAACATTAAAGTCAATTTATAACTACGTTGATTGAGTAATAAATGTTGATTGATTAAGGGACTCAATCTTTATACTTGTTATATGAACTGCATCATGTATGTTTTGTTACTCCAATTTTTATGAGATGTATGTTGAGCATGTTATTATGTGCTATGTGATGTATGAAAACTGTTAGATTTTGCTGGGCTGTCGAGCTCAACCTTGCAAATAACCATTTTTACAGGTTAAAGATTCAAGGTAAAGTTATGTGCTATTTGAAAGACATGAATCAAATGTGATACTTGAATATTTATACACTTTGGCTGAATTATTATTATTTGAACCATGTTTAAGGTTGCGAATAATGCATGATGTTTAATAAATATCGAGTTATAAAGTTTAAGTTTTGTTTGTTGTATGAAAGGGTATTGAACCTGGATGTAAGTTTTATTTATTAACTCTGATAAGGTGAGTAATAAGCTAAGTATGGTTCAAAGGTAGGTAAAGATAAAGGTTTTGAGAATTGTATTTGATAATTCACAATAATTATGTAATAATAAACTGTAAAGTTTGAGTTATCTGATATGTAAAGGTTATCGGATTGAAATGTAAGATTCTATATAATAACTTTAAAGAAGCGATTCATAAAATAACTTGATTCAAAGATGTGTATATGATAAAGGTTTTGATTCAGGGAATTAAAGTAAGACGACACAAAAGTTTAAATTATTCTGCATTTTATTAAGTTTAACATCTAATAATGATGTAAAATCAGAAGTTAGACGTATTATTAACGACCGAAGTCGATAGTTGAATTGTATGAATTTTGGGGTCATTACAGTTGGTATCAAAGCTGATAGGTTAGAAACTTTAGGTAAGAGTACCTTAGGCTATAACATTAGAGAAGAGATATGAAGATGATAAAGAACAAGCTCAGATAGAGTTTGAACAATAAGAAGTAATTTAAAATTTTTTAAAGAAGGGATTAAAACATGCGTGAGAAGATTTAAAGAAGAATCTCGCAGAGTTATAAGGAATATGAATGTGGGGTTACCCAACTCCAATAATAAGGATGTAAGGTGATAATAAATAGACAATGTCTATAAGAAGAGAATGATAAAGAAGTTAAGAATAAAAAGTTGTATTTAAGTATGGTAAAATCGTACTCTTTAATAGTTGATGTATGGTATCTGGGCTAAACGATTCCTTCATAGAGTGGTGGTATATATGAACTAGCAACTAGGAACCTAGTTTGTTGGTTGTTTGTGGGAAACCACTCAGCGTACCATATCGAAACTATTAGAGACTCGATGTGTACCAAATATAGAAAATGGATACGTATGATGAAAATGTGGAACTCGAATTAAATGTTGAGCAATGTAAATGAAGTTAGAAATTCTTAAAGGAAGAATTGTTATATAAACAAGAAAATTCAAAGAAGAATCTTGAAGAGATATAAAGATAAGAAATGAGAGTTACCTAACTCCAATAGCCAAGATAACAAATAATGATGAATAGACAAAGTCTGTAAGATTAAAAGCATAAATAAAATCGTAAATGATGAAAAAGGAAAGAAAGAGGATCGTAAAACAAAACGATCACGAGTTAAGAAAAGAATTTTAAGGGAGATGATTATAGAATAAGCTCACGACGTGATCTGTTTAAGTTATAAAAGAAAGATGATCTGTAATGTTTGAATAATTATAACTTGATGCTATGAAGATAATGTACTATGATATAGTACAAGATAAACTCAAGAGGAGTTATAGATAATGTGCTACGAGGAATTCGTATTGAGCAAATTAAGGGAAAGTTAAGAATAAGTTAAGAGTAAGGTAATGTTGGGTGGGATTTCAATTGAGGACTCATATGGTGGCTAAGTTGTACAAACCTTTGTATGGACAGAGATTTTGTGCATGTACTTGGTTTATCACATTGATAATCATTGGAATGTCGGTGTCGCGCTATCAATATATATGTGGTGGAAAGGTGATTCTTTTCTCATATGTATACTTGATAGTTAGAGGCTTTTAAGGTTAGGTTAGACGATATTAAGATTATGTACGGTTCTTAAAACTAATGCATATGGTAAGTTTGTGACTCATTATCATATGGTATGTTTTAAACTCCTCAGCGAATGGATGCATATAGTATGACTAGGATAAGTTCTTAAACTCATATTATTGTGGCAAGTTCATGAACTTCCAATGTGTGGTAAGTTTGATGAACTATACTGGGGGTATAAGAAGATTATAAGTTGAAATATAAGAATATTTAGTATAAGAGCGTTGGTGGTGCTAGAAATAAAAAGAATTAGTTAGTAATGAGGTAATGGAGTATAGATTGAAATTGATGGAGAAAATTAGAAATTCCAAATCTTCTAGCTTTGCTAGATTTTTAAAATTTAGTAACTTCGTGCTGATGTTTGCACTTCTATTTTTCTTAAAAAAACATTGGATCAAACGATGGAACCAATGAGTTTTAAAAATAATACTATTATTCGTATGTCTATGCTAATTGTTTCGGCTAGACAAAAATGATTTAAAAATATCAAAATATACTTTGTTTTTTTTCCCGTGGTCATTAAGGCATAACTAAATATGATGCTGATTTGACAAACGAGGAAGTCATCAATGCAATTGAACCTGGTGTTAGATGTGATCATAAGATCGTCAGCCCACTATGGTATAATGTAGCATGACAAAGACGTAAAATGACTGAATCTTCAACGTACTATCGAGATAGTACGGTATTGTAAGACCCCAACTTATTAATGAATAAAATCAAATTTTCTCTAAATATTATTGTGAATAATAAGGGGTTAATTTGATACAAATACTTTGGTTATGGGTTAAATGTGCAAATTTTGCGAAATAAGCAAGTGGTTATAAAATATTTATTTTTGGTCGGTGAATATTCGGTTGGTCGTGGAATATTCTTGCTGTCGGGGAATATTCGTACGACGACGCAGCCTTGTGTGGGCCCCATAACGGAAAGCGATTGGATGAAGAAAACGACAAGTATAAGTTGTTTATAAATAACGGCGTAATTGTTACCGTTAATACTGTTGGAATACCCGGTGGTTAAAATACAGTAGCACACGGTATTGCACCAATTATTGATTCTTACGTAAGAAGACACTACTCAATAATTGTTACAGTAGTTATTGTTCAATATTTTATTTTATTGATTCAATAATTGTTGCATTGGTATTTTATATTATTGTTGTTTCAATAATTGTTGCTGCACAGTATTTTCCATTATCAGATCAATAATTCATATTATTTGAATAATATTATTAGATAACATTATTGGCAATGTCTAGAAAGTTCTGTCTAAGGAGAGGTTTGGTCATCTAATTGCGCGCCAGTAAGGAGAAATCCTTATTGGAAAGCCCCCTCTTTCCTGGGAACGGCCTGGTTGTCATAAATGTGATTCTGTAATATTATTTGTGAATAATTAATTATTGATTCATATGATAAGGAAATATTTATTTTATGTGGATATAAATGAGGGATATATTTTTGTGGTTAAAAATGAAGGAGTTAATGTTGAGGTGTTTTATCAGTATTTTTATCGGAATGGAGGTATTAAAAATCAAATCAGGGTTTTTGAGAAATATTGCGGGTGTTATAATTTTTAATCCGACCGTTGGATCGTGGTAATTTTTGGATATGTTATACATATATAAGTTGAGTATATGTCCACAAATTTTGAACCGTTAAAAATGAACGTATGATTTATTATGAATTTTACAAGATGACTGGTTCAGAAATTGTTGAATTTTAGAGTTTATCATTTTGATGGAAAATTCTAGAATTGGTGGGCCCCACTTGTGGTTGGTGAAGAAATGTGCTGAATTATATTTCAAATGTGGTGGGTGGGAATAGTAGCAGGTAAAGCCATCAGGTTGCAGGTCAAACCTACTAAAATTTTCCTATAAATAGAGGGCTAAGTTAGAATTGAAAATCACACCAGAAACAAGTTTTCTCTCTTTCTCTCTCTAGATTATTGAGTGTATTTTGTGAGTATTTAGATACTTTGAGAGTTTCTATTCATCAGAGCAAGTTTCTTTCAGCCTTATACCGGTATTCCGACCAGAAGTACTGATATCTTGAGGTAAGGGATATTATTTTCTTCTTAAATGATATTATTTTCTTCAATATCATTATGCTGAAATATTGATATGAGTTTTTATCAAATTTGGAACTTTTTGTGTCGGGGTTACTATTCACGTATACGGTACTATTCACGTATACGGCACTATTCACGAATACGGCACTATTCACCGAAAAATAAAATTTTCTCTTTTTGTCCAAGATGTCTATTATGGTTACTATCTTTGATTGTATCCATGTTTTGATCTTTATTTTTGAATTCTGCTTCACAATTGATTATTATGAAGTATTATTGATCTTGGATAAACTGTTATACGAATCCCTACTATTTGTCCTTCTGTCTCATTGGATTCGTTCTCTTTAAGATATTTTTCATCATCCTCAGTCCTAAATGATGATATTACTGAATATCTTTGGCCTGTAGTGCAAAGATGTATAATTACTTGATGAATATCTTTGGCCTGTAGTGCAAAGATGAACAGGTGTTGAGATGAACATGACCGACTGATGATACAAATGAATATCTTTGGCCTGTAGTGCAAAGATGAATATTTGGTTAAAGATGATTATTAATTGATGTTACAGGGATAAAATATTGATGATGGACTTTTAAATCTTAGAAGATAGTAGAATTCTTTCTCTACTTGACTCTTCTAATGGTTTGCTGTTTCCGCTGCAGTTGTTGATCTAAAACTTGTTGTCGATTATATTCTATCAGATTTTTCCCTGTTGAAGACTAACGATAATTTGTTGTATATTATCTTAGTCATAATATTCTTTACTGGGCTAGTTGAGCTCACCCTTTTCCTTTTTGTTCCATTTTTCTTCTCAGGAGGTGAGAACATAGCAGGATCTAGTCGGGGTATGGAGTGATGGTTCTAGAAAGATGTTTTAGCAGTCCTCACTATTTCTGTAAAATAGTGTTTGAATAATTGTAATGAGGATTTATTTGAGTGTGGATATTGTCTAGAAGACAATATTTGTATTTAAACTCACAGTATGTGTTGTCGTATTTTGCACGACAATTGTATTATTGAAGTTGTAGTTTGCTTTCTGTACCATGTATTTGGCGACTCAGAATGGGTGTTGTATACCTATTTTGGGGGCGTCACAGTTGGTATCAGAGCTTAGGGATATGATCCCTGGCTGAGATGTGAGACAAGAACTAGGAGGGGAGAGACGGGGAATTCCTTCGCTAGTATGACTTGACTAAGTTTATTTGGTGTTTATTTGGTCGGTCAGAGTATAGGGATAATATATGACATGACTATTAACCCTTGTTTTATGGCAGTATTTAAGAATGGCAGCTGAGAACGTTAATAATGGAGTAAATCAGACCGTGGAGACACCTTTGATCACCACCCAGGGGAACGTGCAACAGGAAGGCAATATTCCTCCTGTAAACAACGTTACCGAGCAAACGATGAATGATGGAATGTTTAGGAGCTTTTTGCAGTTCATGCAAAATCAGACGAGGGAGACTCGTGTGCAGAATACGGGTGGAAATGATAACGCGCGGTTTGTCACAGCTAAGCAGTTCAAAGAATTGGGACCACCAGAATTTAAGGGAAAGCCGGATCCGATCATGGCGGAAACGTGGGTCAAGCAAATTACCAAGATATTCGATGTCTTGGGATGCACGGAGGAACAGAAGGTTCCATTCGCCACCTTTATGTTCCGCGGTGAGGCAGACTACTGGTGGGAGTCTGTGAAGCGTACCCAGCCTGACGCACTCAACATGTCCTGGGAAACATTTCAAAAACTGTTCAATGACAAGTACTTTCCTGAAAGTATTCGTCATATGAAGGAGGTGGAGTTTATCAGACTGGAACAAAACAACATGACGGTGTCCCAGTACGAGGCGAAGTTTGCAGAGTTATCCAGGTTTGCACCTCATTTGGTCGAAAATGAGGAACGAATGACAAGGATGTTTCTGAGAGGTCTAAAACCCGAGATTCGGCAATATCTTATCTCTCATAAATTTTCTTTATATTCAGATGTTGTAAACAGGGCTCAATTATTAGAGCGAGATAATGAGTATGTGCAACCGAGGGACCACAACCAGGGTCATACCGGTGGCGGCAGTCATCGAAGCAATGAAAACCAGCAGGGAGGAAAACATTCGGACAAAAGCGGTAACCACTCTGGTGGTAATCGTGGTCGTGATAATAGAAGGAGCGAGTCGGGAGGAGATTTCAAGAAGAGAAGGTACAACAATGATAACGTGAAGACGTCAGCACAAACATCAACTGTTTCTAGGGGAGGAGAACGACCACCGGTCGTATGTTACAAATGTGGGAAAGAGGGACATATCAGCCCAAACTGCCCACAACAATCCAAGGTATGTTATAACTGTGGAAAGGAGGGTCATATAGCTCGAGAGTGTTCTGTAGCAAAACCAAGTTCAGCGGGGATGGTGACTCCAAAAGCTGTCCCGGATAAGTCGAAATCAGCGGTTCCTGGAAGGGCGTTTGTCGTTACTGGCCAAAACGCGAGAAACCCGAACGAGGTGATCACGGGTAAGCTAATCTTGAATTCTTGCGAAGTTTATACTTTACTAGATACCGGTTCTACCCATTCTTTTATCTCTCCTGCTTGTGCTCAACGTTTAAACTTGACTCCGGAGAAATTGGACTTTAACTTATCTGTTGAAACTCCGTTGGGTGAAACCTTCGTTACATCTACAGTTTATAAATCTTGCATGATCCAAGTTGGCACTATCACATTACCTGTTGATCTTATCTCTTTAAAGATACTTGCTTTTGATGTGATTTTAGGAATTGATTGGTTAACCACTCATCATGCTAAAATTGATTGTTTTCGTAAGGTTGTTAGTTTTCATATTCCTAACCAACCTGTCATACGAATTCAAACTACTAAACCACTAAAATCAGTCACTGTCATATCAAGCCACAAAGCTATTCGTTTATTGAAAAACGGATGTCAAGCTTTCTTAGCCCATGTTATGGATTTGAACAAAGACAAGTCAGATTTGAATAATATTTCTATTGTTAGAGAATTTTCCGATGTATTTCCTGAAGAACTTCCTGGTCTACCCCCAGAACGTGAAATTAAATTCTTTATTGACCTTGAACCCGGTACAAAGCCCATTTCTAAAACTCCATATCGAATGGCTCCTATTGAACTTCAGGAGTTAAAAGTCCAACTACAGGAGTTGTTGGACATCGGTTTTATTCGTCCTAGTACGTCTCCTTGGGGTGCTCCTGTTTTATTCGTAAAGAAGAAAGACGGGAGTATGCGACTTTGTATTGACTATCGAGAATTGAATCATGTCACTATCAAGAATAGGTATCCGCTACCTCGCATTGATGACCTGTTTGACCAGTTGCAAGGAGCACAATTCTTTTCAAAGATCGATCTTCGTTCTGGATATCATCAGCTGAAGATTAAAACTGAGGATATTCCAAAGACTGCCTTCAGAACTCGGTACGGGCATTATGAATTCTTAGTAATGTCTTTTGGATTGACTAATGCTCCTGCTGCCTTCATGGATATGATGAACCGTGTATTCAAAGAATATTTGGATCAGTTCGTTGTTGTCTTTATTGATGACATCCTCATCTATTCCAAAAGCCGTGAAGATCATGAGCGCCATTTGAAGCTGGTACTGCAAAGGCTTCGTGAAAACAAGCTATATGCCAAACTGAAGAAATGCGAGTTCTGGCTTGAGGAAGTAGCATTCCTTGGGCACGTGGTGTCAAAACATGGAGTATCTGTCGACCCGGCGAAGATTGAAGCCATACAAAGTTGGGAGCAACCGAAGTCGGTAACCGAAGTACGTAGCTTTCTGGGCTTAGCTGGTTATTATCGGAGATTTGTGGAAGGATTTTCTCGAATCGCTACTCCGTTAACTCAGCTGACTCGGAAAGATACAAAATTCGTATGGAGTGAGGAATGCGAGAAGAGTTTCCAAGAACTCAAGAGGAGACTCATTTCGGCACCTGTTCTGACAATACCATCTGGTTCGGATGGATTTGTTATCTACAGCGATGCTTCAGGCAAAGGGTTAGGATGTGTTCTCATGCAACATGGGAAAGTCATAGCCTATGCCTCACGACAACTCAAAGAATATGAGAGGAATTATCCTACTCATGATTTGGAGTTGGCAGCAGTCGTTTTTGCGTTGAAGATCTGGAGACACTACCTGTATGGGGAGAAAGTGGAGATCTATACAGATCATAAAAGCCTCAAATATTTCTTCACCCAAAAGGAACTCAACATGCGGCAGCGACGTTGGCTCGAGCTGTTGAAAGATTACGATCATACCATCCAATATCATCCTGGAAAAGCAAACGTAGTAGCTGACGCATTGAGTAGAAGATCATATGCGGGTACGAGTGCAATGTTTTTAACACAAAGGCCCATTTTGTATGACTTGCAAAGGATGGAGATAGAGATGAAGGCTCCAAGTACCCACATGATGATATCAAATATACGAGTAGAACCGACTTTAATCGATAAAGTTAAAGCTGCTCAAGCTACGGATATAGAGCTGATGCGTATGAAGAAGAAAGTGCAAGAAGGTGCTATTCCAGAAGCAAGAATCGATGAAGAAGGAATACTTCGAGTCAACTCCAGACTTTGTGTTCCTAACGATTTTGACTTGAAGCATAGAATAATGATGGAGGCACACAACACACCGTTTGCAATCCATCCTGGGAGTACCAAAATGTATCACGATCTTCGACATACATTTTGGTGGAGCAATATGAAAAGAGAGATCGCGGAGTTTATCTCGAGATGTTTAACTTGTCAACGTGTAAAAGCGGAGCATCAAGTACCAAAGGGTCCATTGCAACCACTTGAGATTCCGAAATGGAAGTGGGAACACATTACTATGGATTTTGTTACGGGTCTTCCCAAGGTTTCTCAAGGCATAGATGCGATTTGGGTTATTGTTGATAGATTAACCAAGTCCGCTCATTTCTTGCCGATACGTGAGACTTATTCCCTTGAACGTCTTGCTAGTATGTACGTGAACGAGATTGTGAGATTGCATGGCATGCCAGTATCCATAGTTTCGGATCGTGACCCAAGATTCACTTCACGATTTTGGGTTAGCTTGCAGAAAGCTATGGGCACGGATTTACGATTCAGTTCAGCATACCATCCTCAAACGGACGGACAATCAGAGAGGACTATTCAAACTCTTGAAGATCTATTAAGACTTTGTGTCCTAGATCTCAAAGGGAGTTGGGATAAGTACCTACCATTGGTGGAATTCTCCTACAACAACAGTTATCAGGCGAGCATAGGTGTGGCTCCATTCGAGGCGTTGTATGGAAGAAAATGTCGTTCTCCAGTATGCTGGGACGAGGTGGGTGAAGCAACATTGTTGGGACCAGAGTTGGTACGCATTACTACAGAGAAGATCCAAACGATTCGACAACGTATACAAACGGCACAGGATCGACAAAAGAGTTATGCGGATCTTCATCGGAAGGACGTGGAATTTAATATTGGGGATCATGTATTGTTACGTGTTGCACCATGGAAGGGAGTTACAAGATTTGGGAAGAGAGGAAAGCTCAATCCAAGATTTGTTGGTCCATTTGAGATTCTTGAGCGAATAGGAAATGTGGCATATAGACTCGCATTACCTCCAAGCATGTCTCGTGTTCATAATGTTTTTCACATATCTATGCTTCGTAAATATGTTAAAGACCCGAACCACATTATTGAGTTAGAACCAGACGAGATAGCTGAAGATTTAACGTACGAGGAGGTACCTGTTAAGATCTTGGATAGGAAAGAGCATGTCCTACGCACGAAGGTTATACCACAAGTTAAGGTTTTGTGGAGAAACCATGCTATTGAAGAAATGACCTGGGAGTTGGAATCAGAAATGAAAGCGAGGTATCCTCACCTTTTTGAAACATCAGGTACGTACGTCAATTTCGAGGACGAAATTTCATAAGGAGGGGAGGTTGTAAGACCCCAACTTATTAATGAATAAAATCAAATTTTCTCTAAATATTATTGTGAATAATAAGGGGTTAATTTGATATAATACTTTGGTTATGGGTGAAATGTGCAAATTTTGCAAAATAAGCAAGTGGTTATAAAATATTTATTTTTGGTCGGTGAATATTCGGTTGGTCGTGGAATATTCTTGCTGTCGGGGAATATTCGTACGACGACGCAGCCTTGTGTGGGCCCCATAACGGAAAGCGATTGGATGAAGAAAACGACAAGTATAAGTTGTTTATAAATAACGGCGTAGTTGTTACCGTTAATACTGTTGGAATACCCGGTGGTTAAAATACAGTAGCACACGGTATTGCACCAATTATTGATTCTTACGTAAGAAGGCACTACTCAATAATTGTTACAGTAGTTATTGTTCAATATTTTATTTTATTGATTCAATAATTGTTGCATTGATATTTTATATTATTGTTGTTTCAATAATTGTTGCTGCACAGTATTTTCCATTATCAGATCAATAATTCATATTATTTGAATAATATTATTAGATAACATTATTGGCAATGTCTAGAAAGTTCTGTCTAAGGAGAGGTTTGGTCATCTAATTGCGCGCCAGTAAGGAGAAATCCTTATTGGAAAGCCCCCTCTTTCCTGGGAACGGCCTGGTTGTCATAAATGTGATTCTGTAATATTATTTGTGAATAATTAATTATTGATTCATATGATAAGGAAATATTTATTTTATGTGGATATAAATGAGGGATATATTTTTGTGGTTAAAAATGAAGGAGTTAATGTTGAGGTGTTTTATCAGTATTTTTATCGGAATGGAGGTATTAAAAATCAAATCAGGGTTTTTGAGAAATATTGCGGGTGTTATAATTTTTAATCCGACCGTTGGATCGTGGTAATTTTTGGATATGTTATACATATATAAGTTGAGTATATGTCCACAAATTTTGAACCGTTAAAAATGAACGTATGATTTATTATGAATTTTACAAGATGACTGGTTCAGAAATTGTTGAATTTTTGGAGTTTATCATTTTGATGAAAAATTCTAGAATTGGTGGGCCCCACTTGTGGTTGGTGAAGAAATGTGCTGAATTATATTTCAAATGTGGTGGGTGGGAATAGTAGCAGGTAAAGCCATCAGGTTGCAGGTCAAACCTACTAAAATTTTCCTATAAATAGAGGGCTAAGTTAGAATTGAAAATCACACCAGAAACAAGTTTTCTCTCTTTCTCTCTCTAGATTATTGAGTGTATTTTGTGAGTATTTAGATACTTTGAGAGTTTCTATTCATCAGAGCAAGTTTCTTTCAGCCTTATATCGGTATTCCGACCAGAAGTACTGATATCTTGAGGTAAGGGATATTATTTTCTTCTTAAATGATATTATTTTCTTCAATATCATTATGCTGAAGTATCTTTTAAATTCCTGAGTTATTCATACTGCTTCCCAATTATTGAGCAATTGTGGAAGATTCTTGTTATTCTAAAAGGCGAGTGTGGTAAGGATGATATTTCTTAGAAAGAAGTAAGTAGTAGAATGCAACATTGAATGATGAGTATATTGAATAAGTGAGAAAAGAAATTTTGAAATGAGAAGGAGATGAGTTATCAAAGAATAATGTAATTTTTTTAATAGAAAAGTTAATAATTGTAGAAAGATCTTGGTGGAAAGAAAGTGGTTATAGAACCAATGAATGAATAAAGTATTAACTTAAAATCTATTTTGATAGATTGAATGAATGAAGATTAATAAATAAAATTTCGAGGACGAAATTCTTAGAAGAAAGGGTGAATGTAATATCCCGAGTGTTTATGATAACGATCATTAGAAAAGGAAATGAATGGGTTAAAAAATATATAATACTCAAAATATAATTGAGTTCAAGTGAAAGTTATGAAATAAAATCTAGAATTTGTTGAAGAAATAAATGTAATAGGAAATATAAAACATATTTTAAGGTAATGTGTTGAAGTTATTCAACGATAAATTTTTAAAGTTTTTTTTAAAGAGATTTGATGAAAACCTGAGTAAGGTAGGATTTCGGTGATTTCGAGGACGGAATCCTTATAAGGGGGGAATGATGTGACAACCCAAATTTTTATAAATTATTAAAATAAGAATTTAATAATTAATATTCTTATTATGACATGTATATATTTTGAATTCTGTGTTTAGATGTGAAAAAATTAAATTTTTATGAGATTTAATAGTTGATTAAACTATTAAAGGAAATAAAAGAAATTATTCATGATAAGGAATTTGGTGGCAAGGGAAATTAACCCTATAAATATTGGGTAATTTAAATTAAGTTGAAACTATATTATGATTAAATGAATTATTATAATGTTATTTTAATTTGATTTTATAATTAAAGTGATGTGTTAATTTATTAAATAAAATTATAATTATAATAAAAATTATGATTTTATTGTATTGGTTTATGTGGTAAATTGATTTAATAAATTGTTATTAAATTTAATTTAATTTGAATATGAGAATTTATTTAAATAAAGTGTGACAATAAACTATATTATAAATGACTTATGAAAATAAATTAAAAGAGTTTTAATTTGGTTTTACCAAACAAAGCCTTAGAGCTTTTAAAATTCTTATTTTAATCTTGTTTTGCCAAACAAGGCTTAAGGTGTAACGACCCCAAAATAGATTCATTCCATCCAATCTATTTTGAGTCGCCAAATACATGGTACAGAAAACAATTATAACTTTATTACAACAATTGTCGTGTAAAATACAACAACACATATGCTGTGAGTTTGGATACAAATATATACCAAATGTGACTCATGTTCCAACCGTGGACATCAGCTTACAATGACACCTTACATAAAGGTATAGTCAAAAACTGTTTTAGAAATTAGAATCTTTGGGAAGTGCTCAAGGAAACCTTCGTACATGGGAGGCCATGCGTCTAGGTTATGATAGATATCATATGGCCACAGAATTATTCTTGGTTGACCCAATAGACCCCAAAGAAAAACGAGAAGATTACTATCATATTCTTCCCAATGGTGAGTCTTCTCTTGACTTATCATTATCTCCACTGTCTCTAATTGAGAATTATACTTCAAACAAACACCAAGATTATATAGGTAGTGCCCATAGATATACTCAGTAAGTGGATGAGCACAACCCTGTCTTATGATGACACGAGGTTGTATGTCATTAGACATCTTATATGATAGTGACAAAACACCCTTCCAACGTTGGGTTCGCCTTACCCTATTGGATTCACCAAATATAACTACTAAATAAACTTTTCTATACTGCTTCGGGAGAACATCCACAGCTAGAGACCACCGTTCTATTTCTCCGTTACCCTCGCTCGACCTAGCTACACTCTTATTACCTGAAAGGAATTGTGAAGCAAAAGGGTGAGCACAACTAGCTCAGTAAAGAATATCATGACTAGAGATAAATAAATTATCAATAGTCTTCATCAATAATAAATCAGAGATTTAGAACATATGGTAGATGATAAAAAATTTCAACCATAGTTGCAGCAGAACATGCAATCCATTAGAAGAGTCAAATAGACCATAAAGTCCATTATCTCTTCCATGTTAAAAATCCACCAACAATGTTTTATCCATGTAACATCACTCAATAGTTTCTTTCCACAATCATATGAATAACTCATAATCATAATTGTGACTCTAAATTTTTCTTCGCACCCAGGACGAAGAATATTTTCATCACCTGTCTTTACCTGAAACATCAAAGATCATGGTTATACCAAATCACATTTCCTGTTCATAATCATACTAATAACTTCATCTTTGCACTACGGCCAAAGATATTCATTTGTATCACCAGTTGGTCATGTTTATCTCAACATCTGTTCATCTTAGCACTACTGGCCAAAGATATTCAACAACATATCATCTTTGCACTACGGGCCAAAGATATTCATCAACAATTCATCTTTGCACTACAGGCCAAAGATATTCATCAATATTTCATCTTTGCACTACAGGCCAAAGATATTAATATCTCAAAGAAATATATAATCATTTAAGAATTTATATAAACAATAATTATAACCATGTTGATCGTTTCACCTTTGCACTTAAGCTAAAGATATTCAATTATAAATTTAATGGTCATGATCATACCAGTCAACAATTCAACTTTACACTACTGGCCAAAGAGAACCCATAGTCATGATCATACCAAAAATCTACCCATCTTTACACTCAAGCGAAAGAGAATTTCAACATCAAGGTTATAAAAATGTTATATATGATAATAAAAACAATATGATCAACATATAGATTTAATCTCAAGAGTAATATTCATAAATCAACTATAATTTGGTTAGAAAAAGAAACCAATTTTGTCGTGAATAGTAACTCGTGAATAGTAACTCGTGAATAGTAACTCATGAATAGTAACTCGTGAATAGTAATCCTGACATAAAAAAGGTAGAAATTCCACAATAATATACATACCAATATTTTGGTATAATGATATTGAAAGAATAATATTCTTAAGCTTATAAACAATTTATTTAAATTGTTTACACTTTACTAATTAATGCATTTAATCATCATAAAATGCCAACTCTTAAGATTTCATCATCAATAACCAAAACCCTCATCAAAAATATGCATATACCTCATATATAAGATTCTCAAGCCATAAAATCCTATTTTCTAATTTTCTTACTTCACATAACATATTTAATTCATTTTCTCATAACTAGACTATTTTCATGAAAAATACCAAATCCGTTCCAAAAATATTTCTTTTCTGGAATTTAGCATAATATAGTCCTATAGTGAACATATATTTTTCTCAGAATTTTTAAAAGTCATTTACTATTTTTCATATGGCCAAAATAGCCGAATATTTAGACATTTATCAAAAATTGTACTTTTGTCTAAAAATTCTGAAATTTACAGAGTATACTTCTATCATATACATGTACTCCCAATAAAAATTTCATCAATTTTGGAGTTAACCACATGGAATTATAAGCGGTTACTTTTAAAATAGTCTTTTCTCATAAAATTCATAACTCTCAATCTATACATCCAAAAATCACCATTTTTGGACACATTCAAGAAAACTCATCAAAATATCATTTCAAATTTTTCCAGAATTTTTGAACATCAGAAACATTACGAAACTGAAAATCATAACAACCCTTAAAATCCCTTAATATCCCTTACCTCAAAAGAGCAGTACTTCTGACTAGATATCGGATATGATGCTGAAGGAAACTTGCACTGATGAATAGCAACTCACCAAGTATCTAAAAACTCACAAAATATGCTTCATAATATAGAGAGAGAAAGAGAGAAAGCTTATGTTTCTGGTGTGATTTTCAATTCTAACTTAGCCCTCTATTTATAGGAAAATTTTGGTAGGTTTGACCTGCAACCTGATGGCTTTACCTGCTACTATTCCCACCCACCACATTTGAAATATAATTCAGCACATTTCTTCACCAACCACAAGTGGGGCCCACCAATTCTAGAATTTTCCATCAAAATGATAAACTCCGAAAATTCAACAATTTTTGAACCAGTCATCTTGTAAAATTCATAATAAATCATACGTTCATTTTTAACGGTTCAAAATTTGTGAACATATACTCAACTTATATATGTATAACATATCCAAAAATTACCACCATCCAACGGTCGGATTAAAAATTATAACGCCCGCAAAATATCTCAAAAACCCTAATTTGATTTTTAATACCTCCGTTCCGACAAAAATACAGATAAAATACCTCAACATTAACTCCTTCTTTTTTTTAACCACAAAAATGTATCCCTCATTTATATCCACATAAAATAAATATTTCCTTATCATATGAATCAATAATTAATTATTCACAAATAATATTACAGAATCACATTTATGACAACCAGGCCGTTCCCAGGAAAGAGGGGGCTTTCCAATAAGAATTTTTCCTTACTGGCGCGCAATTAGGTGACCAAACCTCTCCTTAGACAGAACTTTCTAGACATTGCCAATAATGCTATCTAATAATACTATTCAAATAATATGAATTATTGATCTGATAATGGGAAATACTGTGCAGCAACAATTATTGAACAACAATAATATAAAATTTCAACGTAGCAATTATTGAATCAATAAAATAAAATATTGAACAGTAATTACTGTAACAATTATTGAGTAGTGCCTTCTTACGTAAGAATCAATAATTTCAAAAATACTATGCAATACCGTGTGCTACTGTGCAATAACGCGTATTACTGTATTTTAACAACCGGGTATTCCAACAGTGTTAACGGTAACAACTACGCCGTTATTTGTAAAAACTCAAATTTGTCGTTTTCTTCACCCGACAGTTATTCTGTTATGGGGCCCACAAATGGCTGCGCCGTCGTACGAATATTCCCCGACAGAAAGAATATTCCACGACCAAACGAATATTTCCCGACAACAATGATTATTTTATAACCACTTGCTTATTTTGAAAAAAAAATCATATTTCACCCATAACTTTAAACTTTTATCAATTTAACCATTTACTGAATAGTAATTATAAGAAAAATTGAATACTTTTATTTCATAAAATTCGGGGTCTTACATAAGGAATGATTAAGTCATTATTTTAATTAGTTTTTCCAAACAAAGTCTTATGGCTTTTAATTTTTAAAAATTGTAACTGACATCAGTTATATATATTTATATTATATATTAATACGTATTATATTATATGTTATATATCAGTTATATTTTCTATTACGTAAAGGAACAGAAGGAAGAAAGAGAGAAAAGAGAGAGCTCTAGAGAGAGTTTGAGAGAAGAAGTTTTCCAAGAACACGGAGTAGTAATCAAAAGTTGTGTTATTATCTTCTAGCAAAGGTATAATCTTTCTTCCCAAAGTTCTAGCTTTCTTTTAAGGTTCTAGTTTTTTTTATATGAAAAGTTCTCTGTAAAAGTTATATGGGTAGTAATTGTGATTATATATTTGGTATATATAATAATTTGTAGATAAATTGTTTTCATATGTTTAGTATATGATTTAGAGTAGTTTACTTCAAGTAAATATGATATATATGGAGAAAGTTATTTAATAGTGAAATATATATGAATATGGCTTATTTTGAAGTCAAAATTGATGTTTAATTCATAGTATAATGTATAAATTGGCTATTGATTGTAAAAATACATGAGGAAACAAAAATAAAGTAATTGAAACTAATTGTTTTGGTTGTAAAACGAATTCATATTGAGGAATTTCGCAATGAATGTCAAAAGAAGAAGAAATAATAGAAATAGTGAAATTAAAGGTTGTAATTTTGATGTTTATGTGGTTAGAAACGTGATAGAAACATTAATATATGTTTCTGTAAACATATTACAACTTGGGTAAGTTGGTATGATTGTTAGAAAGGAGTTTTTAGGCCAAATTTAGCTTTCTGCAGTGTTCGTTCGCGAACTGCAGAAGTCACCCCTGCCCCGGCGGGTTATTGTAGTGCGAAACCCCCGTCCCGACGGGGTGTAGTCTGACTTACAAATGTTGAGAAAATTTGATAAGACATGTTTTACTAAAATGGGAATAACGTTTTCATACGAACTCCGATTGAGGAGATTCAAGATGATCTAGAACGAGGAAGAATAGATCTATAAATTTCATTATTTACGTGTTTCAATTTAAGGTCAGGAACATGGGTCAAAATGGCTATCTTTGGGACTGTTATTTTTCGAAGGGAATTGGAGGGCGTCGGGCATGCACGTATGCAAGTGTAGTGCTTCTGACGATAAAAGATATTTTTCTAAGTTATAAAACATGAATGTTAGTAAATATAATGATGCTTAAAATTAATAAATGATGTATTAGATAAGTTGTATAAGCATACTAAGCATACACAAGAGAGACAAATCAGACGTGTGACGAATGAACGTCAAAATGCCGCGATAAGTGTTAATGAACGTAAAAAGTGTTTTAAGTCAAATGAAATAAATATTATAAGATACGGAATGAGGTTAATATAAAACTAATAAGTAGTCCTTGCAAGACTTAAACACTTGAATGAACTTTGAGTATGACCTAAGAAGTCAAAAGTTAACACAATCAAATTGAACATTGTGTATTGATGATAGGAATGGTTATCAGATATAGAGTAAAGTTTACATTACAACTACTATGCGTTGCTATGTGACTAATAGTTGATGTGCATGATTATATAATTGTGTAGGGCGCATAAAGTGCAGATAGCTATAAGCTGTTAAACTATTATTGGAAAACAACGATCAAGGCAAGTCTTTCAGTTCCTATTTGCTATGTGAACTTGAAGATGAACTATTTTAAATCTTTGTTGATGTGTTATGTATATATTGAAAGTATGAAACACTAAAGTCAATTTATAACTACGTTGATTGAGTAATAAATGTTGATTGAGTAAGGAACTCAATCTTTATACTTGTTATATGAACTGCATCATGTATGTTATGTTAGTCCAATTTTTATGAGATGTATGTTGAGCATGTTATTATGTGCTATGTGATGCATGAAAACTGTTAGATTTTGCTAGGCTGTCGAGCTCAACCTTGCAAATAACCATTTTTACAGGTTAAAGATTCAAGGTAAAGTTATGTGCTACTTGAAAGACATGAATCAGATGTGACACTTGAAGATTTATACACTTTGGCTGAATTATTATTATTTGAACCATGCTTAAGGTTGCGAATAATGTACGATGTTTAATAAATGTCGAGTTATAAAGTTTAAGTTTTGTTTGTTGTATGAAAGGGTATTGAACCTGGATGTAATTTTTATTTATTAACTCTGATAAGGTGAGTAATAAGCTAAGTATGGTTCAAAGGTAGGTGAAGATAAAGGTTTTGAGAATTGTGTTTGATAAATCACAATAATTATGTATTAATAAACTGTAAAGTTTGAGTTATCTTGTAAGACCCCAACTTTTATAAATAAAGATGAATTTTCTATAAATTTCATTTTTGAATATTATGGAGTTAATTTGATATAATGTTATAGTTGTGGGTAATATTTATAAATTTTGCAAAGTACGCAAGTTGTTATATAATATTCGATTGGTCGGGGAATATTCGTTTTAACAGGGAATATTCGTACAACGACACAATCATTGGTGGACCCCACAACGGAATTATTGTCGGATTTAGAAAACGATAAAAATATTTTATTAAAAATAACGGCGGAAGTTTTATCATTGTTACTGTTGAACTACTCGGTAGTAAAAGTATAGTAATACGTGTGGTTGCATAGTAGCACACGGTATTGATTATTAATGCTTATGTGAGAAGTCACTCAGTTTGATTCAATTATTGTCAGTTAATAATATGAATTATTTAGCGATAATGACGTTTTGTTTTATTCGTATTATTAACGTAATAAAACAGAAACATCTTTTTATATAAAACAGAATACTTTATTAAAGTTATTCTATAAATAGAATATATTATATTTTATTTAAAAGATTTTTCTTTAAATATGGACCGTCAGATTAAAGTAATCAATCTGGACCGTTCATGGATTAGTTACTATGCATTCTATTTTTCTATAAATAGTAGCTCATTCCTTCATTATTTCTTACGAATTCACTGAACTCTAGAGAGAGAAACTATAGAGAGAAACTATAGAAAGAGAGAAGAAGAGTATTCTGCTACTTAACTACTTCCTTATTTCAGCTCTTCTTTAAAACGGTAAGGGGTGTTATTCTTTCTTATTCATGAAGAGAACTGTTGTTATTCCATTTCTTATTATTCTGTTGGAATAACCTGTATACGCGGTCTACCCTATACTTGGTGACATTCTTCTATTATTCTGTTGGAACATCCTGTCTGTGTGTTTTACACCGGACATGGTTCTATTTTTGTTATTATTCTGTTGGAACATCCTGTCTGTGTGTTTTACACCGGACCTGGTTCCGTCTTGTTATTATTCTATTGGGACATCCTGTCTGTGTGTTTTACACCGGACCTGGTTCCATTATTTATTATTCTGTCGGAATATCCTGTCTGTGCGTTTACGTCGACCTGGTTCTATTATTTATTATTCTGTCGGAATATCTTATCTGTGCGTTTACGCCGGACCTGGTTCCATTATTTATTATTCTGTCGGAATATCCTGTCTGTGCGTTTACGCCGGACCTGGTTCCATTATTTATTATTCTGTCGGAATATCCTGTCTGTGCGTTTACGCCGGACCTAGTTCCATTATTTATTATTCTGTTGGAATAACCTGTTTGTGCGGTCTATCGCATGCATGGTGATTTCTTTTGTTATTCCATTCTTTATTGTACTCAGTTGGTTAAGTTTTGACTTCTATACTCCATGAAATTTGTGGAATATCCTTGATAATTGCGTTTCATCCAGTATCTTTTCATGAAAATATTCTTCTAAGCATTCTTGAATTTTACTCCACAAAGCAGTATCATGTTGACAATTTGGACGTTATTAATTCTTGGATAAATTAATTCTTGAACTTGTTTTATTGAATTCTTATATCATTGCCATCATCCTCATGTTTATAAAATGTTGAAAGTCATCTGTGGCATGTAGTGCATAGATGGACTTGGTATGATTATGACCAGGGATTATTCGGTATAATCATGACCGTAATGTTACAAATGATGTGGTAAAAGTCATCATTGACCCGTAGTGCATTGATGGACAGTTGTTGGCATGATCATGACCATTAATGAATACACGAATATCCTTGGCCGTAGTGCAGGGGTGATTCGATGATGTGGATTATTTTATTAAGCTGAGTCACAGCGATAACAGTGTTGAAAAACCTTTTAAATCATAATAGATAGTAGAGTTTATTTTCTACTTGACTCTTTTAATGGATTGCTTGTTCCACTGCAGTTAAACTTGATGTCTATTATATTTTATCAATTTAACATTGTTGAAGGCTAATGATAATTTATTCTGCATTATCTTAGTCATAATATTTCTTACTGGGCTAGTTGAGCTCACCCTTTCTTTCACTGTTCTCTTCAGGAAATGAGAACGTAGCTGGGGCAAGTCGGGGAACGGAGTGATGGTTCGAATGATAGTATTAGTTAGTAGTCCTCACTATTCTATGTAATAGTGTGTTAATAAATGTAATGAGGACTCCTTTTGAGTATGAATACTCTCTAGAAGATAATATTTATATTCAAACTCACAGTTTATGTTTTGTCATATTGTACACGACAGTTGTATTAGTAAGTTGTATTTGTATTCTGTACTATGTATCTGACGACCCAAGATGGGTGATGTATACCTATTTTTGGGGCCGTCACAGTTGGTATCAGAGCTTAGGAATATGATCCCTGGCTAAGATGTGAGAATAGAACTAGGAGGGGAGAGACGGGGAATTTCTTCGCTAGTATGACCTACCTAAGTTTATTTGCATGGTATTTAATTTGTCGGTCATAATATAAGGATAATATATGACATATCAATTAACTTTTATTTTGTGGCAGTATCTGAAAATGGCATCTGAGAATGTTGAGAATAGCAATGGAGCACAGGCGATTATTGATTCACCACATATCAATAATCAGGATAATGTTCATCAGGAAGGTGACAATCCTCATGCAAACAACAACACTGACCAGATGATGAATGATGGAATGTTCAGAGGTTTTATGCAATTCATGCAACAACAGGTGAAAGCGGCTCCTGTCCACAACGTAGGTGGAAATACTGGAAACTCTCAGGCGGTCACCGCTAAACAGTTTAAGGAGCTGGGACCACCGGAGTTTAAGGGAGAACCCAAACCACTTGTAGCTGAAACATGGATAAACCAGATCACCAAGATATTTGATGTCTTGGGTTGCTCCGAGGAGCAAAAGGTTCCCTTTGCCGCCTTTATGTTGCGAGGAGAGGCAGATTACTGGTGGGAATCGATAAAGCGTACTCAACCTGCCGCACTGAAGATGTCTTGGGAGAAGTTCCAAGAGCTGTTTAACGACAAATACCTTTCCGAGAGTATTCGTCACATGAAGGAGGTGGAGTTCATCAAATTGTAGTAGAATAATATGACCGTGTCGCAGTACGAGGCAAAATTTACGGAGTTATCCCGGTTTGCGTCCCACCTGGTGGATAATGAAGAAAGAATGACGCGGATGATTTTAAGAGGTTTGAAGCCGGAGATACGTCAACACCTTGTTTCTCATAAACTGTGTTTGTATTCAGATGTTGTAAATAGGGCTCAGTTCGTGGAGCGCGATAACGAGACAATACAACCAAAAGAGAGCAGCCGGTAAAATGATAATACCAGTGAAAGCAGTTATCGAAGCGGTGACAATAAGCGTGGAGGGAATCAACATGCCAGAAATGGTAACCACTTCGGTGGTAATCAGGGCCAAAACAATAAGAATGCGCATTTCAAGAAGAGGAGATTCAACAATGATGGAAAGACGTCAGCACCAGCACCTGTCGTTAACGAAGGAGAACGACCACCTATCATATGTTTCAAATGCGGAGGGGAGGGACACATCAGTCCAAACTGCGTGATGCCGTCCAAAGCATGTTATAATTGTGGAAGAGAAGGTCATTTAGCCCGGTTTTGTCGTTTACCAAAGACAAATTCAGCTAGGATGGAGGCACCAAAGGCCGTCCCAGAAAAGTCGAAACCGGTTGTGCAAGGGAGAGCGTTTGTTGTGAACTCCCAGAGAGCAAGGAACCCGAATGCGGTCATCACGGGTAAGCTTATCATAAACTCCAACGAAGTCTATACTTTATTTGATACCGGTTCTACCCATTCTTTTATTTCTCCTACTTGCGCTCATCGATTAAATTTGATTCCGGAGAAATTAGACTTTGATTTAGCAGTTGAAACTCCATTGGGAGAAACCTTCATTACATCCACAGTTTATAAGTCTTGTTTGGTTCAAGTTGGTACCCACACATTACCTGTCGATCTTATTTCATTAAAAATACTTTCATTTGACGTGATTCTAGGGATTGATTGGTTAACTACTTATCATGCAAAAATTGATTGTTTTCGTAAGGTTGTTAGCTTTCATATTCCTAATCGACCTATTATGCGAATTCAAGCAACCAAACCATTAAAATCAATCGCTGTCATCTCAAGCCATAAAGCTATTCGTTTATTGAAAAACGGATGTCAAGCTTTCTTAGCTCATGTCACAGATCTAAACAAAAATACGTCAGCTTTGAATGATATTTCTGTTGTTAATAAATTTCCTGACGTATTTCCCGAAGAACTTCCTGGCCTACCCCCAGAGCGTGAAATTGAATTTTGTCTCGACTTTGAACCCGGTACAAAACCCATTTCCAAAGTCCCATATCGAATGGCTCCTATTGAACTTCAGGAGTTAAAGACCCAACTGCAGGAATTGTTAGACATTAGTTTTATTCGTCCTAGTACTTCTCCTTGGGGTGCTCCTGTTCTGTTCGTGAAGAAGAAAGGTGGGAGTATGCGACTTTGTATTGATTATCGGGAGTTGAATCATGTCACCATCAAAAATAGGTACCCATTGCCACGTATTGATGACCTGTTTGACCAGTTGCAAGGAGCACAATTCTTTTCAAAGATTGATCTTCGTTCTGGATATCATCAGCTGAAGGTTAGAACTGAGGATATTCCAAAGACTGCCTTCAGAACTCGGTATGGGCATTATGAATTCTTAGTTATGTCTTTTGGATTGACTAATGCTCATGCTGCCTTCATGGATATGATGAACAGGGTATTCAAGGAATATTTAGATCACTTTGTGGTCGTCTTTATCGATGACATCCTTATTTATTCCAAAAGTCGTGAAGATCATGAGCAACACTTGAGGTTGGTACTCTAAAAGCTTCGTGAATACAAACTTTATGCCAAGTTGAAGAAATGCGAGTTCTGGCTGGAAGAGGTAGCATTCCTTGGGCACGTAGTATCAAGTCGTGGAATATCGGTTGACCCGACAAAGATTGAAGCTATTCAAAGCTGGGAGCAACCTAAATCAGTGACCGAAGTACGTAGCTTTCTTGGTTTGGCTGGTTATTATCGGAGATTCGTGGAAGGATTTTCTCGAATCGCTACTCCATTAACTCAGCTGACTCGAAAAGATACAAAGTTCGGTTGGAGCGAAGAATGTGAGCAGAGTTTTCAAGAACTTAAGAGGAGACTCATTTCAGCACCTGTTCTAACAATACCATCTGGCTCGGAGGGATTTGTCATCTACAGTGATGCTTCGAGCAAAGGGTTGGGATGTGTTCTCATGCAACATGGAAAAGTCATAGCCTATGCATCAAGACAACTCAAGGAATATGAGAGGAATTATCCTACTCATGATCTAGAGTTGGTAGATGTTGTCTTTGCACTTAAAATTTGGAGGCATTACTTGTATGGGGAGAAGGCGGAGATCTTTACAGATCATAAAAGCCTTAAATATTTCTTCACTCAAAAGGAACTCAACATGCGACAACGACGTTGGCTTGAACTGTTGAAAGATTATGATCATACCATTCAATACCATCTTGGAAAAGCGAACGTGGTAGCTGACGCATTGAGTAGAAGATCATATGCAAGTACGAGTGCGATATTGTCAACACAAAGGCCCATTTTGTGTGATTTGCAAAGGATGGAGATAGAGTTAAAGACTCCAGGGACCCATGTGATGATGGTGAATATACGAGTAGAACCGATTTTAATCGATAAAGTTAAAGCTGCTCAAGCTACAGACCTGGAGCTGATGCGTATAAGGAAGAAAGTGCAAGAAGGTGCTATGCCGGAAGCAAGAATCGATGAAGAAGGAATACTTCGAGTCAATTCCAGACTTTGTGTTCCTAACAATCCTGATTTAAAGTATGAAATCATGATGGAGGCGCACAACACACCGTTTACAATCCATCCTGGAAGTACCAAAATGTATCATGATCTTCGTCATACATTTTGGTGGAGCAATATGAAGAAAGAGATAGCGTTGTTTATCTCAAGGTGTCTAACTTGTCAACGAGTCAAAGCGGAGCATCAAGTACCAAAAGGTCCATTGCAACCACTTGAAATTCCAGAATGGAAGTGGGAGCACATTACCATGGATTTCGTTACCGGTCTTCCTAGGGTTTCTCAAGGTATTGATGCGATTTGGGTCATTGTTGATAGATTGACCAAGTCTGCTCATTTCTTACCGATACGAGAAACTTATACACTTGAACGTCTTGCTCGTATGTACATAAACGAGATTGTAAGACTGCATGGTATGCCAGTATCCATAGTTTTTGACCGAGACCCAAGATTCACTTCACGATTTTGGGTTAGTTTACAAAAAGCTATGGGCACGGATTTACGATTTAGTTCAGCATATCATCCTCAGACGGACGGACAATCAGAGAGGACTATTCAAACTCTTGAAGATCTATTAAGACTCTGTGTCTTTGACTTCAAGGAAAGTTGGGACAAGTTCTTATCATTGGTGGAGTTTTCCTACAATAACAGTTATCAAGCAAGTATTGGCATGGCTCCATTCGAAGCATTGTATGGAAGAAAATGTCGTTCTCCAGTATGTTGGGATGAGGTGGGTGAAGCAACGTTGTTGGGACCGGAGTTGGTACGTATGACTACAGAAAAGATTCAAATGATCCGACAACGTATAAAAACCTCACAAGATCGACAAAAGAGTTATGCTGATCTTCATCGAAAGGATGTGGAATTTGATGTAGGAGATCATGTGTTCTTACGTGTTGCTCCATAGAAAGGAGTTACGAGATTTGGAAAGAGAGAAAAGCTCAATCCTCGATTCATCGGTCCATTTTTAATCCTCGATCGAGTAGGAACTGTGGCTTATAGACTCGCTTTACCGCCAAGTATGTCTCGTGTTCATAACGTTTTTCACATATCCATGTTACGCAAATATGTGGAAGACCCGAACCACATTATTGAGTTAGAACTGGACGAAATAGCGGAGGATTTGACGTATGAAGAAGTTCCTGTTCAAATCTTGGATAAGAAGGAACATATTCTACGCTCCAAGGTTATACCTCAAGTCAAAGTTTTGTGGAGAAACCACGATGTTGAGGAAATGGCTTGGGAGTTAGAATCTGAAATGAAATCAAGGTATCCTTATCTCTTCGACGTACCAGGTACGCACCCTAATTTCGAGGGCGAAATTTCATAAGAAGGGGAGGTTGTAAGACCCCAACTTTTATAAATAAAGATGAATTTTCTATAAATATCATTTTTGAATATTATGGAGTTAATTTGATATAATGTTATAGTTGTGGGTAATATTTATAAATTTTGCAAAGTACGCAAGTTGTTATATAATATTCGATTGGTCGGGGAATATTCGTTTTAACAGAAAATATTCGTACAACGACACAATCATTGGTGGACCCCACAACAGAATTATTGTCGGATTGAGAAAACGACAAAAATATTTTATTAAAAATAACGGCGGAAATTTTACCATTGTTACTGTTGAACTACTCGGTAGTAAAAGTACAGTAATACGTGTGGTTGCATAGTAGCACACGGTATTGATTATTAATGCTTACGTGAGAAGTCACTCAGTTTGATTCAATTATTGTCAGTTAATAATATGAATTATTTAGCGATAATGACGTTTTATTTTATTCGTATTATTAACGTAATAAAACAGGAACATCTTTTTATATAAAACAGAATACTTTATTAAAGTTATTCTATAAATAGAATATATTATATTTTATTTAAAAGATTTTTCTTTAAATATGGACCGTCAGATTAAAGTAATTAATCTGGACCGTTCATGGATTAGTTACTATGCATTCTATTTTTCTATAAATAGTAGCTCATTCCTTCATTATTTCTTACGAATTCACTGAACTCTAGAGAGAGAAACTATAGAGAGAAACTATAGAAAGAGAGAAGAAGAGTATTCTGCTACTTAACTACTTCCTTATTTCAGCTCTTCTTTAAAACGGTAAGGGGTGTTATTCTTTCTTATTCATGAAGAGAACTGTTGTTATTCCATTTCTTATTATTCTGTTGGAATAACCTGTATACGCGGTCTACCCTATACTTGGTGACATTCTTCTATTATTCTGTTGGAACATCCTGTCTGTGTGTTTTACATCGGACCTGGTTCTGTTTTTGTTATTATTCTGTTGGAACATCCTGTCTGTGTGTTTTACACCGGACCTGGTTCCGTCTTGTTATTATTCTATTGGAACATCCTGTCTGTGTGTTTTACACCGGACCTGGTTCCATTATTTATTATTCTGTCGGAATATCCTTTCTGTGCATTTACACCGGACCTGGTTCCATTATTTATTATTCTCTCGGAATATCCTATCTGTGCGTTTACGCCGGACCTGGTTCCATTATTTATTATTCTCTCGGAATATCCTGTCTGTGCGTTTACGCCGGACCTGGTTCTATTATTTATTATTCTGTCGGAATATCCTGTCTGTGCGTTTACGCCGGACCTGGTTCCATTATTTATTATTCTGTTGGAATAACCTGTTTGTGCGGTCTATCGCATGCATGGTGATTTCTTTTGTTATTCCATTCTTTATTGTACTCAGTTGGTTAAGTTTTGACTTCTATACTCCATGAAATTTATGGAATATCCTTGATAATTGCGTTTCATCCAGTATCTTTTCATGAAAATATTCTTCTAAGCATTCTTGAATTTTACTCTACAAAGCAGTATCATGTTGACAATTTGGACGTTATTAATTCTTGGATAAATTAATTCTTGAACTTGTTTTATTGAATTCTTATATCATTGTCATCATCCTCATGTTTATAAAATGTTGAAAGTCATCTGTGGCATGTAGTGCATAGATGGACTTGGTATGATTATGACCAGGGATTATTCGGTATAATCATGACCGTAATGTTACAAATGATGTGGTAAAAGTCATCATTGGCCCGTAGTGCATTGATGGACAGTTGTTGGCATGATCATGACCATTAATGAATACACGAATATCCTTGGCCGTAGTGCAGGGGTGATTCGATGATGTGGATTATTTTATTAAGCTGAGTCACAGCGATAACAGTGTTGAAAAACCTTTTAAATCATAAAAGATAGTAGAGTTTATTTTCTACTTGACTCTTTTAATGGATTGCTTGTTCCACTGCAGTTAAACTTGATGTCTATTATATTTTATCAGTTTAACATTGTTGAAGGCTAATGATAATTTATTCTGCATTATCTTAGTCATAATATTTCTTACTGGGCTAGTTGAGCTTACCCTTTCTTTCACTGTTCTCTTCAGGAAATGAGAACGTAGCTGGGGCAAGTCGGGGAACGGAGTGATGGTTCGAATGATAGTATTAGTTAGTAGTCCTCACTATTCTATGTAATAGTGTGTTAATAAATGTAATGAGGACTCCTTTTGAGTATGAATACTCTCTAGAAGATAATATTTGTATTCAAACTCACAGTTTATGTTTTGTCGTATTGTACACGACAGTTGTATTAATAAGTTGTATTTGTATTCTGTACTATGTATCTGATGACCCAAGATGGGTGATGTATACCTATTTTTGGGGGCGTCACATATCTGATATGTAAAGGTTATCAGATTGAAATTTAAGATTCTATATAATAACTTTGATGAAGCGATTCATAAAATAACTTGATTAAAAGATGTGTATATGATAAAGGTTTTGATTTAGGAAATTAAAGTAAGAAGACATAAAAGTTTAAATTATTCCGTATTTTATTAAGTTTAACATCGAATAATGATGTAAAATCAGAAGTTAGACGTATTGTTAACGACCGAAGTTGATAGTTGAATTGTATAAATTTTAGGGTCGTTACACATTCTCCTCTAAGAATTTGATTTGGAGATTCGCGATAGAAAAGGAACTGAAAACCAAGTTGGGGATCACCTATCGAGATTGGAGAACCCAACTCACTCGGGTGAGAATGAGACAGATATTAATGACTTCTTCCCAGATGAGCAGTTGTATGTGGTTCACAGTATAGCACCGTGGTATATAGACTTTGCTAATTATATAGCTTGTAATGTTCTACCTCCTAACATGAACTATCAGCAGATGAAGAAATTCTTGAATGATGCGAAACATTATCTTTGGGAGGAGCCATTCCTATTTAAACAATGTTCAAACCAAATCTTGCGCCGATGTCTACCTGAGGTAGAAATCGAGGGTGTGCTCCATCATTGCCATTCATCTAACTGTGGAGGGCATTTTGGTGGGCAAAGAACATCAGCGAAGGTGCTCCAATCAGGTTTTTACTGGCTGACTCTGTTGAAGGACACTCATCTATATATATCGCGATGCAATAATTGCCAAAGAGTAGGAAACATTTCAAAAAGGCATGAAATGCCTCTATAGATTATTCTTGAGGTAGAGCTGTTTGATGTCTCAGACATAGACTTCATGGGCCCGTTTCCATCCTCTTACAATAATCTGTATATACTAGTCGATGTGGACTATGTATCCAAATGGGTGGAAGTCGTAGCTTTGCTTACTAACGATGCCAAGGTCGTGCTCAATTTCTTGAGAAAGAATATTTTTACCCAATATGACACACCTCGGGGAATTATTAGTGACTAGGGCTCACATTTTTGCAACAAGTACTTTGAAGCCATTCTTGCTAAATATAGGGTTTCCCATAAAATTGCCACCGTATATCATCCGCAAACTAGTGGACAAGTGGAGGTAACGAATAGGGAAGTCAAGCGAATTTTAGAAAAGATTGTGAACCCTAACCGGAAGGACTGATCTAAAAAGTTGGACGACGCATTGTGGGCTTATCGTACTGCTTACAAAATACTTATCAGAATGTCTCTGTATAGACTTGTTTATGGTAAGACGTGCCATCTCCCCGTCTAGTTAGAGCACAGTGCATATTGGGCTATTCAAAAACTCAACTTCAATTTGGATGTAGCGGGTGAGAAAAGGCTGTTACAACTTAATGAATCAGACGAGTTTCGGCTCCAAGCGTATGAAAATGCAAAGTTGTACAAGGAGAAAATGAAGCGGTGGCATGATAAAAAGATTGTTGAAAGAGAGTTTGAACCGAGGTAGAAAGTGTTTCTCTTTAACTCCCGACTGAAACTTTTTCCTAGGAAATTGAAATCCCAATGGTCGGGGCCTTTCAAAATAGCAAAGGTATATCCACATGGTGCAATTGAGGTTGAAGACCTGCACTCTAACAGAACTTTCAAAGTTAATGGTCAACGCCTTAAGCATTATTGGGGCGATGACGTTGACCGTCAAATGATGTCTATTACCCTTGGGGACCCGATATGAGCCGGGGCGGGGGGGGGGGGGAATTAGTCAAGCTAATAACTTTAAAACAAGCTCTCGGTGGGGAGGCAACCCCATCTTAGTGTCATTCTTCTATCCTTTTACTTTCTACATGCTAGTCGTGTATTATAGTAGTTGAGTTTGATAGTAGTATGTTAATTATAGATTATTGATAGATTTTAGTATGTAGAATTATAGTAATATAGTCCGTTTTAGTCAAATTAATAGCTTTAATATGATTTTATGCTTGAAAATTTTTGTTTTTGTTTAGTTTTTGTTAATTGCTTAGGTTCGACTAGATTTTCATTTTTGATGTAATTGTGGTTCATAGTGAATTCTAAGTTCCTAATAAAGATGTTTTTAGCATTTAGTTTCATTTTCTAAGTTCCTAATAAAGATGTTTTTAGCGTTTAGTTTCATTTTAGCTTGATGAAGTTTTGGTATATATATAATGTCTGGAGAAGGTCTTAATTGCTATCTGCTACCTGGTATGTATTAGTTTTTCCTGAGCTGATAGTTGTAAAAAATTTTGCCTGATGCAGGTCAAGCGCTGCAGCCCCTGACATTGGCCTTCAATCAGCGCTGCAGTGCCCAAGTTAAATTCCAGCTTTCTAAGGCAGCGCTGCGCCTGAAATTGCTCAACAGGCACCGCTGTAGCACCTAATTTTCCTTAACTCTCTGGAAACTCACGCTGCAGCGCCTCTATTTGGTCTTCACCAAGCACTGCAGTGCCTTGTCCAAATCAATTTTTTTTATGAAATGCTATAGCACAACATGCTGAAGGATTACTGGTGTTGCAACCCTAGTAGCGAATTTTTGTTGTTTAAGTTAGGTTTTTCTCAGCAGTCTACAGCATAAAGCACCCCCAATTCACCTCATATCAGCTCTAAGGCCTCCCAATTCAAGCCCACCCACCCAACACTAACTCAATTTCCCACAAAGCTTCATCTTGCAAGCATCTCATAATTTAACTTTCAGCCTAATTTGGTCGCCGATTACAAGAGTGTATAAACCCCATGAAAAATCTAACACGTGCTTGGTTTTGGGGCAATGAGAACAGTGAAGGCATTACAGTTGGGGCAGGACATCGGGTAAGTGAGATTAATTGTTGAGGGCTCATTTATTTAAGGAGATTACATTAGGAACAAAGAGCTTAATTCAGTAATTGCCCACGGTTGAGAGTGCTTTCTGCTATCTTATTCCCAAATTAGAAGTTTATTTTTATAATAGCTTAGCATTATTTGTATTTGGGTTTCGTATTGCTATCATTTTGATTTGTGTTATGGTTGTTGTTGATAATGCTCTAGTCTGATTGGAAAAAAAATTTGGTTAGGGAAAATCTAAACAGAGGTTGATAAGTGTTGTTTTTAGGCAATGCACACCAGGTGCTTGATAAATTGCCCAAGTGAGCATTTGGTTTGGTTTTGGTTCTGATCTCCCTAAGTGAGTTTGGATAGGAAATTCATTTTGGATAAACACTGTTTGGGATTGGTTTACCTATTTGGCATAGTTTCATAGTGGAATTTGCTCTTGCTTCACAATTAGCATTCATTCTTGATTTGATAGTATTGGTTCAATTTTGGCCTGTGGATTGTGTATTGACTGAAGATTCTGGCATGGCTTTCAAGCGTTAAAGGTTTAGCATTGGTGGTTCTTCTTCTGCAGCGCCTAGATAGGATAACACCAAGTTTATCAGCGAAGAGACGTGGAAAAGATTCAATCAAACCTTTTCCAAGCAGAGTTTGGTGCCTGAACATGGATTAAGGCTTGATGACAGGAAAGATGGCCAAATAATGGCTATAATCCTTGAGAAAAAGTGGGTCCATTTTACAAAGTAGTCTGAAGCGGCCATTATTTTTGTGGTGCGTGAATTTTATGTTAACGCCAATGTTGAGGGTCCTGCTACATCTCGAGTTCAGGGGCATGAGGTGGCATTTAATAGTAAGACAATCAACGAAGTGTTCGCGACGCCTAATTATGATGGCAAGGACTACTTAGAGCCCAGACTTTGCAGTTATGATCTAGATGATATAGTTAGGAAATTTTGCGAGCACAGGACAATCTGGGTGACCAATGAGTACACTGGGGAGAAGACTAGTTTCCCGCACCAGGCGCTCAGTCGCTATGGCAAGGTGTGGTACAGTTTCATCTGTTCTAATATGATGCCTACTCGCCACCATAGTGATGTTACAAAAGAGCGCGCCGTCCTGCTATTTTCTATGGTCACGTGACTGAAGGTGGACATTGGATTTCTTATTTAAGAGTCAATTAGGAATGCTATCAAGAGCACAACGTCTGGTGGATTGCCTCATCCATCACATATCACCCGACTATGTAAATGGGTGAAATTACAGTGGGAGCCAGCTGACATAACTCAGCTGCCTATGGCCATCATCGACAACAATGTCATCTCGAGGTTTAGTGTTTGAGATGGTGCACAGTCTCGTGATTAGGGTGAGGGGTTTCTTCCGGCCACTTAGCCGCTTCCTTCTTCAGAGGTCGGGCCGTCGACACAGTTGCCAGAGATATGATCTTCTTCTTAAGGGGCACTGGTCGATATTTTGGCATCTAGAAGCCACATGCATCAGAATGGAGAGGCCAATTCATAAAGGAAAACTCGACGGATGGACGCTATAGCTCTTCGGTAAGACATCTTCATGCAGTATCAAACCGAGTTCGCCAACACTGTTTAGAGCATTTACGCATCATATGGTGGAGATGATGTGGAATCCATGCCTTATCAGTTTGCCCAGCCTCCATTATTTCCTCCATATCCACCACCATCTCCTACTACCGATGGCCAAGATGAAGGCAATGATGAGGGCGATGAAGCAAGCAGTGATGAGGATTTCGAGGGTGACAGAGCAGACTGATATGTTTCTTCATTCCCAGCCAATGCAGACATGGCCAGATTCACGTCTAGGGGGTGGGATTTCATTTCATTTTTTTATATGGAATGTTATGTATGAACTGCAGTTTGACATCTTTTGTGCTTTTGTAGCCTCAGACTTATTATATTTTGGTTTTATTATGTATGGATGCATTAATAACTTTTGAATATTATATGTCTTTACTTAGTTATATATGGATGTATGAACAACTTTTATTATCAACATGTTTAGTTTATAGCCATCTTTTGGAACTTACACATATTGGTATACTTGATGCCATGTTATGGCCTTATTACCCTATTTTGAGCTGATATTAGTGCAAGGGTATACATTATCTTTTATCTTGCCATGCTTTGGTTTTTGATTAACCCTATCTTGAACTATTTATATATTTGAAATGGGTTATATAGATTATTAATTTTTAATTGTGGCCAGTGACAAGCATGTTGATTTATGGCTATTTCAAAGAAATATGTGTTAAGCATAATGGATGAGGGTTTAGTTTAATCGGTAGTTAAGACTGTTATTGATCTGTTCTTCTTAGTGAGCACCGACCAACTGTTCTAGCTAGTTATTTTTTTGATATAGTTTGCGCGGTTATTATTTTGAAAATGCGGTACCTCTATTTAACTTTACTGATTACAAGGTAATAAAAGACGTAGGCACTAATGCAAGTTCGGATCTTGGATTTTTGGCATATTTTCATGTTACAAAAAAAGAAACAAAATGAAAAGTAGAATAATAACAACCTTAGTTAACTAAGCCTAGTTACGTGGCCTCTACTACTCGAGTTATTAGATCCTTAGGGGTGTTCTACATCTAGTGCCCTAAAATCGTCCGGCTTAGGAGTCATTGATTGAAAACTTATTGCATGGGTAGCTCTAAATAGCCTAATGTAATTAGGTATTGCACGGTTATGCTAAAGGTTGTGATAATTTAATATAAAGAATAAAAGTCTAATTTGGCTTAAGTTTGATTACGTGGCCTTTATTGCTCAAGTTATTAGATCCTTAGGGGTGTTCTACACCTAGTGCCCTAAAGTCCTCTGGCTTGGGAGTCATTGATCGAAAGCTTATTGCATGGGTAGCTTTGAATAGCCTAAGGTAATTATGCATTGCACAAGTCAAATTTAGATGTCTTCATGCTAATACCTGTCGATCCTTTCTTGCAACTGTGTCTTGTTCTTAATGCTTGTTGTTGTCTGAGTTTGTAGAGTTAACATTTTCATTACGATCGATTGTGTGAGCTTATTTTGCGCTATGATTAGATAGGATAGTTGGTATTCACACACACACACACACACATAGAGAGAGAGAGAGAATGGATCGAATACAGTCTTAAGCTTGAGATTAATTAAATCCTTACTCATAACGGTGTTGTTCTAATTCTCTGAGAGTAGTTGTTTTGAGCTTAAAAGCCATAATGAGGGTATATAGTTTATTAGTTTAATTCGCGGTAATAGTTTACTTTTGATGTTTTTGTTTAGATAGTTTTACTTGAGGACAAACAAAAACTTAAGTTTGAGGGTATTTGATGAGTGAGATTTAGACCCGCGAATCGGATCATCTAAGGCTTAAGAAGTTGCTGGTTCGACGTATTTTATATCGCTTTTATAGTATTTTAATATTATTTTGCTTAATATATGTTTTGCAGGGCTTTTTAGGTCATTTCCAGTTTTCAAGGTCAAAAATGTCAATTTCCTTGCACCGGCGCTACAGCTCCTATACCAGACTTAAACCTGGCACTGCAACACCCCTTCCTTGCCAGCTCGACAACATATAGTGCTGTGGTGCCCCAATTCCTTCACAAACTGGCACCGCAATGTCACTTATTTACCAGAGATGTTAACCTAGCGCTGCAGTGCCTCTCCAAGGCTTAATCTTGGCACTGTAGCGCCACCTCTGATTTTCAGGCAGTCAGCAGACTTAAATGACCTAAGGGCTTGGATAGAAAACAGATAGCCTCCTCTAGAGTTTTTGAGACACAAAGGATATTAGAGAAAGAAAAACATAGAAGAGAAAGAAGTTGGTCATTCAAGTCTTCCAAGTTCATTGCTTCCTTCATTGCCTGGATTCTGCACGGCGAAGAGAAGAGCTGGAGCCAGAAAACTTCAGAAGAAGAGTTTTCTTTATCCAAATCTTTCATTCATTTGTGCATTTTGAGCATGGGGAATACTTTAATAATGTTTATTAGTTCTATAGTTATGAACTAATTATATTTCTAGGATTGCAATGTAACCTAATGATTAGATTAATTAAATCTCTCTCCTATTTATTATAATGAATCATATTTGAATGAGTTGTTGTATTTCATGCTTATTTATTGATTGCTTGACTAAGGAATTGATGTAGGTTTTAATTGATATTGGTAAATGGATTTTAATGCCTAACCTTAAATACAATAACACTTGTTATGACCATGTTATGTTTGTAATATTCATAAACGCAATCAAATTGCACCAAATAAGCGGAAACGTGGAAAATTAGAGTTTTAAATTTTACAAACCATATACCCGAATCATCCTTTATGCACAATTATTAATTAAACGAAAATATGAAGAACAAGAATTATACCCTTGAAGATTCGAGCTTCCTCAGGTATAAGTTCACCTCCAATCGTTTCGCATTCAACTTGAATCCATCGGGTTTGGTTCCTTCCTTTGATCAATGTTAGCCACCCAAGTGTTTGTCCTCTAGAGGTGATCTACCAAGGAAGAAGAAAGATTCAAGAAGATGGGTATTTGGCAAAATCCTAATTTTTCTATCTCTTATAGAAAAGGGTGTACTGTAACAACCCGGAGAATCCGGATTGTTCAGAATTTAAGTTTAAAGAATTAGTTATTAATAAAATGAATTTTTAGTAATACTATTATGTGCTATGTGTTTATTAATCGTTCTTTAACTTGGGATGATTATAAGTCGGGAGGATTCTGGATACGAGCTAGATTGAACGAGTAAGAATTTTCAAGACGAAAATAAAAAATTTTTGGGAACAAAAGTATTTTCGGGAAAAAAGACGAAATAGGCACTATTCATCAGTTTCTGCTCGGAGATTTATTTTGAAATTCTGAGAAATTAATGATTACGTATAATTTTGAGACGTGATGAAATATTCAATAATATTTCAGTTATGGCAAAAAATGAAGTTTTCGCCTGCGAACTTAAAACCTAAGGATTAGAAAAAGTAAGTTCCGAGAATTTAATGATTTCGTATAATAATTAGGGTTATTATGCGTGAGAAATACGAGTATGATACTAGTTATTATACGAGTATGGTACGAAGATTATTACTATGTATAATACGAATATCGTACGAACGATATACGAAGAGAATACGAGAATGGAATGCGTAGAATACGATTAGTCTTAATGGACTTTGAGTTCATGGACTTTGGAGAATCCAATTGGACTTGGATTATGTCAAGCCTAATGCTTAGTGAAATCAAGCCCAATAAGAATTAGGGTTAAGGCCCAAACCAAGAAAAAAAAACCGCGGATCGAACCGATGGGTAAACGGATGGGTAATAACCATTGGGGCAGACCATGGGATGACCCATGGGCATGTGGGCCGGCCACTTGGCCACCAAGTAAGGGTGGAGGCCAAGTTTACTTGGTGGCTAGTGTTGGAGGAGGTGGGAATAGTAAGGAGGTGGGGGCGAAATGACCAATTTACCCTAAGCTTTGGTTTTCTATAAATAGGAAGCTAGATTTCATTATTTTGAGCTTTTGAAAATCCTACACCTTAGAGAGAGAGCTTGAGAGCTTGGAGAAGAAGAAGAAGGAAGAGATTTAACATGAATGCTCGGATCAAAAGTGATTGTGAAATAGAAAAGCTTGCAAATCGCTGGCTTTGTATAGTGGAAGGAGATTAAAATAGAACGAAAATGGGAATGAGCAGTTCAGCGTAAGTTGTAGCTGTGCGTAAGGCAAGTTTCCTAACTTCATTCATATTATATGAATGCTAGTTTCTTAAACTTCTCAGATGTTGAACTTGAGAAGTTCTGTCTAAGTGCAAAAGTGCGATATTTGTACAAGGTGGTAGAATGTATGAGGTCTTGTGCCACAATGTGAACACTTCGGTGTTTCTATGATATGAACTGTTCTGTGATTGAGCTGTTCAATACAAGTATGTTCTGTTTATACATGAACCGTTATTGTTAAGTTTGTGCTAATGATTCTAGCCAGACAGGATGTGTATGAAAAAGGTAGAGGAATGAAAGTATTTCAAAATGAAAGTAACTGATGTTTTTAGATGATAGGAATTGAGACTATTCTTATTATTCAAGCTGCTTCATAACCTTTGTTCGGTTATCGAAGTTCTAAAGAAACGTTTAAACTCTAGAAGTTGTTTGTTTAACTGTTATGACTTGCTGGGCAATTGAATGCTCACACTTGCTTTAAATGAAAAATATTTTCAGTGAACGATGTTAGAAGAACTTAAAGACCCCGTAAAGATCAAGATGACGGTATCCAGATGAAGTGTCATTCAGAATGTGAATGAGCGAGAAGATCAAATGAAGACTTGTAATGTAGAAGATAAAACTAAACTATAGACTAGTTAATGAACTATTATGTATCCTTGGTGGCAGATAAAAGTCACTCTTGTACGATGAAATGAATAATGTATTTATTCTTATTTGTAATGAAAAAAGTTATAAGGTTTCCAGAACCTGGGATTTGAGAGTGTATGTTGTTATATTTCAGTATATAATGATGTATATGAATGATGTACTCGTGACGTACGGAATTTGGGTGTGAAGATAAACCGAATTTTGGGGCGTTACAAGTTAGTCAGAGCTGATAGGTTATAAACCTTAGGTAGGAGTACCTAAGACTATAATCGTAGAGAGAAGGATAAGAAGATCACCACATGATCATAGTGATTCGTAGTAACAGATGAGCTGTTAAACGATGAATGATTTATAGCAAATTCTATACATGAATAGTATTACGAAGTAGTACATGAAGAAGAACTCAAATTGAGTTGTAAAGGTTAGCATACGAATTAAAGAAAATTCTTATTAAGTAGAGAGAAAGTAAGAAGTTTTAGGATTTCAATTGAGGACTCATATCAGCAGCTGAGTTGTATGATTCTTTGTATGGGCAGAGAAATTGTACGTGGTTTTAGATCCACTTAGCTTCTTATGCGATATGGTTGTTAAGTTGAACAATTCTTTGTATGGGTGGAGAATTGTCCTTGGTGTAACAACCGCTTAGCTTCTTATATCGGTCAGTAGCTGAGTTGACCAATTTTCTGTATGGGCAGGGAATTGTGTTTGGTTCTATAATAACTTAGCTTCTGGTTGTGATAATCATTGGAATAGTATGTCGCGCTATCAAGATGTATATGACGAGAAGGTGGATCCTTTCTCATGTATATACTTGATAGGTAGAGAACGTTAAGGTAGGTGCGAGTTCTTAAAACTCATACTTATGGTAAGTTCGTGACTCATAATAATATGGTATGTTTTTGAACGTCTCAGCGAATGGACGCCTATGGTCTGTCAGGATGTTCTCAAACTCATATTATTGTGGAAAGTTCCTGAACTCATAATGTGTGGTAAGTTGATGGACTGTACTAAGGTATAGAAATATTTAGATTAAAATCACGTTATTTTCATTAGGCTTAGCATTGAAGGTGCTAGAGAAGATTAAGTATTGTCGCAGTAAGACAATGAAGGAATATAGAGAAATAGGATATTCCAAGTCATCTAGCTATACTAGATTTCGAACTTTATTGAACTCGTGCTGATATGTACATTTTAAAAAGGAAAGGATTGGTCCAACTTTTGGAACCAACATATTTTAAAAGAGCTATTCTTGGTATGTCTATGCTAATTGCTTCAGCTAGACAGAAATTGATTTAAAAAAAATTAAAATGAATTTTATATCATCCGTGCATTCGATGCAAGGATGGTAAAAGGATGGAGTTATTAATGCAATTGAACCTGGTGTTGGATGTGATCTTAGGATCAACAACCCGCCATGGTATGATGTATAATGACGAAGTTCTCAACGTACTGTAAAAAGTACGGTATCATGACGTCATAAAACGTTTTGATGTATTGCGAAAAGAATTTAAAGAAGAAGTTGATGTCAATTGAGTTGACTAGACGAATGTTTCACATTGATTTCCAATTTATTGGTATGGTCTAAGCTACTTGATTTGGCTAGACAAATGGTATGTCATGTTATAAGAAAATCGAGCTTTCTTTGAGAACTTGTGCCAAACCAAATTGTTTTGGTGCGGAATCTAATGATTAAGTCTGAGGAGAACATGGAAGAGGTAGTTTACTTTCTTTGTGATTGTAAACTGACCGTTAAAGAAGGGTTTACGACGAAATATTGTTTAACTTAGTAAGAGTTCTTGGTCGATTTGACCCCTCAGCAAAAGTATGAGACGTTTTAAAAGAAAAATTTTTATTCCTCGTTATTTCTTCTACTTCATGATTCTTGATAGGTTATGTGGGTTAGGAATGATGGAAAAATAAGAACTCCGTTGAAGGGAAGTTGAGAAGTAGAGTAAGCTAAAATTTTGAGGATGAAATTCTGTGAAGAAGGGGTGAATGTGAGAACCCGGGTAAGGGTGTGGTTTTAAGAAATTCCGAGGACGGAAGTTTTATAAGGGGGGAAGTGTAACAACCCGGAGAATCTGGATTGCTTAGAATTTAAGTTTAAAGAATTAGTTATTAATAAAATAAATTTTTAGTAATACTATCTTGTGCTATGTGTTTATTAATCGTTCTTTAACCTATGATGATTATAAGTCGGGAGAATTCTGGATACGAGCTAGATTGAACGAGTAAGAATTTTCAAGACGAAAATAAAAATTTTCCGAGAACAAAAATATTTTCAGGGAAAAAGACGAAATAGGCAGTATTCATCAGTTTTTGCTCTGAGATTTATTTTGAAATTTCGAGAAATTAATGATTACGTATAATTTTGAGACGTGATGGAATATTCAATAATATTTCAGTTATGGCAAAAAATGAAGTTTCGCCTGCGAACTTAAAACCTAAGGGTTAGGAAACGTAAGTTCCGAGAATTTAATGATTTCGTGTAATAATTAGGGTTATTATGCGTGAGAAATACGAGTATGATACTAGTTATTATACGAGTATGGTACGAAGATTATTATGACGTATAATACGAATATCGTACGAACGATATACGAAGAGAATACGAGAATGGAATGCGTAGAATACGATTAGTCTTAATGGACTTTGAGTTCATGGACTTTGGAGAATCCAATTGGACTTGGATTATGTCAAGCATAATGCTTTGTGAAATAAAGCCCAATAAGAATTAGGGTTAAGGCCCAAACCAAAAAAAAAAAACCGCCGATCGAACCGATGGGTAAACGGTTGGGTAATAACCATTGGGGCAGCCTATGAGATTAGCCATGAGCATGTGGGCCGGCCACTTGGCCATCAAGTAAGGGTGGAGGCCAAGTTTACTTGGTGGCTAAGTGTTTGAGGAGGTGGGAATAGTAAGGAGGTAGGGGCGAAATGACCAATTTGCCCAAAGCTTTGGTTTTCTATAAATATGAAGCTAGATTTCATTATTTTGAGCTTTTGAAAATCCTACAGCTTAGAGAGAGAGCTTGAGAGCTTGGAGAAGAAGAAGAAGAAGAAGGAAGAGATTTAGCATGAATGCACGGATCAAAAGTGATCGTGAAATAGAAAAGCTTGAATATCGCCGGCTTTGTATAGTGGAAGGAGATTAAAGAAGAACGAAAATATGAATGAGCAGTTCAGCATAAGTTGTAGCTGTGCATAAGGCAAGTTTCCTAACTTCATTCATATTATATGAATGCTAGTTTCTTAAACTTCTCAGATGTTGAACTTGAGAAGTTCTTTCTATGTGCGAATGTGCAATATTTGTACAAGGTGGTAGAATGTATGAGGCCTTGTGCCACAATGTGAACACTTCGGTGTTTCTATGATATGAATTGTTCTGTGATTGAGCTATTCAATATAAGTATGTTCTGTTTATACATGAACCGTTATTGTTAAGTCTGTGCTAATGATTCTAGCCAGACAGGATGTGTATGAAAAAGACAGAGGAATGAAAGCATTTCAAAATGAAAGTGACTGATGTTTTAAGATGTCAGGAATCGAGATTATTCCTATTATTCAAGCTGTTTCATAACCTTTGTTCGGTTATCGAAGTTCTAAAGAAACGTTTAAACTCTAGAAGTTGTTTGTTAAATTGTTATGACTTGCTGGGCAATTGAATGCTCACACTTGCTTTAAATGAAAAATATTTTCAGCGAACGATGTTAGAAGAACTTAAAGACCTCGTAAAGATCAAGCTGACGGTATCCAGATGAAGTGTCATTCAGAATGTGAATGAGCGAGAAGATCAAATGAAGACTTGTAATGTAGAAGATAAAACTGAACTATAGACTAGTTAATGAACTATTATGTATCCTTGGTGGCGGATAAAAGTCACTCCTGTACGATGAAATGAATAATGTATTTATTATTATTTGCAATGAAAAAAGTTATAAGGTTTTCAGAACCTGGGATTTGAGAGTGTATGTTGTTATATTTCAGTATATAATGATGTATGTTGGATGAATGATGTACTCATGACGTACGGAATTCGGGTGTGAAGATAGACCGGATTTCGGGACGTTACAAGTACTCTCCCAACTATTGAAATTACGTATTCACGTATTTTGTGAAAGTGTCAACCCTCACTTATAATAAGACTCCTCTTATTTATAGATGTAGGCAACATTCCTTAACAATTAAGGAATAAAGTTGTATTTTAATTAATTAAACTCCTTTAATTAATTAGGCTCCCAATATTAATAGGAATAATTAATTAAACTTTTTTAATTAATTAGCTTCCTAATCTTATTAGGATATATGAGAGTACTTTTATTAATTAATTCCTAAACTCCTTTAGGAATTAAATAATAATAATAGTAATAATAATAATAAGACTCCTCTTATTAATTTATATTTAATATTTCAAAAATATTAAATAATAAATATTAAGCTATTTAATTTATTCTATCACCATAGATTAAATTAAATATATTTAATTTATTATTACGATTATGCCATTTGCTTCTTAAATAATTATTCTTCCTTTTATGGTGTGACTCCTTAGGTTCTCCATATTAAACCGGTTGTGAATAAATCAATTAGAAGAATTCTAATTTTATTTAAATAAATAAATTAAATAATTTATTTATTTAAATAAATAATATTTATTATACAATATGGATAAGCCTCCCTAGCGATTAACGACTTTCTAGATAATATAGATTTCAACATTAATCATAAAAGAACATTTGAGTAAATAGTTACCGTACAATTCAATCCTTCCACCATACAATGTCCCAATTAAATATAAGACATGGAATTACTGTCAAGTCTTATTTTATTTAATTATATGTATTTCGACTCTTAAATGCACAACTCCAAATAATACAAATTCGAAACTCCTTTCGAATTTTATTCTGCCTTGGCCAAGGACTACTGGGTTGTCATTTATCGAATCACATAGGACATTTCTCTTCTTTTATTAGAAACGGTAGATTCTTTATTGATCATACATTATCTCCATGTACAACTTATTATACCCAAACATACCCTTTGATATACCCTAAGGGTCTTCAGGAATAAGTCATAGTATATTTCATCATACACAAGATACTATGATGATCTCAAGTCCAATGATCACTTGTACTACTATCACTACAGGAATTCCTATTGACAGGCAAGTAAAACTCCATTTGGTATTCCTTAGCGAGCCACATTCAATGAACTTATTCTCTAATAAACATCTACATACTTGCTTTAGTGTCTCCACATAAATGATCATTAGATCAATCATCCTCATCCAATGAGCAAGCAACGTATGCACCAATCTATCCGGATTCACTAATCTCCAATTTAGTAATCCAACGATTGGGAACTATTTTAGTTTTAAGCTTTCTAAGAATTTAGATCTCATTAGAATGATCATCATCATTATTCTAAAAGCATTGCTTAAAACTATGAGTTTATCACATATTATAAAGCAGCATCATGTAGATAATTAAAAGCCTTTAATAAATTAATACTTTTTATTAATAAATAAATAAGATTGTTACAAAGTATATGCTTTATCATCAAACATGATTGGCTTGTATGCATACTACTTTCAATCTCCCACTTGCACTAAATTCAATCGCCATGGTATCTCATACCCTTCTTCTCTAAGTGACAATTATCCTGCTGTTTGAAAAGCTTTAGTTAATGGATATGTAATGTTATTTTTGAGAGTCTACTATCTCTATAGTGGTTTCCTATCTTTCAATGATTCCTATAATCAAATGGAAATGCCATAACACATGTTTAGATCCAAGATGAGACTTAGGAACTATTCCTAGTTCTGTAATAAACTTTTCATCCAAACAATCAACTTGTAGAGTCATTTATAGCTATATACTTTGTCCTTATCACTAAACTAGCAACTCTTTCCTGTTTGAAACCTTTCCAATTCACTGCACCACCGTTCAAGGTAGCGCTTTACCTTAAAGTGGATTTTCTGTTGTCTTGGTCTGTTTGAAAAAAAAAAACTTGAGTCTGTTAAGCCCTCTAGTTTTAATTCCTACTCACCATGAATATGATTACATCCTTAGTGTCGGTTAACTACTTTTAAGATGTTTTTCACTGTCTTACAGTGATCTTCTCCAGAATATGATCGATCATCATCCGGTCTCGTATATTTCATTGTATACATGATTGTCACTCATGCAATCTCTCTTTTATGAGTCTATGGGGACTATTAAGAGAGATACACTTTATGGCTCATCAACATGAGACTACTCATATAGTTTGCCATGATAAACGACTTTAGCATCAAATGAATATACGTTCCTTAGGTTAAGTCTAGCATCCTCTTAAATCTATCTATATAGATTTGTATCCCTAGTTACGATACTCTTCCCAAGTCATTCATGGAGGAATATTTAGAAAACTTTATCTTTACTGATTCTAGCATTGGCTTGTCATTCTTTATCCGTAGTATATCAATATATAATACTAGGAATGTCATGAAGCTCCCACTGACCCTTTTGTACACTCTAGCTTCATTCTTATTTTTGATAAAACCAAACTCTTTTAATTATTTCATCAAAACGAATGTTCCATTTTTGAGAAGCTTGCTTCAATCCATTTCTCTGAGTGTTTACAACTCTTACCTCATCGTATGTAACTGGATCAACTTCTATGATGTGTACCTCATCATCATCATCATCATCATCTATGATGAATCCATACCTCCTCGGTATCTTCGATACTATTCCAGATTTACAATTCGGTTGTGGTACAATAGGTCTATCTACGGGTTCCTCTTATTTGACTTATAGTATTTTGTGGTTCTTGAACTCTTCAAGATCTATTATCCTCCCACTAGCCCCTTCAATGATAAACACCTTTTTCTTATAAGGTAGCGTGTTTCGCAACAAACACCTTTTGTTAAGTAGGATTATAGAACATATACCCTAAACTTACTTTAGGATGTCCCACAAATCTGTACTTGTCAAATCTTTTCCCAAGCTTATCCTTTGAAACCTTTTTACATAAGTTGGACAACCCCTTATCTTAACTTACTTAAAATTAGGAATCCTTCATGTCCATAATTTTATGGAGTCTTGTGGTCAGATTTTGAGGTTACCTTTTTGTAGATATGCAACCATTTCTAGGACATTATCCCAGAAGGATATTGGAATGTCGGTAAAATCATTATGGACTGCACCATGTCTAACAAGGTACGATTTTTCCTTTTAGATACATTAATCAATTATTGCGTATCAGGAGGCGTCCATTATGAGAAAACCATTTGAGATGATCTAGAAACTTATTGCATAAATATTTATTCCTTGATCTAATCAAAGAATCTTAATATTGTTCAAATTAGTTTCACTTTTGAATTCTTTGAACCTTTTAAATAATTCACACTTGTATTTCATCAAATAAAAACATTCAACTCTTTGAATGATCATCTCTTTTTCTTATACTAGTTTGTACAATTTGCAAAATAATTTTCATGTAAGTCAAGTACACAAAATCCATTAAGTAATATTCCAGTTCTATAAAAACATTATTATTATTATAAATAGAACAAAAATTGTTCTTAAATATAATACCAAAGATTTTATTGGCCAACAACAAAATGAAAATAATGTTTCTAACGAGAATTGGAATACAATAACAACTTATTGACTTAATAGACTTGCCCGTAAGCAATGCTAAACAATAAGTTCTTATGGCTAATGTAGCAACCTTTGCTTCATTTCTCACACATAGGATTACTTATATTTGTTTAGCTCTCTACTTCTGCTTGGTCCCTTCATAAATCTATATTTATGATAACCAAAGCCGGTATCCAATACCCAAGTAGAACCTTGACTTAAAGAAAAATTTATTTCAATCATGAACAAAAACTATATTTGTAACCGAAACTTCACTAAGCTTCTTCTGGTTAGCTCTGAAAAATGCATCTTGCAGTTTCTTTTTCAGTGTCCTGACTTATTGCAGTAGAAGCAAACTCATTTGCTATCCGTATCAGTTTTGTTCTTATTATCCTTTGTTTTTGCCTTTCTATTTCCCTTCTTTGAATCGTTCTTGTTTTTAGAAGATCATTTGGCCCCTACCAGTAAGACTTGGTCTTTCTTGGTTATAAAGTGACTCTCAACATTTTTCGACATGTTAAGCAAATCAGCGAAGCTGTTATCTAGCTTGTTCATATGAAAAATTCATAACAATTGTGAGAAGGAGTCCAGAGTGACTACAAAATCAAATCTTGGCTCAATTCTACATACATGACAAAAACCTGTTGTCCTAATTGTTCAATCAAATTGATCATGTTAAGGACTTTTGTCTATATTGTAGTGTCATTGGTCATTCTAAATTAGAAGAGCTCCTTAGATATCTGATATTTATTAGTCCTACTTTCCTCACCATCAACTACTTTACGTCCAGGAATATAGTAGGAGCATCCATAGTTTCATATTGACGCTAAAGCTCGTTACTCATGGATGCGAGCATGATGTATTGAGCCAACTGTGCATCATCTTGCCACTTTCTAAAAGTAGCAATCTCTTCCTCAGAGGCATAGTTTGCAACCATTGCAGGGATAGGCGTATTAAGGACATAAGATAGCTTTTCAGCCTTGAGAACTATTCTCAAATTTCTTAACTAATCCGTTTAATTCGGTCCGGTTAATTTAACATCTAATATGCTTCACAGTGATAGTAATTTAGACATTGAAAAATTCTGTAAATGAATTTATAATTAACAACATTTTAACATACATTCTTTTATTAATTACCAAAATAATTTAGGTCTTGTTTTAAATTGGTATCTCCCACTATTTTCATCAAACTATATTACCCTCAATATATATATATATATATATATATATATATATATATATATATATATATATATATATATATATATATATATATAGTTCGGTAATATTTAATTAAAGATATGCTAGTGAGAATAAGGATCACATTTCAAATGTATATAACCTTGTGTATGCACAACAAACTATATATAAATAAATATGTAGACAACTCTTGTCAATTATATCAATTATGCAACTCCTTGTATTTTGCCTCTTAGATCATAATAGTTAAGGGTGTGTACATCCGAACTAAAATGATTTAAGTTAAGTCAAACCTAGCATTTCCATATAAGTGAAGAGAAAACTACAGCCCTTGTGTGTGCACAACAAAGCAGTAGTGTTCGATTCCTTATAAACATCATATGTAATAAAAATAACATCTTAAATATTTAATACTTGCCTTGTGTGTGCACAACAAACTCATATTAAATATTCAATACTCTATTGTTTTTATCATTCTAGAAGGCGACGTTCGATATTTTAAATATTATTGAACGTTACAACTTAATATAAAAAATTTGAGGGGTTTGTTATTAATTTGTCTCATCTTGTTTAGCGGGCATGCACATATATATAAAAAATATGCGTCATATTAATTAACATGCGAAGCATGTTTGCATAATATATATATATATATATATATATATATATATATATATATATATATATATATATATATATAGTATAAGCATGCACATATAGAATACTATTTTCTACCCAGATTGATTATGAATTTTATTCTAGTTTGGTTCACTAGAGCTACCAAGTGAATCAAAAGGTCAAACCTAGGGTGCATGAATTAAATTTAAATATAACTATTACATTTAAATCTCGGTCTCCATTACAAACGGGTCTTCAAGCGCTCCTTGTTCCTTAATCTCCAATTCTTCAAAATTAATTCTAACTATTCCTATTACAAAACTATTTAAAATAAATAGAAACCTTGATCAGTAGTCAAGGGGAAGTACATAGGAGGGAGTTAGAATTTATATTAAGAAAAAATTAGAGAAGACGAGATACGCTGACCTCATTTAATAAAATTCATATATTCATGCATCCAACTAAAATAAAATTCAATCACATTGGTCAATAGTCCATAATCAATCCCATTTATTATCATACACATCACCATATGCATCAATAAATAACATTCATCTCATGAATAATAAACATTCAATATATATATTGATGTCATTTAATGGGCAAGTTTAGTTAGCATAAAATCTAATTTTGAATCAAAATAAACTCCTTTATTTTAATCCAAATTTAAATCAAAACAAACCTCTTTTATTTTAATTTATCCAATTTTAAATAAAATAAACTATTTTATATTAATCAAATTATTTAATCAAAATAAACTCATTTATTTTAATTAATTATGGAATTCAATTCCAAGTAAAAAATAAAACTCCTTTATTAAAGGAAACACGGATTCTTTTTCCTATTCATAAATAAACTCTTTTATTTTGAATAATATGAAATCTTATTCCATATCTAAATAAACTCCTTTATTTAAAGAACTACGGATTCTCTTTCCTATTCACAAATAAACTCCTTTATTTTGAATAATATGAAATCTTATATCATATCTAAATAAACTCCTTTATTTAAGGAAACATGAAATCCAATTTTAACTCCAATTAGTCATCATAGAATCCAATTCTAACTCTAATTAGTTAGCATGAAATCTAATTTTAAAATTAAAATAAACTTTTTATATATATAATATATATATATAATATTATATATATATATATATATATATATAAAACTATTATATATATAAAATGAGGATCAGGTCCGGGTCCGGACTCCCGGACTTGATTAAAATACGGATCCTATTTTTTTAAAACAACTAATTTATTTTAATATTTTATGAAATTGAAATTTTTCTATAATACAGTGTTTTGGGTGTGATTTGTATATATATATATATATATATATATATATATATATATATATATATATATATATATATATAACAAAATATATATGTATAGTCTATACAGACATGTTTTGTTATACGTATCCAAATCACACAAAAAAATAACACTGTATTATGGAAAATTTCAGTTCCATAAAATATTAATTTTTTTTAGTTGTTTTAAAAAAAAAGCCAAAAAAATAAAAATAAAAGTCCGGACAGTAATAAAATCCGGGAGTCCGGAATGGAACCGGACTCTCTCTCTCTCTCTATATATATATATATATATATATATATATATATATATATATATATATATATAACTATATCATGAACCAGATGAATCCTGAATGAATCAATGCTCCACGTGACAAGCTCCTTATCATATATATCTTTAGTACGTGGCCACTCGAATCAAAGGAAAAGTTGTTTCACGTTTTTTTTGTTTTGTTTTTTTTAAATAAATTTTATACAACAAATTATGTCCAATTAAATTGTTCTAAACATATATCAATACACATATCAAATCTGAACAATTATTAATTCGCATAAAGGTTTGGCTCTGTTGCCACTGTTAGGTTTGTAATATTCATGAACACAATTAAATTGCACAAAATAAGCGAAAACGTGGAAAATTAGAGTTTTAAATTTTACAAACCATATACCCGGATCATCCTTTATCCACAATTATTAATTAAACGAAAATGTGAAGAACAAGAATCTTACACTTGAAGATTCGAGCTTCCTCAGGTACAAGTTCACCTCCAATCTTTTCGTGTTCAACTTGAATCCACCGGGTTTGGTTTCTTCCTTTGATCAATGTTAGCCACCCAAGTGTTTGGCCTCTAGAGGTGATCCACCAAGGAAGAAGAAAGATTCAAGAAGATGGGTATTTGACAAAATCCTAGTTTTTCTATCTCTTATAGAAAAGGGTGTACTCTCTCAACTATTGAAATTTCATATTTACGTGTTTTGTGAAAGTGTTAACCTTCACCCATAATAAGACTCTTCTTATTTATAAATGTAGGCAATCCTCCTTAATCATTAAGGAACAAGGTTTTATTTTAATTAATTAAACTCCTTTAATTAATTAGGCTCCCAATCTTATTAGGAATTAATTAATTAGCCTCCTAATCTTATTAGGATATATGAGAGTACTTTTATTAATTAATTTCCAAACTCCTTTAGGAATTAAATAATAATAATAAGACTACTCTTATTAATTTATATTTAATATTTCTAAAATATTAAATAATAAATATTAAACTATTTAATTTATTCTATCACCATAGATTAAATTAAATATACTTAATTTATTATTACGATTATGCTATTTGCTTCTTAAATAATTATTCTTCCTTTTATGGTGTGATCCCTTAGGTTCTCCATATTAAATCGGTTGTGAATAAATCAATTAGAATAATTCTAATCTTATTTAAATAAATAAATCGAACAATTAATTTATTTAAATAAATAATATTTATTCTACAATAGGGATAAGACTCCCCAGCGATTAACGACTTTTCAGATAATATAGATTTCAACATTAATCATAAAAGAACCATTGAGTAAATAGTTACCATACATTTCAATCATTCCACCATACAATGTCCGAATTAAATATAAGACATGAAATTACTGTCAAGTCTTATTTATTTAATTATATCTATTTCGACTCTTAAATGCACAACTCTAAATAATACAAATTAATTAGAAACTCCTTTCTAATTTCATTCTGCCTTGGCCAAGGACTACTGGGTTGTCATTTATCGAATCACATAGGACATTTCTCTTCTTTTACTAGAAGCGGTAGATTCTTTATTGATCATACATTATCTCCATGTACAACTTATTATACCCAAGCATACCCTTTGATATACCTTAAGGGTCTTAAGGAATAAGTCAAAGTATAATTCATCATACATAAGATACTATGGTGATATCAAGTCCAAGGATCACTTGAACTACTATCACTACATGAATTCCTATTGACAGACAAGTAAAACTCTATTAGGTATTCCTTAGCGAGCCACGTTCAGTGAACTTATTCTCTAATAAGCACCTACATACTTGTTTTAGTAAGCAACGTATGTACCAATCTTTCCAGATTCACTAATCCCCAATTTAGTAATCCAACGATTGGGAACTATTTTAGTTTTAAGCTTTCTAAAAATTTAGATCTCATTAGAATGGTCATCATCATTATTCTAAAAGTATTGCTTAACACTATGGGTTTATCACATATTATAAAGCAGCATCATGTAGATAATTAAAAGCCTTTAATAAATTAATACTTTTTATTAATAAATGAATAAGATTGTTATAAAGTATATGCTTTATCATCAAACATGATTGACTTGTATGCATACTACTTTCGGACCATGCCAATTGGAATAAGAGCATAAATTGCATAATAGAATATGAATATATCTATTTTCCTGGTGTAACCATTGGGATTGAGCTTAAAGACCCTTAATCTAGTTATTTTCACCATAGGAATATTATGATTTATCTAGCTAAGGGATTTGTATTTGACCATCGAAAGAGGCTTATGTTTACTTAATATTCTCGGTTGGCCATTCTTGTGATTTGTTAGTTAAATGGAGAGTTAGGAGATTAGACGAAGTATTAGGGGAGTTATAATCCTAGCTTTCCATATTTGATACAACTCGATCTCATATTTTACTGTTTTAATCATATAGTTTAAACAAACCATCCCTATTTACTTATTTACATAAGACCGAATTGATATAATTTTAGTATTTGAATAGCGATTAGTACTTTGTCCTCGTGGGTTCTGTAAGACCCCAACTTTTTATGAATAAAGATTTAATTTTCTCTAAATGTTATTGTGAATAATAATGTGTGAATTTGATTTAATGCTATAGTTATGGGAGATATGTACAAATTTTACAAGCAAGCAAGTTGTCATAAAATATTCGTTTGGTCGGAGAATATTCTTTTTGTCATGGAATATCCGTACGATGGTACAATTTTTGGTGGACCCCACATAACGGAATAACTGTCGGATATAGAAAGCGATAGAAATAACCTTTTTATAAAAATAACGGCAAAACTTTTACCGTTAACTGTTGAAATACCTGGTGATAAAAGTACAGTAATACGCGTGGTTACACAGTAGCACACGATATTGTACAGTATCTTTGATTATTGATGCTTACTTAAGAAGTCAGTCAATTTTATTCAATTATTACCACAGTAGTTACTGCATAGTATCTCATATTATTGATTCAATTATTGTCACAATATCATTTGTACAATAGTTTATATTATTAAATCAATAATTGAGAGGACACAGTTATTCATATTATTATTTACATTATTGACAATGTCTAGAAAATTCTGTCGAGGAAAGATGTTAGGTTATTTAATTGCGCGCCAATAAGGAGAAGTCCTTATCGGAAAGCCCCCTCTTTCCTAGGAATGATCTGGTTGTCAATATTATGAGTTATAATATTAATGATGAATAATTATTGAAAGATTAAAAATGTGTTTATTGAAGATAACTGATTTGTGGTAAATATTTATTCAATTTTTGATATAAATAGAATGGTTGTCATGAAGTATTTATTGTAAGTTTGACTTATTAGATGGACCCCCACTTACTCATTTTTCAAAACCGTCGGTAGAAAGTTATCTCAATTTTTGTTTTATTATTATTATAATAGTAATAAAATAGAAATCTTTTTATATAAAACAGGATACTTTTCATAGTATATATAAAGTTATTCGTTTTATTGTATTATAAATAGAATATATTATATTTTATATAAAGTTTTTATTTTATTAGAATATTTTATTGCAAAGTGATGAATAGTAAAAATCAGAAAAATCAGACGATTTTTGTACCCATGAAATTTTCTGTGTTCACCCGTGATTTTCTTTTAAATAGTACCCTGCCATTCTCCTATAAATAGGATGTTTAGTTAAGAAATGAAAATTACATCAGAATCAGAAAATTCTTCTTCTATAATATTGTGCGTATTTCTTTCTAGTATAATGATACTTTGAGTGTAGCAGATAGTGCAAGTTTTTTTTTCAAGAATATCTCCGCTATACCAGTCGGAATTACTCTCCTACTAAGGTAATTGATATTATTTTCGTTCAATATTCGTAAGAAATATTATTTTCTTCTATACTTTATAGTATGTAAGTAATATTATTTATTTTCATATTCCTAAATCTACACTTATTTTGATAAGTATTGCTTCTATACTCCTTGAAATTAGTAGAATATTCTTGAATTTTACGCTTCATCTAGTATCGTTTCACGAAAATATTTTCTGAACTTTCTTATTAAATTTTAATTTTTTCATGTCGGGGTACTATTCACGGGATACTATTCACTCAGGTACTATTCACCCGGGGTACTATTTACGATAAAATTAGTTTCTTTTTTGTCTAAATTATTTTTGATATATGAATATCATTCTTGAATTTTACTTCACAATTAATTATCATGTTGACTTTCTTAAACTCTGGATAAATTGAATTATAAATTTTTAATATTTATCCATGATCTCACTTGATTGATTTCTTATATCATTGTCATCATCCTTATGCTTATATTGTGGAGAAAGTCATTTTCAGCCCTTAGTGCATAGATGGACTGTTGATTGATATGATTATTACCAGGAATTATGTATTGGTATAATCATGACCTGAAATGTTATAGACAAATGATGTGGTGAAAGTTCTCTTTGGCCCGTAGTGCATAGATGGACAGTTGTTTGGCATGATCATGACCACTGGTGATACTAATGAATATCCTTGGCTCGTAGTGCATGGATAATTCGCTGATGTGAAATATTTATTGAGTTGTGTTATAGAGATAAAATATTGATGATGAACTTTTAAAACATAGAAGATAGTAGACATCATGCTCTACTTGACTCTTCTAATGGATTGCTTGTTCCGCTGCAGTTAAACTTACTGTCTATTGTATTATATCAGTTTTTATACTGTTGAAGACTAAGGATAATTTATTCTACATTATCTTAGTCATAATATTCTTTATTCGGCTAGTTGAGCTCACCCTTTTCTTTTATGGTTCACTTCAGGAAATGAGAATATAGCTGGGACTAGTCGGGGAATGGAGTGATGGTCCAAGATGGTAACTATAGTAGTCCTCACTATTCTAAAAAATAGTGTGATAATAATTATAATGAGGACTTTATTTGAGTTTGGATATTGTCTACGAGACAATATTTGTATTGAAACTTACAGTCTATGTTTTGTCGTATTCTGCACGATATTTAATAATTATGTAAATGTAGTTTGTATTTGAATTCTGTACCATGTATTTGGCGACTCAAAATGGGTTGTATGGACCTATTTTGGGGGCGTCACAGGTTCGACACTCTACTTTCCATTATATTACTTGTTAGACCGCGTATACTTGCGCGAGTTTATTGATCGTGAAAACGACCAACAAATTTTTGCGTTGGAGTTTTTGGTAAAGCCATAACGACTCAAGGCAGAAGCTTGGGTTAAGTAGATCACCAAAATATTTGATGTCCTGGGATGCATAGAGGAGTAAAAGGTTTCCTTCACCACCTTTATGTTGCGTGGAGATGCAGATTACTGGTGGGAATATATGAAACGTACTAATCTTTCCGCACTTAAGATGTCTTTGGTGAAGTTTCAGGAATTGTTCAACGAAAAGTATTTTCCAGAAAGTATTCGTCATATAAAGGAGGTTGAATTCATAAAACTAGAACAAAATAATATGACTGTATCACAATACGAAGCCAAGTTTACTGAATTATCCCGGTTTGCATCCCATTTGGTGGATAATGAGGAACGAATGACACAAATGTTTTTGAGAGGTTTGAAACCTGAAATTCGTCAATATCTCATTTTTTATAAACTTTGTTTGTATTCAGATGTGGTGAATAGGGCTCAATTATTAGAGCGAGATAATGAGACAGTTCAACCAAAAGACAACAACCGACAACACGATAATAGTCGTACCAATGGAAACAGTTATCAAAACAATGATAACCATATTGGAGAAAATTATCATGCCAAAAATGGTAATCACTTCGGCGGTAATCCTGGACCAGATAATAGGAGAAGTGAATCAAGTGGAAATAATTTTAAAAAGAGGAGATTTAATAATGACAACGAAAAAACATCAGCACCAACACCCGTTTATAGGGGAGGAGAACGACCACCAGTCGTATGTTATAAATGCGGATAAGAGGGACACATTAGTCCAAACTGTACACGACAACCCAAAGTGTGCTACAGTTATGGAAAGGAAGGTCACATAGCTCGAGTGTGCCCTATAGAAAAGTCAAGTCTAGCTGAGATGGTGACACCAAAGGTTGTCCAGGACAAGTTAAAGTCGATGGTTCAGGGGAGAGCTTTTGTCGTGACTTTCCAAAAAGCGAGGAACTCAAATGAAGTTATCACTGGTAAGCTAATCATAAACTATTGCGAAGTCTATACCTTATTATATTCCAGTTCTACCCATTCTTTTATTTTACCCGTTTGTACTCAATGTTTAAACTTGACTCCTGAGAAATTAGACTTTGTCTTATTTGTTGAAACTCCGTTAGGAGAAACCTTCATTACATCCACTATTTATAAATCTCGTTTGATTCAAGTCGGCACCCTCACATTACCTATTAAACTCATCTCTTTGAAAATACTTGCATTTGATATGATTTCAGGAATTGACTAGTTAAATATCCATCATACTAAAATTGATTATTTTTGTAAGGTCAATAGTTTTCATATTCCTAATCAATCTGTTATGAGAATTCAAGCAACCAAACCATTGAAATCAATCGTTGTTATCTCTAGCCATAAAGTCATTCATTTATTAAACAATGGATGTCAAGCTATCTTAGCCCATGCCATCGATTTAAATAAAAATACGTAAGATTTGAATGATATTTCTATTGTTAATAAATTACATGACATATTTTCTGAAAAACTTCCTAGCCTACCCCTAGACCAGAGCGTGAAATCGAACTTTGTATTGACCTTGAACCCGGTACAAAATCTATTTCCAAAACCCAATATTGAATGGCTCTTATTGAACTTCAGGTGTTAAAAGCCCAACTTCAGGAATTGTTAGACATCGGCTTCATACGTCCTAGTACATCTCCTTGGGGTGCTCCTGTTTTATTTGTAAAGAAGAAACATAGGAGTATGCGACTTTGAATTGACTATCGGGAGTTAAAGCATGTCACCATAAAAAAAAGCTATCCGTTGTGACGCCCCCAAAATAGGTATACGTCACCCATTCTGAGTCGTTAAATACATGGTACAAAGTACAAATACAAACCTAATTATACAACATTAGCTGAGAGTTTTTACACGAATATTGTCTAGTAGACAGTATTCAAACTCAAATGGAGTCCTCATTACAATTATTATTACACTATTTTATAAAATAGTGAGGACTACTCAGCCACCATCTCGGACCGTCACTCCATTCCCCGACTAGTCCCGACTACGTTCTCATTTCCTGAAGATGTTATGTTTATAATATTCATGAACACAATCAAATTGTATAAAGTAAGCAGAAGCATGGAAAATCAGAATTTAAAAATTTAACAAACCATATACCCGGATCATCCTTTATGCACAATTATTAATTAAACAAAAAATAAAGGACGAGAATCATACCCTTGAAGAATCGAGCTACCTCAGGTACAAGTTCACCTCCAAATTCTTTTCGTGTTCAACTTGAATCCACCGGGTTGGGTTCTTTCCTTTGATCAACGTTAGCCACCCAAGTGTTTGGCCTCTAGAGGTGATCCACTAAGAAAGAATAAAGATTCAAGAAGATGGGCGTTTGACAAAATTCTAGTTTTTCTATCTCTCATAGAAAAGGAGCGTACTCTCCAACAATTAGAATTACGTCTGTTGTGAAAAAGTCAACAACCACTTTCACCCATAATAAGACTCCTCTTATATATAGATGTGGGCAACCCTCCTTAACAATTAAGGAATTGGATTTTATTTTAATTAATTAAAATCCTTTAATTAATTAGGCTTCAAATATTATTAGGAATAATTAATTAAAATCTTTTAATTAATTAGCCTCCTAATCTTATTAAGAATATATGAGAGTACTTTTATTAATTAATTTCTAAACTCCTTTAGGAATTAAATAATAATAATAGTAGTAATAATAATAAGACTCCTCTTATTAATTTATATTTAATATTTCTAAAATATTAAATAATAAATATTAAGCTATTTAATTTATTCTATCACCATAGATTAAATTAAATATACTTAACTTATTATTACGATTATGTCATTAACTTCTTAAATAATTATTCTTCCTTTTATGGTGTGACCCTTTAGGTTCTCCATATTAAATCGGTTGTGAATAAATCAATTAGAATAATTCTAATCTTATTTAAATAAATAAATTAAACTATTAATTTATTTAAATAAATAATATTTATTCTACAATAGGGATAAGCCTCCCTAGCGATCAACGACTTTCTAGATAATATAGATTTCAACATTAATCATAAAAGAACCTTTGAGTAAATAGTTATCACACAATTCAATCCTTCCACCATACAATGTTCCAATTAAATATAAGACATAGAATTACTGTCAAGTCTTATTTTATTTAATTATATGTATTTCGATCCTAAAATGCACAACTCCAAATAATGCAAATTAGAAACTCCTTTCTAATTTCATTCTGCCTTGGCCAAGGACTATTGGGTTGTCATTTATCGAATTACATAGGACATTTCTCCTCTTTTACTAGAAATGGTAGATTCTTTACTGATCATACATTATCTTCATGTACAACTTATTATACCCAAGTATATCCGTTGATATACCCTAAGGGTCTTAAGGAATAAGTCAAAGTATAATTAATCATACACAAGATACTATGATGATCTCAAGTCCAAGGATCACTTGTACTACTATCACTACAGGAATTCCTATTGACAGGTAAGTAAAACTCCATTAGGTATTCCTTAGCGAGCCACGTTTTGTGAACTTATTCTCTAATAAACACCTACATACTTGCTTTAGTGTCTCCACACAAATGATTATGAGATCAATCATCCTCATCCAATGAGCAAGCAACGTATGTACCAATCTATCCGGATTCACTAATACCCAATTTAGTAATCCAACGATTGGGAACTATTTTAATTTTAAGCTTTCTAAGAATTTAGATCTCATTAGAATGATCATCATCATTATTCTAAAAGCATTATTTAAAACTATGGGTTTATCACATATTATAAAGTAACATCATGTAGATAATTAAAAGCCTTTAATAAATTAATACTTTTTATTAAGAAATAAATAAGATTGTTATAAAGTATATACTTTATCATCAAACATGATTGGTTTGTGTGCATACTACTTTCAATCTCCCACTTGCACTAAAGTCAATCATCATGGTATCTCATACTCTTATTCTCTAAGTGACGATTATCCTGCTGTTGGATAAGCTTTAGTTAATGGATATGTAATGTTGTTTTTGAGAGTCCACTATCTCTATAGTGATTTCCCATCTTTCAATGATTTTTATAATCTAGTGAAAGTGCCACAACATATGTTTAGATCCAAGATGAGACTTAGGAACTATTCCTAGTTCTGTAATGAACTTATTATCTAAACAATCAAGTTCCAGCTTCAATTACAACTAGTTACTTTGTCTTTGTCACTAAACCAACAACTCTTTGATGTTTGGAACCTTTCTAATTCACTGCACCATCGTTCAAGGTAACGCTTTACCTTAAAGTGGATTTTATGTCATCTTGGTTTTTCTGAAAAACTTGAGTCTGTTAAGCCCTCTAGTTTTAATTTAAACCCACCATAAATATGATCACATCCTTAGTGCCGGTTAAGTACTTTAAGATATTTTTCACTGACTTATAGTGAACTTCTCCAGAATATGACTGATCAACATCAGGTCTCGTACATTTCATTACATACATGATAATTACGTATGCGATCTCTATTTTATGAGTCTATGGGGACTATTAAGAGAGATACACTCTAGGGCTCATCAACATAACACATCTCTTGGAGTTTGCCATGCTAAAAAACTTTAGCATCAAATGAATATACGTTCCTTGGATTAAGCCGAGCATCCTTTTAAATCTATCTATATAGATTTGTATCCCCAATTAAGATACTCTTCCCAAATCATTCGTGGAGGAATGTTTAGACAACTTTATCTTTACTGATTGTAGCATTGACATGTCATTCCTAATCCATAATATATCAACATACAATACTAGGAATGTCATAACGCTCCCATTGACCCTTTTGTACACACTAGATTCATTTTTGTTTTTGATAAAATCAAACTCTTTTGATTGTCTCATCAAAATGAATGTTCCATATTTGAGAAGCTTGCTTCAATCCATTTCTCTGAGTGTCTTCAACTCTTACCTCATCATATGTAACTGGATCATCATCTTCTATGATACATACCTCATCATCATCATCCATGATGAATCCATACCTCCCAAGTATCTTCGGTATTATTCCAGATTTACGATTTGGTTGTGGTACAATAGGTTTATCTACAAGTTTCTCTTATTTGACTTATAATGTTTTGTGGTTCTTGAACTCTTCAAGATCTATTATCCTCCCATTAGCCCTTTTAATGATAAACACTTTTATCTTAGAAGGTAACGTGTTTCGTAACAAACACCTTTTGCTAAGTTGGATTATAGAACATATACCCTAAACTTACTTTAGGATGTCCCACAAATTGACACTTGTCAAATCTTGTCCCAAGCTTATCCTTTGAAACCTTTTCACATAAGCTAGACAACTCCTTATATTAACTTACTTAAAATTAGGAATCCTTACTGACCATAACTTTTTTGGAGTCTTGTGGCCGAATTTTGAGGTTACCTTTTTTGTAGATATGCAACCATTTCTAGGGCATGACCCCAGAGAGATACTGAAATGTCGGTAAAATCATTATGGACCGTACCATGTTCAACAAGGTGCGATTTTTCCTTTCAGATACATCAATCAATTATTGCGTATCAAGAGGCGTCTATTATGAGAAAACCATTTGAGATGATCTAGAAACTTACTACACAAGTATTTATTCCTAGATCTAATCAAAGAATCTTAATAGTTTGCCAATTTGTTTCACTTCTGAATTCTTTGAACCTTTCAAATAATTCACACTTGTATTTCAGCAAATACACACATTCAACTCTTTGAATGGTCATCTCCTTTTATATACTAATTTGTTCAATTTGCAAAATAATTTTTTTTTTACTTAAGTCAAGTATACAAAATCCATTAAGTAATATTCCAGTTCTATACAAAACATTATTATTATAAATAGAACAACAATTGTTCTTAAATATAATATCAAAGATTTTATTGTTTAACAATAAAATGGAAATAATATTTTCAACAAGTACTGGAATACAATAACAACTTATTGACTTAATAGATTTGCCCATAGGGATTGCTAAACTATAAGTTCCTATGGCTAATGCAACAACCTTTACTTCATTTACCAGACATAGGATTACTTATCATTTATTTAGCTTTCTACTTCTGCTTGGTCCCTTCATAAATCTATATTTATGATAACCAAAGCCGGTATCCAATACCCAAGTAGAACCTTGACTTAAAGAAAAATTTATTTCAATCATGAACAAATTTGTATTTGTAACCAAAACTTCACTAAGCCTTTTTTGGTTAGCCTCTGCAAGATGCTTCTCGCAGTTTCTTTCCAGTGTCCAGGCTTATTATAGTAGAAGCAAACTCCTTTGCTATCCGTATCAGTTTTATTCTTATTATCCTTTGTTTTTGCCTTTCTATTTACCTTCTTTGAATCGTTCTTCTTTTTAGAAGATCCTTTGGCAATCAAATTGCACAAAGTAATCGGAAACATGAAAAATTAGAGTTTAAAAATTTATAAACCATATACCCGGATCATCCTTTATGCATAATTATTAATTAAACAAAAAATAAAGGACGAGAATCATACCCTTGAAGATCCGAGCTTCCTCAGGTACAAGTTCACCTCCAAATCCTTTTCGTGTTCAACTTGAATTCACCGGGTTGGGTTCCTTCCTTTGATCAACGTTAGCCACCCAAGTGTTTGGTCTCTAGAGGTGATCCACCAAGAAAGAATAAATATTCAAGAAGATGGGTGTTTGGCAAAACCCTAATTTTTCTATCTCTCATAGAAAAGGAGCGTACTCTCCAACAATTAGAATTACGTCTGTTGTGAAAAAGTCAACAACCACTCTCACCCATAATAAGAATCCTCTTATTTATAGATGTTGGCAACCCTCCTTAACAATTAAGGAATTGGATTTTATTTTAATTAATTAAACTCCTTTAATTAATTAGGTTCCCAATCTTATTAGGAATAATTAATTAAAATCTTTTAATTAATTAGCCTCCTAATCTTATTAGGAATATATGAGAGTACTTTTATTAATTAATTCTCAAACTCCTTTAAGAATTAAATAATAATAATAGTAATAATAATAATAATAAGACTCCTTTTATTAATTTATATTTAATATTTTCAAAATATTAAATAATAAATATTAAGCTATTTAATTTATTCTATCACCATAGATTAAATTAAATATACTTAACTTATTATTACGATTATGCCATTAACTTCTTAAATAATTATTCTTCCTTTTATGATGTGACCCTTTAGGTTCTTCATATTAAACCGGTTATGAATAAATCAATTAGAACAATTCTAATCTTATTTAAATAAATAAATTAAACTATTAATTTATTTAAATAAATAATATTTATTCTACAATAGGGATAAGCCTCCCTAGCGATCAACGACTTTCTAGATAATATAAATTTCAACATTAATCATAAAAGAACCTTTGAGTAAATAGTTACCGTACAATTCAATCCTTCCACCATACAATGTCCCAATTAAATATAAGACATAGAATTACTGTCAAGTCTTATTTTATTTAATTATATCTATTTCGATCATTAAATGCACAACTCTAAATAATACAAATTAGAAACTCCTTTCTAATTTTATTCTGCCTTGGCCAAGGACTACTGGGTTGTCATTTATCGAATCACATAGGACATTTCTCTTCTTTTACTAGAAACGGTAGATTCTTTATTGATCATACATTATCTCCATGTACAACTTATTATACCCAAGCATACCCTTTGATATAACCTAAGGGTCTTAAGGAATAAGTCAAAGTATAATTCATCATACACAAGATACTATGATGATCTCAAGTCCAAGGATCACTTGTACTACTATCACTACAGGAATTCCTATTGACATGCAAGTAAAACTCCATTTAGTATTCCTTAGCTAGCCACATTCAATGAACTTATTCTCTAATAAACATCTACATACTTGCTTTAGTGTCTCCACACAAATGATCATGAGATCAATCATCCTCATCCAATGAGCAAGCAACGTATGTACCAATCTATCCGGATTCACTAATCTCCAATTTAGTAATCCAACGATTGGGAACTATTTTAGTTTTAAGCTTTCTAAGAATTTCGATCTCATTAGAATGATCATCATCATTATTCTAAAAGCATTGCTTAAAACTATGAGTTTATCACATATTATAAAGCAGCATCATGTAGATAATTAAAAGCCTTTAATAAATTAATACTTTTTATTAATAAATAAATAAGATTGTTACAAAGTATATGCTTTATCATCAAACATGATTGGTTTGTGTGCATACTACTTTCAGAAGAGAACAATGAAAGCAAAAGGGTGAGCTCAACTAGCCCAATAAGAAATATTATGACTAAGATAATGCAGAATAAATTATAGTTAGCCTTTAACAATGTTAAACTGATAAAATACAATAAAAATTAAGTTTAACTGCAGCGGAACCAACAATCCATTAGAAGAGTCAAGTATAGCATGATATCTACAATCTTCTATGATTGAAAAAGGTTATCATCAATTTTATCGCCGAGACTCAGCTTAATAAATAATCCACATCATCGAATCATCCCTGTACTACGGGCCAAGGATATTCATTAGTATCACGTCAACGAATTATCCATGCACTACGGGCCAAAGATATTCGTGTAATCACCAGTGGTCATGATCATGCCAACAACTGTCCATCAATGTTCTACGAGCTAATGAGGAAATTTATCACATCATTTGTAACATTACGGTCATGATTATACCGAATAATCCCTGGTCATAATCATACCAACCAACAGTCCATCTATACACATAAGCCAAAGATAACTTTTATCAAAATATAAGCATGAAGATGATGACAATGATTTAAGAATTCAATTAAAAAAGGGCAAATGATAAATTTTTAAAGATTTATAATTTAATTTATCCAAAATTCAATAATGTTCAAATTGTCAACATGATACTGCTTTGTGGAGTAAAATTCAAGAATAATATTTTATCAAAAATGATTTAGACAACAAATAAATTAATTTTTATCATGAATATTACCCCGGTTGAATAGTACCCGAGTGAATAGCATCCCGTGAATAGTACTTCGTGAAGAGTACTTTATAAATAGTACTCGTGAATAGAACTTTATGAATAGTACCCGTGAATAGTACTTTGTGAATAGTATCCCGTGAATAGTATTTTGTGAATAGTACCTCGTGAATAGTACTCTGGCATAAAAAGATTAAAATTTAATAAGAATGTTTAGAATATATCCTTGTGAAACGATACTAGATGAAGCGCAAATTTTAACGATATTCTATAAATTTCATGGAGTATAGAAGTAATACTTTAACAGAATGAGTGTAGAATTAAGAATACGAAACGAAATAATATTATTCACATACTACATAGTATGGAAGTAAATATTATTTCATATGAATATTGAACAAAAATAATATTCATTACCTTAGAAGAAGACTGGATGCTGAAATAGTGAAGTAGCAGAATACTCTTCTTCTTTCTCTCTATAACTTCTCTCTCTATAGTTGGTCTTATGAGTCTTAGTGAATTGGTGAGAATGAAAGAAGAATGAGCTTCTATTTATAGGAAAACGTAGTTTCGATAATTGCACGTTTTGGGGCTCGAATTATTACAGTATAGTACTTTCATCTTTTCCTCTATTTTTTAATTTAGTCCTACAAGTATTATCAAACTTGCACCACCTCCCATAATAGTACATACATGTGAATCAATAGTACATACATGTGAATCAATAGTTCCCTTCATGTGAACAAATAGTTAAATGCATGTGAACTAATAGCAATTAATTGCTCATTTATCCGATTAATTACTCGATTGGTAAATTTAACCTCTAGAAATCAATTATTATCGAAATAAATGTCGATTTCCACTAACACTAATAATCCCAACACAATGGAATTATCAATTTCATCTTTAATTAACACAAACTTATTCATCATTAATATTGTAACTCACATAATTTAACAACTAGATCATTCTCAGGAAATAGTGGGCTTTCCGATAAGGATTTCTTCCTATTGGCGCGTAATTAGGTGACCAAACCTCTTTCCTTTACAGAACTTTTTAGACATTGTCAATATTGCAAATAATAATATGAATAACTTTGTCGTCTCAATTATTGATTTAAAAATATAAAATATTATGCAGATGATACTGTGATAATAATTGAATCAATAAAATGAGAGATATTATGCAGTAATTACTGTAGCAATAATTGAGTACAACTGAGTGACTTCTCACGTAAGCATCAATAATCAATTCCGTGTGTTACTATGCAACCACGCGTATTACTGTACTTTTACCACCGAGTCTTTTAATAGTTTAACGGTAAAATTTTACCGTTATTTTTATAAAAAGACATTTCTGTCATTTTCTAACTCTGATAATACTTCCGTTGTGGGGTCCACCAATGATTGTGTCATCGTACGAATATTCTCTGTTAAAATGAATATTCCCCGACCAATCAAATATTTTATAATAACTTGCTTACTTTGTAAAATTTGTAAATATTACCCACAACTAAAATATTATATCAAAGCCACACCATAATAATCAAAAATATATTTCGAGAAAAATTAATCTTTATTCATAAAAGTTGGGATTTTACAACCTCCCTTTCTTATGAAATTATCTCTCAGCTAGGTTTAAAACTCTATTTTTTGAAAATTATCTCCCAGCTAGTATGCAGACTATGATGGAGGTGAAATTTTTGGAATTAAAGCAGGAGAACATGACTGTTGCAGTATGCTACAAAGTTTAATGAGTTGGCTAGGTTCACTCCGCATCAAGTTGATACGGAGGCTAGGAAGGCAAGGAGGTTTGAGCTAGGCTTAAAATCGTGGCTCTAAAACAAGGTGGCGGTGTTGCAGATTAATACTTTTGCAGCACTCATGGAAAAGGCTATCATAGCTGAGGAGGGGAGTGAGGCCACAAGCCTCTACAACAAGGAGAAGAAGAACAAAGGCAAGGCAGTAGGAGCTATGAAGGTGAAAACTAATAGTGGGAATATGGGTGAAAAGAGAAAAGGGAATTATTTTTGAAATGTCCAGGTGAAACAGGAAGGTGTGAAGAAGCAGGTAGTTCAGTGTGGGAACTGTGGGAAGAATCACTCTGGTGAGTGTCTGAAGGGTAAGTTTGTATATTTCAAGTGCGGGCAGGAGGGCTATATTTCTCCCAACTGCCCTAATCCAAGGATGAACAGTGGGTGTTTTCTGTGTGGGTCGATGGAACATAAGGTGAAGGATTGTCCAAAGAGGAAAATGGAGGCTGGGAGTGTAACCACGGAAAAAGGCAGCGGGACTCTGGCTATCACAAGGCCGACTTCAACCAACAAACCAACAAAAGCAACCTCGAGAGTCTTCAACATGACGGTCCAGGATACTGTGGCAGCTGGGAATGGAACTCCAGGTATTATTCGAATAACTTTTATTTTCGTATATATATGATTTTCTTATATATAGCAAATTATGTTATAAAGAAATATTGAAGGAGGAATTTGAGTTCTTTTAGAAATCAAACTTCCGTTTAATCAGATAGACAAACTTTATGTTAAATAGTTAAAGATTAGTTCGATCAAATATGATCGAGACCTACTTACAATGATTATGTATGCTATGTACTCTTGTATGTATAAGTTTTAAAACGGTGATTCCGGGGACGAAATCTTTATAAGGGAGGGTGAATGTAATAACCCGATGTTTTCTATATAAATAAATAAGAAATTTTGCATATAAATTATTTATTTATTTATTTAATGATGGGAATATGTGCCAGTCGATGTGTATATATATATGTGATAAATAAAATTTATTTATTACATGAATAATTTTCAAATAATTTTATTTTAGAATTATTGATAATTATAAAGTATAATCTTATAATAATTAATTTTATAGTAGAAAAGTATTTATTATTTATTTTCTATGAAAATATGATTATATATTATTAAAATATTATATGAAATGATTATGGAATTATTATAATTATTATTTTATTATATGAATTTTAGTTCAGATTATTTAAGTTAATTATTTTTAACTTATTTAATAATGTTATATATGAAAGATAAATCTGATATGAAATCTAAACCATAATTTTAGATTTTGAGCAAGGAATGAGAATAATAATATTATATTAAATATAATATTATTTTTCAGTGTTATAAATATATACTGTATATGTGTATACTGTTAATGGTTAGTCAATTATGGTGTATCACGACAAACCCTAGTATTACTGTCATAAACCATAATTGAAAACTCAAGACTGGAGTTTAAGATCGGTCAGAAATTGTGTTATATGAATTATGTTGCATATTATAGAATTTCTGTTAATTAGGAAAAACCTAATTAGTATTTAAAAACCCTAATTAAAATTAGAAACCCTAATTTGCTATTTAAGAACTATAATTGCTAAAATTAAAAACCCTAATTATTATTTTAGTAAATTAAATTGTTAATTTGGAAACCCTAATTATATTAAGGAACCCTAATTATTTAAAAACCTTAATTTCTATTAAAACCCTAATTTTAATTAGTGTGTTTTAATTAAAATTTTATTACACTTGAATTTTAATTTTTCAAACCCTAGAAATTATTTGGAAAACCTTAAAGTTTAAAATCTACTGATTAAACCCTAGATTTAAGTACCTTGAACAAGAATACCATTAAAATTGTAAGCAAAATGACCAAAGTACCATTTTTGTCCCATTCTTGAATTATTGCTAGGCAAATCTTGCCAAATCTTGGCAAAATCATTACCCTAACCTAGCTATGAGCTACAACACTCCAGCTCTCAGCCATTATTAGCATCCAAATTCATTGCATCAAAGATTAGATAGAATTTAAGAGAGAGAAAAGCTCATTTGTTCACTAACACATAACCAAGACTCTCCCTCTCCTCACCCACGAAATTCATTAGTATTTCAGTCCCTCATCAAGCTCTTAGATTACCCATAAACAGATCAGGAGATTAGAATCAAAATTTATTCAAGTAAAGGTATGAAACATAATGTATAATCTGATCTTGATTGATATGATAAAAGTTATGTTTATGTGTTAAAACATGTTGTTTATAGTGTACATAGATGATCTGGGTTGCTAGATGTTAGATCCATAACATCTAGAGGCTCGGATTTGATATTTTACAAAAACAGGAAAATTTTGTTTTTGATGTCTGACAATGAATGTCAGACTATCTAGATCTCATCCTGTTTATGTAATTTGTTGTTTAAAGGTTTGATCATGTAGTGTGCTATGAGGTCTGTAATCTAGAACTTGTAGCAGGACCAGATCATTCTTAGAATGTCAGATAATCATGGTTAAAGGTCGTTGACCGACCGTGACTTTTTAAATTATGGAAAACCCAGATCGTGCCTAGAAAGGGCCTGACAACTTTTTTAAACGACTAGATCTGCCAGTGTGTTGTTGTTTTGGTTCTGTTATTGTAACTAAGTTGTAGCTTGTTATGTGTACTATGTATACATGCTTTTAAATCCCTTAAATCATCAATATATTGAACACAGTGGAAGGTCAAACTAGCCTACTCGGTCACGAAATCTGTTTATGAAAATCCCAGAAAACTCAAGAACATGTCTCTGACAGCATTTGACCGGCTTAGATCTAATTGATCTGTTGTTTTTATATGTATTTTATATACTAGATCTGTAGTATTACATTTTGTCTACAACCTAGAACCAATAGATCACATAAAGCAAACTTCGAACGCGAGATATAAGGATCCAAAGTAGCACCCTCGTTCTGTTCTTCATTTCTGGAAAACCCAGAAATGAAGAACAACCTCTGACACGATTTTCTGAGGCCTAGATCTTTTAGCTTGACGATTTTTAAACCTGATATGTGCTTGATTCATGTACCTTGATAGATACTCTACACAGCCCGACGTCTAAACTACCTAATGCATGATCATATTTATAGATATAAGGTCAACAAAAGCGTTGACCAGCTATTACTGAAAATTCGGGGCAGCTCAGAAAGGTGATGAACAGCTCTGACAGTCACTTTGCAAGCTTAGATCTCCTTAGTGTTATGTTGTTTGGCCAAGATTGTTGTTGAATCATGTATTCGTGCACTAGCACTACAAGATCTAACCAACAACATACCCAAAAACATCATGGTAAGTGATTAATCCATGGTTAAACCTACCCACTCGAAGCTGTCTATGAAGGTTCTGGGTTTCTCAAGAACACCTAAGGCAACACTTACTATCGCCAAAGGGCTTTAGCGACATACTTATTAAAATTAATTAATTTAATTTCTAAAAATTTATTTAAAAATAGAAAATAATTTCTGAAAATAACAAAAATAATTTTAAAAAAATTATTTTAAGTTATAGAAATTAACTTTTAATAATTTGACATATTTTTCATAAATATTAATATTTATTTGGATATTATTGGTACTTAATTTATTTAATAAATGCATTAAAAAAATTAATTAAAAAGGATTTTTATTATATTAAAAATTATTTTAAATGATAATAAGGTATTTAACAATATTTTAAGTTATAAAGCATAACTTTTAATATTTTAAGATAAGTTTCATTAATTATATTAAATATTAATGATATTAGATTTATTTGGTAATTATATTAAATAAATTAATTAAAATAATTTTAATATTATAAAAATCATTTGAAATGAAAATAAATAATTTATAAATATTTTAAATTATAAAATATAACTTTTGATATTTAAAGGTAAATTTTATTAATAATTTTATATTAATGATATTTGATTTATTTAATAATTATATTGAATAAATAAATTAAAAATGGTTTTATTGATTTAAAAATCATTTAAAAAAAGAATATAATTGAATTAAAAATATTTTAAGTTATAATAAATGACTTTTAATATTTTGATGACTAATACATTATTATTTAAATATTAATGGTAATTATTTAAAAATAATTTTAAATATTTAAAAAAAATCATTTAAGGATCATGAAAATGTTTTAAAAATATTTTGAGTTCTTATATATTTTGGCAAATGGTTTCATTAACAGTTTAATATTAATTAAATATAAATGATAATAGAATTAGTTAATATTTAAATCATTTAATAATGATTCCGATATTTGAAAAATCATGATAAATTATAATAATTATTTAAAAAATTATTATAAGTCATTTAAAAATAATATGACTGATATTTACAATTATTGAATTACTGAATGGAGTTTTAGACTCGATAATTACTCGGTAAAGCCGTCGGTACACCAAATATTTCAGAAATTGATTCGGACTTAGATAATTTGACTAGATATGTGTCTGTTTATGATCCAATGACTGTTAAACATGTATGACAATGTGAGTAGGTTATGTTCTGACTGCAATAAGTAGTATTATGTGATATGATATATTGTTCTAATCGAACAAATGATTTTATTAATGATAGGTTTCGGTATAAATGATAAAACTAAGTTGTGTTATTGTAAGCAGCAGCTCATGCAAGTGTCTTAACTTTGCATTTACTTTATGCAATGGATATGAGTAATAAAGTTTCAGATTCATATTATTGTGCCAGATTATTAACTCTATTGTTATTGATTATGTATCCAATTATTTTCAGAAATTGATTCGGACTTAGATAATTTGACTAGATAAGTGTCTGTTTATGATCCAATGACTGTTAAACATGTATGACAATGTGAGTAGGTTATGTTCTGGCTGCAATAAGTAGTATTATGTGATATGATATATTGTTCTAATCGAACAAATGATTTTATTAATGATAGGTTTCGGTATAAAAGATAAAACTAAGTTGTGTTATTGTAAGCAGCAACTCATGCAAGTGTCTTAACTTTGCATTTACTTTATGCAATGGAAATGAGTAATAAAGTTTCAGATTCATATTATTGTGCCAGATTATTAACTCTATTGTTATTGATTATGTATCCAATTATTATTATTCATACAAGTTCTTAAATTATCCGATCATTGTTTATCAAGACAATATTAGTGCATAATCCAGATATTTATTCTGTTCGTTAGTTTCTAAATATGGTTATACAAGTGTCCCTACTTGGATAATCATTATATTTAATCACATGTTGATACATACTTATTGATTTCGAGTATGTATACGTTGACTTAAAAGCCATCTAAGCTATTTGATTTGGCTAGACATAAACTTAAAAATATTGTTGAGCAAGATAGAACTTTATTGTATCCAACCAGATTATTTTGGTTCGGATTCCCGACTAAGTATGAACATCCCGAACATGGGAAATTTTTTGTGCCCTAAGGTGGATAAGATGAACGATAATATCGTTCGTGCATGTAGTATTGATTAATACGGGGCATAACGGACTGATCACCCGTGACAACCCGAATTTTTATAAGTTATTAAAATAAGAATTTAATAATTAAAATTCTTATTATGAGGTGTATATATTTTGAATTATATGATTTGGCGTGAAGAGAATTATATATTCATATATTGGAGAATGTGAGATTTAATAGGTAATTAAACTATTAAAGAAATTAAATAATATTAGTTAATTTAATTAAGTTGAAATTATGTTATGAGATAATATAATTTTAATTATTATGCCTTGTGGGCAATGGAAATTATTATGAGTTAAGTTTCATAAATAGTGTGAATAATTCACTTAATTAAAATAGTAAATTAATACAAGTATAATTGATTTAATAAAGTGAGAAGGTAATATATTGCATGAAAATGTAAATATTAGTATAATGCGAGTAAAATATTTATTAAGTACATTAAATATTTTAGTTGGAAACTTTATGGAATTAGATGAATATTTATGATATTAAATAAATATTTGATGAAAATTGGTATGAGATAGTTTATTTAAGTGTGATAAAATAGATGAGATTTATACGTATTTTATTACGCGAGTATAATTGTGATATTCTAATTTAATTAAATAATTAAATTAGAGGAGTGAGAATTTGTTAAATAATGTTATGATTATAATGGTTGAATAGAAATTATAATTTTACTAATAAGGTTAATTTTATTTCTTAAGGAATTAAAGGTACATAATCTAGTTTATATTTCTAGTTTATGTGTTCTTGAGTTTCTTTTAAAATTGGAGTTTTGGTTAATGAATTTGTAGGTTACGATGTTATATATGTTATTAGATATTTATAATTTGATAGTGGTCATCTAGAAACAAATTTTCAGAAATCAAATTCATGTATTTATACTAAAGAAAAGGAATTTGGGTTTTGATTGTAATGTGTGTTTTGGTGTACTTTGGGACTAAAGTTGATGATGAATTCATGATGAAAACTTTAAATTGATGGATGATTGTTGTTCTCCTCTATAAAACTAAAACAACGCAACTTGAACGGATCGAATTGGTTAAGAAACGAATTCTTGATGAATGAATACACTCAGTATGTTGAAAATAGGAAAAATTAGTATAAACAAATTAGAATTAGTATAAACCAAGTCCCACATCAACTAAATTGAGAACTTTACCCTTTGCTAAACCTATAAATAGAAGGGCTTGATCCTTTGTTTCATTCACCAACAATAAGGCCTCCAATTTTGAGAAAGGCTTTGTTGTGGGAGGACTTTTTATAAAGATCTTCTATTAGTTAAATTTTGGTTGAGTACGTATTCAGTTTGTGGAATTCATATTTTCGGGTATGTTTCTTATTTAATTTTTGGTAATGTTATTATTTTAAATATTGTATTTAGTTTGTTAGTTAAAGTTTGTATTTTGGAAGTTTAGTTAGTTTTGTTAGAAAACTAGTTAGTTTACTATGTTTATTTTGGCTTGTAATTGATTATGTAAATGAGTTATAATAATTGTAATTAGAGGTATGAAACCTTAACATCATCCAAGTGTAACCAAAACTCACAAAATAAAAGATTTACAAAGAACCTTGTTGGGCAGTTTTTGGGACTGAGCTTAAGGACCCTTTGTGCTTTTGATTTATGTCTAAAAGCTTAATTTGATGATTGTATGTTATATCCCTCTAAGTTCTGAAGATTTTCTAACTTGAATGAACCAAAACGGAGTTAAAATGAATCCGTGGTGAAGATTTTAGTAAACCATGTCTAGAAATGAAAATTGAATGAACAGTGACTATAGTGTCAAATTCTGGAATAGCTATGTTGCCTGAAAAATTCTGAGTTTCTGGGTAGTTGTAGTGCACTGAGTTAGGAAGCCATAGGCTTCGGAATGACCTCATCCCGACCTCGGACGAGGGAGTTACGGTGATTGGAAAGAAATGTGTCGAATTTGTCAAACTGAAAGTCAGCAGCGGGATGTGCTATTCGGGACACTGTTTCGATCAGTTAATGTTTCCACAAACTTCTGGGCTTTTGGTATGTTATATTACACTGAATTAGCTTTCCATAGACTCCGGAATGGACTAATTGCGACTTCGAAGCAAAGAGTTATGACCATTCAAAGTAGTCGCGTCAAAACTGTCTAACCAACTCGGGGCAGTCACCTTGAACGAATTTTTCGGAATTCTGTGTTTTGAATTTGGAAATGGTCAAAGAATAAAAGTTGTAGCCTCGGAAGTTAGCTTCGCGTGGGCTCAAGAATCTCTCAAAAATGTTTTGAAACGAATTAGTTATGACTGTTTTAGCGAGAGAGGGTAAAGCTGAGAAAAAAAATTGAAGACTGCTATGAACGTCAATTTTTGGCACGCTTTTTAGACTACTTAACAAACCCGAAATGAGAGGTTAGTATTTCTTAAAAATAGTCTTGTATGCCATGAAAAACATAGTAAAAAAATGCCTTACGATTAGATAAGTAAATTGCAAGCTATTAAACCGCGAAATGGGTGTCAAAGGTGAGGGGCTGCTGCCTTGTGAAATTATATTGAACCTAGTAATATAAAACGAAGGGGATATAAATGATTTATGTTTTGATACGTAAAGTATTTACATACTAAATCCATGAGAGAACCTTTTGGGCGTAAAAAGGTTATAACGGACAAAAGTTTCTAAAGAAATATAAAATGGTTTTAAGACAAGAACAAAATATTATAGTTAAATAAAATTAGTTTACATTGAGTACGTGAATTTTGTATGTGAAACTAATATGTACATGTATGTATCCTCAATTTGTGTAGGATCATCACAGCGCAGATAAGTTATAAACATTAAACAACATCCAAGGCAAGTTTTTCAGTTCTATTATGTTTGTGGATTAAATGTGATTATGTGGTGAGTTACATAACATGCTTTATGAATTGTTAAAGTCAAAATATGACCAAGTTAATTGAGTTATGGAACTCAATTTATATGTGATATGTGATAGCACATGCATGTTGTATAATGTAACTCGATAAATTAGAAATGTAGAATGCATGAATTGTGTGCTATGTGAAACATGATAGACTGTTAAATTTGTTGGGCTGCCGAGCTCAACCTTGCAAATAACCACTTTTGCAGGTTCAAGATTCAAGGTAAAGTTATGCTTTACTTGAAAGACATGAATCAGATGTGATACTTGAAGATTTATATACTTTGGTTGTGTTATTATTTGAACCATGTTTAAGGTTTCGAATAATGTATTAATGTTGAATTGAAATATTGTTTTGCGAATGTAAACTATTGTAGTATTAAAATGATTCTGAGATATTTAGATGTAAAGGTTGAAGGTTTTGAGAACGAGGATAGTTTGTAATAAAAAATTTTAATTATTCCGCAAATTTCAATGGTTGTATTATCGTTTAATGATGTAAAGTTAGAGGCTGAATGTATTATTAACGACCGAAGTCGAGAATTAAATTGTATAAATTTTGGGGTCGTTATAGTTGGTATCAAAGCTGTAGGTTATAAACCTTAGGTAGGAGTACCTTAGGCTATAACTTTAGGGAAGGAAGGTGAAGATAATGAAAGAATAAGCTCAAATAGAGTTTGAACAATAAGAAGTAATGTAAGAAACGTATAAAGAAGGGATAAAACTTGCGTGAAATGATTCAAAGAAGAATCTCGCAAAGTTATAAAGAATATGAATGTGGGGTTATCCAACTCCAATAATAAGGATGTAAGGTGATAACAAATAGACAATGTCTATAAGAAGAGAATGGTAAGGACGTTAAGAATAGAGAGTTATAGTTAAGTATGGTACAGTTGTACTCTTTAGTAGTTGGTGTATGGTATCTGGGCTAAACGATTCCTTCATAGAGCGGAGGTATATACGAACTAGTAACTCGGAACCTAGTTTGTTGGTTGTTTGTGGGAAACCTCTCAGCGTACCATATTAGAACTGTTAGAGACTCGATGTGTACCAAGTGTAGAAATGGATACGTATGATGAAAGTGTAGAACTCGAATGAAATTTTGAGCGATGTAAATGATGTTAGAAATTCTTAAAGGAAATTTTTTTTCTTTATATAAACAAGAAGATTCAAAGAAGAATCTAAGAGATATAAAGATAAGAAATGGGAGTTTCCTAACTCCAAAAGCCAGAATAATGAGTAATGTAGTAAATGATGAAAAAGAGAAAGAAAGAGGATCGTAAAACAAAACGATCACGAGTTAAGAAAAGAATTTTAAGGGAGATGATTAAAGAATAAGATCACGACGTGGTCTGTTTAAGTTATAAAAGAAAGATGGTCTATAATGTTTGAATAATTATAGCTTAATGCTATGAAGATGGAGTACTATGAAATAGTACGAGATAACTCATGAGGAGTTATAGATGATGTGATACGAGAAATTCGTATCGAGCAAAGGGAAAGTTATAAACAAGATAGAGTTAGGTGGGATTTCAATTGAGGTCTCATGTGATGGCTGAGTTGTACAAACCTTTGTATGGGCGAGGGTTTTGTGCTTGCACTTAGTTTATCACATTGATAATCATTGAAATGTTTGTGTCGCGCTATTTGTTATATGCTTGTTGAGAAGGTGATTCTTTTCTCATGTGTATAACAGATAGGTAGAGTATAGTTAGTGAATATTATAAGATTAAGTGCGAGTTCTTAAAATTCATACTTATGGTAGGTTCGTGACTCATAATTATATGGTATGATTTTGAACCCCTCAGCGAATGGACGCCTATGGTCTGACTAGGATAAGTTCTTAAACTCATATGATTGTGGAAAGTTCCTGAACTCATAACGTGTGGTAAGTTTGACGAACTGGGTATAGATAAGTGTAAATGGAGTATTGAGGATGATAGGAATAGATAGACCTATTAAGCAATGGATCATTATAGAAAGTGAAGTTGATGGTGGAAGCATAGGTAATCTAAATCTACTAGCTATGCTAGAATTTCGAAATTTATTGACTTCGTGCTGATATTTACACTTCTATTTTCTTGAAAAACATTGGATCAAATGATGGAACTAGTGAGTTTTAACAACAATACTGTTATTCATATGTCTATGCGAATTGCTTCGGCTAGACAAAAATTATTTACAATATATTAAAATGTATTTTATATCGTTAATGCATCATGTAACCTGGTGCAAGGATGATAAAAACGATAGAGTCATCAATGCAGTATTACCTAGTGTTGGATGTGATCTAAGGATCGTCAGCCCACTATGGTATGATGTAGTATGATAAAATCACCAAATGACGGAATCCTCAACGGACTGTAAATACAGTGCGGTATCATGACGTCATAAAAAGATTTTTGAGATTTCTTTGAGATATGAGAATTCATATGTATGTATGTATATGTATATTTCGGTTGATGTTTGAATTGTTATAGAGGTCTATGCTATTTGTTTCAGCTAGACGAATATTGAAAGATGTTCATGAAATTCAAGTGTTTATTGAAAAGTTATGCCAAACCAAATTGTTTTGGTGCGGATTCAGATGTTGAAAAGCTGAGGTGAACAACCCTATAAGGGGACATATTTTCTGGGACAATGGTTCCGAGCGTAACGCATATAGTCGTTACAAAACACTACGTTACGGCCCAACGTAGTGGTACAATAGGCTGGCCACCTAGTCTACGTAAGGAGGGTGTTTTCAGTCTTTGTGATTGATAAACACTCTAGTTTGCAGTGTGAAGGATTGAGTTGAAGCACTAGTAAACCGAGAATAGAGTTCACGGTCTTGTGACCCCTCAACATGATTTGAATCTTTTAAATTCCTGAGATATTTATACTACTTCCTAATTATTGAGCAATTATGGAAGATTCTTGCTATTCTAAAAGGCGAATGTGGTAAGGATGATATTCTTTAGAAAGAAGTAAGCCGTAGAATGCGACACTGAATGATGAATATATTGAATAAGTGAGAAAAGAAGTGTTGATATGAGAAGGAGATGAGTTATCAAAGAATAATATAAAACTTTTAATAGAAAAGTTAATAATTGTAGAAAGATCTTTGTGGAAAGAAAGTGATTATAGAACCCAATGATTGAATAAATTATTAACGTAAAATCTATTTTGATAGATTGAATGAATAAAGATTAATAGATAAAATTTCGAGGACGAAATTCTTAGAAGAAAGGGTGTATGTAATATTCCGAGTAAATTTTGAAATTTTTTTTGGTGAAAACCGAGTAAGGGAGGTTTCTTTGATTCCGAGGACGGAATCCTTATAAGGAGGGAAGGATGTGACAACCTGAGTTTTTATAAGTTATTAAAATAAGAATTTAATAATTAAAATTCTTATTATGAGGTGTATATATTTTGAATTATATGATTTGGCATGAAGAGAATTATATATTCATATGTTGGAGAATGTGAGATTTAATAGGTAATTAAACTATTAAAGAAATTAAATAATATTAGTTAATTTAATTAAGTTGAAATTATGTTATGAGATAATATAATTTTAATTATTATGCCTTGTGGGCAATGGAAATTATTATGAGTTAAGTTTCATAAATAGTGTGAATAATTCACTTAATTAAAATAGTGAATTAATACAAGTATAATTGATTTAATAAAGTGAGAAGGTAATATATTGCATGAAAATATAAATATTAGTATAATGCGAGTAAAATATTTATTAAGTACATTAAATATTTTAGTTGGAAACTTTATGGAATTAGATGAATATTTATGATATTAAATAAATATTTGATGAAAATTGGTATGAGATAGTTTATTTAAGTGTGATAAAATAGATGAGATTTATACGTATTTTATTACGCGAGTATAATTGTGATATTCTAATTTAATTAAATAATTAAATTAGAGGAGTGAGAATTTGTTAAATAATGTTATGATTATAATGGTTGAATAGAAATTATAATTTTACTAATAAGGTTACTTTTATTTCTTAAGGAATTAAAGGTACATAATCTAGTTTATATTTCTAGTTTATGTGTTCTTGAGTTTCTTTTAAAATTGGAGTTTTGGTTAATGAATTTGTAGGTTACGATGTTATATATGTTATTAGATATTTATAATTTGATAGTGGTCATCTAGAAACAAATTTTCAGAAATCAAATTCATGTATTTATACTAAAGAAAAGGAATTTGGGTTTTGATTGTAATGTGTGTTTTGGTGTACTTTGGGACTAAAGTTGATGATGAATTCATGATGAAAACTTTAAATTGATGGATGATTGTTGTTCTCCTCTATAAAACTAAAACAACGCAACTTGAACGGATCGAATTGGTTAAGAAACGAATTCTTGATGAATGAATACACTCAGTATGTTGAAAATAGGAAAAATTAGTATAAACAAATTAGAATTAGTATAAACCAAGTCCCACATCAACTAAATTAAGAACTTTACCCTTTGCTAAACCTATAAATAGAAGGGCTTGATCCTTTGTTTCATTCACCAACAATAAGGCCTCCAATTTTGAGAAAGGCTTTGTTGTGGGAGGACTTTTTATAAAGATCTTCTATTAGTTAAATTTTGGTTGAGTACGTATTCAGTTTGTGGAATTCATATTTTCGGGTATGTTTCTTATTTAATTTTTGGTAATGTTATTATTTTAAATATTGTATTTAGTTTGTTAGTTAAAGTTTGTATTTTGGAAGTTTAGTTAGTTTTGTTAGAAAACTAGTTAGTTTACTATGTTTATTTTGGCTTGTAATTGATTATGTAAATGAGTTATAATAATTGTAATTAGAGGTATGAAACCTTAACATCATCCAAGTGTAACCAAAACTCACAAAATAAAAGATTTACAAAGAACCTTGTTGGGCAGTTTTTGGGACTGAGCTTGAGGACCCTTTGTGCTTTTGATTTATGTCTAAAAGCTTAATTTGATGATTGTATGTTATATCCCTCTAAGTTCTGAAGATTTTCTAACTTGAATGAACCAAAACGGAGTTAAAATGAATCCGCGGTGAAGATTTTAGTAAACCATGTCTAGAAATGAAAATTGAATGAACAGTGACTATAGTGTCAAATTCTGGAATAGCTATGTTGCCTGAAAAATTCTGAGTTTCTGGGTAGTTGTAGTGCACTGAGTTAGGAAGCCATAGGCTTCGGAATGACCTCATCCCGACCTCGGACGAGGGAGTTACGGTGATTGGAAAGAAATGTGTCGAATTTGTCAAACTGAAAGTCAGTAGCGGGATGTGCTATTCGGAACACTGTTTCGATCAGTTAATGTTTCCACAAACTTCTGGGCTTTTGGTATGTTATATTACACTGAATTAGCTTTCCATAGACTCCAGAACGGACTAATTGCGACTTCGGAGCAAAGAGTTATGACCATTCAAAGTAGTCGCGTCAAAACTGTCTAACCAACTCGGGGCAGTCACCTTGAACGAATTTTTCGGAATTCTGTGTTTTGAATTTGGAAATGGTCAAAGAATAAAAGTTGTAGCCTCGGAAGTTAGCTTCGCGTGGGCTCAAGAATCTCTCAAAAATGTTTTGAAACGAATTAGTTATGACTGTTTTAGCGAGAGAGGGTAAAGCTGAGAAAAAAAATTGAAGACTGCTATGAACGTCAATTTTTGGCACGCTTTTTAGACTACTTAACAAACCCGAAATGAGAGGTTAGTATTTCTTAAAAATAGTCTTGTATGCCATGAAAAACATACTAAAAAAAATGCCTTACGATTAGATAAGTAAATTGCAAGCTATTAAACCGCGAAATGGGTGTCAAAGGTGAGGGGCTGCTGCCTTGTGAAATTATATTGAACCTAGTAATATAAAACGAAGGGGATATAAATGGTTTATGTTTTGATACATAAAGTATTTACATACTAAATCCATGAGAGAACCTTTTGGGCGTAAAAAGGTTATAACGGACAAAAGTTTCTAAAGAAACATAGAATGGTTTTAAGACAAGAACAAAATATTATAGTTAAATAAAATTAGTTTACATTGAGTACGTGAATTTCGTATGTGAAACTAATATGTACATGTATGTATCCTCAATTTGTGTAGGATCATCACAGCGCAGATAAGTTATAAACATTAAACAACATCCAAGGCAAGTTTTTCAGTTCTATTATGTTTGTGGATTAAATGTGATTATGTGGTGAGTTACATACCATGCTTTATGAATTGTTAAAGTCAAAATATGACCAAGTTAATTGAGTTATGGAACTCAATTTATATGTGATATGTGATAGCACATGCATGTTGTATAATGTAACTCGATAAATTAGAAATGTAGAATGCATGAATTGTGTGCTATGTGAAACATGATAGACTGTTAAATTTGTTGGGCTGTCGAGCTCAACCTTGCAAATAACCACTTTTGCAGGTTCAAGATTCAAGGTAAAGTTATGCGTTACTTGAAAGACATGAATCAGATGTGATACTTGAAGATTTATATACTTTGGTTGTGTTATTATTTGAACCATGTTTAAGGTTTCGAATAATGTATTAATGTTGAATTGTAATATTGTTTTGCAAATGTAAACTATTGTAGTATTACAATGATTCTGAGATATTTAGATGTAAATGTTGAAGGTTTTGGGAACGAGGATAGTTTGTAATAGAAAATTTTAATTATTCCGCAAATTTCATTGGTTGTATTATCGTTTAATGATGTAAAATTAGAGGTTGAATGTATTATTAACGACCGAAGTCGAGAATTAAATTGTATGAATTTTGGGGTCGTTACATCACCCCCGTGCTTGTAAGTTATGACGGTTTACATATGAAGTTCTGTTTAACCTTTTCGAAAATAGAAAACAATGTTCACAGTCTGTCAAATGATCTCTAGTTATAGTTAGTACGTAGTTTTAAAAATTTGATATAAGATTGATATATTGTTATTATTGGTTCAGCTTACTTCACCACTGTTGATTCGTTGTAGAAGTGTCATTCAAAGAAAATATTTAATTCTTTCAGCTAATATCTATTGTTGTTATTACTTACTGGGCAATCAAATTCTTATTCTTGCTTTAAATTTAAATATTTTCAGCTAAGTATGATCAACCCGAATGATCAAGCAAGAACAAGGGGAAAGAAAAACTGTTCGAATAAGTTTTATAATATTTTATGTAATAGTTAAAGTTTATTAAGACAAGGATATTTATTATCTATGATGTAATGAATGTTTAAAGGCCGTGTACCTAGGATTTAGACTCTGATGCATATGTAAATTAAGTTTGGCAATTATATTATTGTTATTATTATTAGTATTATTTTGCTCATAGAAATGGTATCGTGATGCACCAAGTTCGGGTTTTAAGTACCTGAATTTGGGGGCGTCACAGGTATTGTTAGAATAGATGATGAAATGAGTCTCCTCTTGAGTTCTTGAAAACTCTTTCCAATCAAATTTTATATCTTTTAGAGTCAGCTGAGTTAATTGAGAAGTGAATCGAGAAAATCCTTCCACGAATCTTCGATAATAACCAGCTAAGCCGAGAAAGCTACGTACTTCGGTCACTGACTTAGGTTGCTCGCAGCTTTGTATTGCTTCAATCTTTGCTGGATTTACAGATATTCCGTGATTTGATATCACGTGCCCAAGGAATGCTACTTCCTCTAGCCAGAACTCGTATTTCTTTTACTTGGCATATAACTTGTTTTCACGAAGCTTTTGGAGTATCAGCCTCAAGTGTTGCTCATGATCTCCACGGCTTTTGAAGTATATAAAGATGCCATCAATAAAGACGACCACAAAATGATCCAAATATTTCTTTATTACTCGGTTCATCATATCCATAAAGGCAGCAGGAGCATTAGTCAATCCAAAAGACATGACTAGCAATTCAAAATACCCGTACCGAGTTCTGAAAGCAGTCTTTAGGATGTCTTCAGTTTTAATATTTAACTAATGATATCCGGAACGAAGATTGATCTTTAAAAGGAATTTAGCGCCTTGCAATTGGTCAAACAGGTCATCAATGTGTGGCAACGGATACCTATTTTTGATGGTGACATGATTCAACTCCCGATAGTCAATGCAAAGTCGCATACTCCCATCTTTCTTCTTTACAAACAAAATAGGAGCACCCCAAGGAGACGCACTAGGACGAATGAAACTGATGTCTAACAATTCCTGCAGTTGAGTTTTTAACTCTTGAAGTTCAATAGGAGCCATTCGATATGGGGCTTTAGAAATGGGTTTTGTACTGGGTTCAAGGTCGATAAAAAATTTAATTTCACGCTCTAGGGGTAGGCCATGAAGTTCTTCAGGGAATATGTCAGGAAATTTATTAACAATAGAAATATCATTCAAATCTGACGTATTTTTGTTTAAATCCGTGACAAGGGCTAAGAAAGCTTGACATTCGTTTTTTAATAAATGAATAGCTTTATGACTTGATATGACAGTGATTGACTTTAGTGGTTTGGTTGCCTAAATTCGCATAATAGGTTGGTTTGGAATATGAAAGCTAACAACCTTACGAAAATAATCAATTTTAGCACGATGAGTAGTTAACCAATCAATTCCTAAAATCATATCGGATGCAAGTATTTTCAAAGAGATAAGATCGATAGATAACATGCGGTTGTTGATTTGAATTAAACAAAACTTATAAATAGTGGATGTAATGAAGGTTTCTCCCAATGGAGATTTAATAGATAAGCCAAAGTCTAATTTCTCTGGAGTTAAATTTAAACGTTGAGTGCAAGTAGGAGAAATAAAAGAATGGGTAGAACCGATATCAAATAAGGTATAGACTTCGCTAGAATTTATGATTAGCTTACCCGTGATGAATTCGTTCAGGTTCCTCGCTTTTTGGGAGGTCACAACAAACGCTCTCCCTTAAACTACCAGCTTTGACTTTTCTGGGACGGCCTTTGCTGCCTCCATCCCAGCTGGACTTGGCTTTACCTCACGATAAAATTGGGCTAGGTGACCTTCTCTTCCGTAATTATAACATGTTTTGGAGTGCTACGTACAGTTTGAACTGATGTGTCCCTCCCCTCCGCATTTGTAGCATACGATCGGTGGTCGTTCTCTTTCCTTAACAACGGTTACTGGTGTTGACGTCTTTCTATCATTATTGAATCTTCTCTTCTTGAACTTTTTACTCCTATTTTCTTGACCATGATTACCACTGAAGTGGTTACCATAGCTGTAATATTGATTTCCTCCACGTTTGATGTCACCGCTTCGATGACTGCTACCACTAGTAGTATCGCTTTGCCGGCTGCTATCTCTTGTTTGGGTGGACTCATTATCACGTTCCAATAACTGAGCCCTATTTACAACATCTGAATACAAACACAGTTTGTGAGAAATTAGGTATTGACGTATTTCAGGTTTCAAACCTCGCAGAAACATTCGCGTCATTCTCCCTTCATTATCAACCAAGTGGGTTGTAAATCGGGATAACTCGGCAAACTTAGCCTCGTACTGTGACACGATCATATTTTTTTGCTCCAGTTTGATAAACTCCACCTCCTTCATGTGACGAATACTTTCGGGAAAGTACTTGTTGAATAGTTCTTGGAATTTCTCTCAAGACATCTTCAGTGCGGCAGGTTGGGTACACTTTACAGATTCTCACCAGTAATCTGCCTCTCCTCGTAACATGAAGCTGGCAAAGGGAACTTTTTGCTCCTCGGAGCATCCTAATACATCAAATATCTTGGTGATCTGCTTTATCCCCGTTTTCACCATAAGTGGTTCTGACTTTCCCAAAAACTCCGTTGGTCTCGGCTCCTTGAACTGCTTAGCAGTGACCATCCGAGAGTTGTCAGTGTTACCACCTACATTTTGCACAGGAGTCTCTCTCGCCTGATGTTGCATGTATTGCAGAAAGCCTCTGAACATCCCATCATTCACCATTCATCAGTGTTGTTCTTTACATGAGGATTGTTGCCTTCCTGATGCACATTATCCTGGTTATTGATCTGTGGTGACTCAACGGTCTCCTGTGCTCCATTGCTTATATATCTACACATTTTCAGATGCCATTTTCAAATACTACCACAAAACAAGGGTTAATTGACATACCACATATTATCTCTATATTCTGACCGACCAATTAAATAAAAAATAAACTTAGGTAGGTCATACAATCGAAGGATTTCCCCGTCTCTCCCCTCCTAGTTCTTGTCTCACATCTCAGCCAGGGCTCACATCCCAAAGCTTTGATACCAAATGTGACACCCCCAAAATAGGTATACATCACCCATTCTGAGTCGTCAAATACATGGTACAAAGTACAAATATAAACTTAATTATACAACACGAGCTGAGAGTTTTTACACGAATATTGTCTAGTAGACAGTATTCAAACTCAAATGGAGTCCTCATTATAATTATTATCACACTATTTTATAATATAGTGAGGACTACTACAGCCACCATCTCGGACTGTCACTCTATTCTCCGACTAGTCCCGGCTACGTTCACATTTTCTGAAGAGAACAATGAAAGCAAAAGGCTAAGCTCAACTAGCCCAATAAGAAATATTATGACTAAGATAATTCAGAATAAATTATCGTTAGCCTTCAACAATGTTAAACTGATAAAATACAATAGACAACACGTTTAACTGTAGTGGAACCAACAATCTATTAGAAGAGTCAAGTAGAGAATGATATCTACTATCTTCTATGATATAAAAAGGTTATCATCAATTTTATCGCTGAGACTCAGCTTAATAAATAATCCACATCATCGAATCATCCCTGCACTACGGGCCAAGGATATTCATTAGTCTCACGTCCACGAATTATCCATGCACTATATTTGTGTAATCACCAGTGGTCATGATCATGCCAACAACTGTCCATCAATGCACTACGGGCCAATGAGGACATTTATCACATCATTTGTAACATTACGATCATGATTATACCGAATGATCCCTGATCATAATCATACTAATCAACAGCCCATCTATGCACTACGGGTAAAAGATAACTTTCATAACAATATAAGTATGAGGATGATGACAATGATATAAGAATTCAATTAAAAGAAAGAAAATGATAAATTTTTAAAGATTTATAAATTAATTTATCTAAAATTCAATAATGTCCAAATTGTCAACATAATACTGCTTTGTGAAATAAAATTTAAGAATAATATTGTATCAAAAATGATTTGAACAGAAAAGAAATTAATTTTTGTTATGAATAGTACCCTAGTTAAATAGTACCCGAGTGAATAGTATCCCATAAAAAGTACTTCGTGAATAATACCCGTGAATAGAACTTTGTGAATAGTACTCGTGAATAGTACTTTGTAAATAGTACATGTGAATAGTACTTTATGAATAGTACCTATGAATAGTATTTTGTGAATAGTATTCCGTAAATAGTACTTTGTGAATAGTATCATGTGAATAGTACTCCGACATAAAAAGCTTAAAATTTAACAAGAATATTTAGAACATATCCTTGTGAAACGATACTAGATGAAGTGCAAATTTTAAGGATATTGTACAAATTTCACGGAGTATAGAAGTAATACTTTAACAGAATGAGTGTAGAATTAGAAATACGAAATGAAATAATATTACTCACATACTACAGAGTATGGAAGCAAATGTTATTTCATATTAATACTAAATAGAAATAATATTCCTTATCTTAGAAGAAGACTGGATACTAGAATAATAAAGTAGCAGAATACACTTCTTCTTTCTCTCTATAGCTTCTATCTATATAATTGTTCTTGTGAGTCTTAGTGAATTGGCGAGAATGGAAGAAGAATGAGCTTCTATTTATAGGAAAACATAATATCGATAATTGCACGTTTTGGTGCTCGAATTATTACAGTATAGCACCTTCATCTTTTTCTCCATTTTTTAATATAGTCCTACAAGTATTATCAAACTTGCACTACCTCCCCTAATAGTACATGCATGTGAATCAATAGTACATGCATGTGAATCAATAGTTCTATTCATGTGAACAAATAGTTATATGCATGTGAACTAATAACAATTAATTGCTCATTTATCTGATTAATTACCCGATTGGTAAATTTAACCTCTAAAAATTAATTATTATCGAAATAAATGTCGATTTCCACTAACACTAATAATCCTAACACAATAAAAATATCAATTTCATCTTTAATCAACACGAACTTATTCATCATTAATTTTATAACTCACAGTATTTAACAAATAGATCATTCCTAGGAAAGAGGGGGCTTTCCGATAAGGATTTTTCCCTATTGGGGCGTAATTTGGTGACCAAACCCCTTTCCTCGACAGAACTATCTAGACATCGTTAATATTGGAAATAATAATATGAATAACTTTGTCGTCTCAATTATTGATTTAAAAATATAAAATATTATGCAGATAATACTATGTCAATAATTGAATCAATAATAAAAGAGATATTATGCAGCAATTATTGTAAGACCCCAACTTTCATAAATAAAAATTAATTTTCTCAAAATATATTTTTTATATTATGGTGTGGATTTGATATAATATTATAGCTGTGAGTAATATTTATAAATTTTTCAAAGTAAGCAAGTTGATATAAAATATTCGTTGTGTCGGGGAATATTCATTTGGTCGAGGAATATTCTTTTTCTCAAGGAATATCCGAACGAAGACACCATCATTGGTGGACCCCAAAATAGAATAACTGTCGGAGTTAGAAAACGACCGAAATATCTTTTTATAAAAATAACGGTAAAAGTTTTACTGTTAAACTGTTGAAATACCCGGTAGTAAAAGTATAGTAATACGCGTGGTTGCATAGTAGCACACGATATTGATTATTGATGCTTACGTAAGAAGCCACTCAATTTATTCAATTATTACTACAGTAGTTGCTGCATAATATCTCTCATATTATTGATTCAATTATTGTCACAGTATCATCTACATAATATTTATTATTATTAAATCAATAATTGAGACGACAAAGTTATTCATATTATTATTTACAATATTGACGATGTCTAGAAAGTTTTGTCGAGGAGAGGTTTGGTCACCTAATTGCGCGCCAATAGGGAGAAATCCTTATCGAAAATCCCCTTCTTTTCTGGAAATGATCTGGCTGTTAAGTATTATGAGTTATAATATTAATGACAAATAATTGTTGAAATATTAAAAATATTTTTATTAAAGATAAATGATTTGTGGTAAAATATTTATTCAATTTTTGATATAAATATAGGGATTCGTTATGAGGCGTTTGTTGTACGTTTGACTTAGTATTCCGTGGGATGATTTACTAATTCTATGGACCGTCGGTGGTGGTTTTAATAGTAAATCAGTCTGGACCGTCGGTGGTGGTTTTGATAGTAAATTAATCTGGACCGTCGGTGCTGCTTTTAATAGAAAATTAATCTGGACCGCCGATGGTGGTTTTAAAAGTAAATCAATCTGGACCGTTGGTTGTGATTTTAATAGTAATCAATATGGACCGTTCGTTCTAATAGTAAATCAAAGCTAGCCCGTTCGTGAATCAGTTACTATTTAGTCCATTCTCCTATAAATAGAAGCTTAATTCTTTTTTCATTCTCACCAATTCACTGAGACTCACAAGAGAAACTATAGAGAGCAAGAAGAAGAGTATTCTGCTGCTTCATTATTGCAGTATCCAGTCTTCTACTAAGGTAAGGGGTATTATTTATTTCATATTCATAAGGAATACTATTTTTCGTATTCATCCTTTAATATGTAGGAATAACCTATCTACGCGGATTACGTACTGCATGATAGGTGAAAATTCATTTGGAGTTTCGTATATTATTTCTTTTCATATTCTTAAATCTAAACTTACTATGGTAAGTATTGCTTCTATAATTCCTGAAATTAATGGAATATCCTTGAGTTTTGTGCTTCATCCGGTATCGTTTCATTATAATATTGATATGAACTTTCTTATTAAATATCTATATTTTCATCCGGGGTATTATTCACAGGTTGCTGTTCATTCAGTTACTATTCACTTAAATATTATTTACTCGGGGATTCGGGGTACTTTTCATACTGAGGTACTATTCACGGGTTACTATTCACTCAGTTACTATTCACTCGAGTATTATTCACTCGGGGATTCGGGGTACTTTTTATGTCGGGGGTACTATTCACGAGGTACTATTCACCCGGGTACTATTCACCCAAAAAATTTATTTCTTTTCTGTCCAAATTATTTATGATACATAGATATTATTCATGAATTTTACTCCACAAAATAGTATCATGTTGACAATTTGGACATTATTGAATTCTTGATAAATTAAATTATAAATCTTTAAAATTTATCTTTTGCTTTCATTTAATTGAATTCTTATATCATTGTCATCATCGTCATGCATATATTGTGATGAAAGTCATCTTTGGCCCGTAGTGCATAGATGGACTGTTGATTGGTGTGATTATGACCAGGGATAATTCGCTATAATCATGATATGTAATGTTACAAATGATAAAAGTCTGTATTGGCCCGTAGTGCATTGATGGACAGTTGTTGGCATGATCATGACCATTGATGATTACATGAATATCCTTAGCTCGTAGTGCAGGGATAATTCGTGGACGTGATACTAATGAATATCCTTGGCCAGTAGTGCAGGGATGATTCGATGATGTGGTTTATTTATTAAGCTGAGTCCCATCGATAAAGTTGATGATAAACTGTTTAAATCATAGAAGATAATAGATATAATGCACTACTTGACTCTTCTAATGGATTTCTTATTCCGTTGCAGTTAAACTTGATGTTTATTGTATTTTATCAGTTTAACACTGTTGAAGGCTAACAATAATTTATTTTGCATTATCTTAGTCATAATATTTCTTACTGGGCTAGTTGAGCTCACCCTTTTGCTTTCATTGTTCTCTTCAGGAAATGAGAACGTAGCTGGGAGTAGTCGGGGAACGGAGTTATGGTCCGAGATGGTTGTTTTAGTAGTCCTCATTATTTAGTGTGATAATAAATGTAATGAGGATTGAATTTGAGTTTGAATATTGTCTATGAGATAATATTCGTGTAAAAACTCAGCTATGTTTTGTCGTATTTTACACGATAGTTGTATTAATTAAGTTTGCATTTGAATTCTATACCATGTATTTGGCGACCCAAGATAGGTGATGTATACCTATTTTGGGGGCGTCACAGTTGGTATCAAAGCTTAGAGATATGATCCCTGACTAAGATGTGAGATTAGAACTAGGAGGGGAGAGACGGGTAATTCCTTCGCTAGTATGACCTACCTAAGTTTATTTGTTATTTAATTGGTCGGTCAGAATATAGGGATAATATGTGGTAAGTCAATTAACCCTTATTTTGTGGCAGTATTTGAAAATGGCATCTGAAAATATTGAGATAAGCAATGGAGCACAGGAGACCGTGGAGTCACCACAGATCAATAACCAGGATAATATGCATCAGAGCGGCAACAATCCTCATGTGAATTACAACACCGACCAAATGATGAATGATGGGATGTTCAGAGGCTTTATGTAATTCATGCAACATATGCGAGAATGACTCCTGTTCAAAATGTAGGTGTAAACACTGGCAGCTCTCGGGTGGTCACCGCTAAGCAGTTCAAGGAGCTGGGACCACCGGAGTTTTTGGGAGAACCAAAACCACTTAAGGCGGAGACGTGGATAAAGCAGATCACCAAGATATTTGATGTCTTGGGATGTTCCGAGCAGCAAACGGTTCTCTTTGCCACCTTCATGTTGCGAGGAGAGGCAGATTACTGGTGAGAATTGGTAAAGCGTACTCAACCAGCCGTACTGAAGATGTCTTGGGAGAAGTTCCAAGAACTTTTCAACGACAAGTACTTTCCCGATAGTATTCATCACATGAAGGAGGTAGAGTTCATAAAACTGGAGCAAAATAATATGACCATGTCGCATTACAAAGCTAAGTTTGCCGAGTTGTCCCGGTTTGCGTCCCACTTGGTTGATAATGAGGAGAGAATGACGCGGATGTTTCTAAGAGGTTTGAAACCCGAGATACGTCAATGCCTAATTTCTCACAAACTGTGTTTGTATTCAGATGTTGTAAATAAGGCTCAGTTATTGGAGCGCGATAATGAGTCAGCCCAGAAATGGTAGCAGTCATCGAAGCGATGCCAACAAACGTGGAAGGAATTAATATGCCAGAAATGGTAACCACTTCGGTGGTAGTCATAGCCAAGACAATAGAAGCGGAAATTTCAAGAAGAGGATGTTCAATAATGATGGAAAAACGTCAGCACCAACAACCGTTGTTAAGGATGGATATCGACCACGGATCGTATGTTACAAAAGTGGAGGGGAGGAACACATCAGTCCAAACTGTACGCATCAGTCCAAAGCGTGTTACAATTGTGGAAGAGAAGGTCACCTAGCCCGATTTTATTGTGCAGTGAAGTCAAGTCCAGCAGGGATGGAGGCACCAAAGGCTGGCCCAGAGAAATCAAAGCCGGTAGTTCAAGGGAGAACGTTTGTCGTAACCTCCCAAAAAGCGACGAATCTGAACGAGGGTACTACGGGTAAACTAATCATAAACTCTAGTGACGTCTATACCTTATTTGATACCGGTTCTACCCATTCTTTTATTTCTCCTACTTATGCTCAACATTTAAATTTAACTCTGGAGAAATTAGACTGTGACTTATCTGTTTAAACTCCGTTGGGAGAAACCTTCATTACATCCACTGTTTATAAGTCTTGTTTGGTTCAAATCGGCACCTTCACATTACCTGTCGATCTTATTTCTTTAAAAATACTTGCATTTGATGTGATTTTAGGGATTGATTGGTTAACTACTCATCATGCAAAAATTGATTATTTTTGTAAGGTTGTTAGCTTTCATTTCCTAACCAACCTATTATGCGAATTAAAGCAACCAAACCACTAAAGTCAATCACTGTCATATCAAGCCATAAAGCTATTCGTTTATTGAAAAATGGATGTCAAGCTTTCTTAGCCCATGTCACGGATTTAAACAAAAATACGTCAGACGTGAATGATATTTCGATTGTTAATAAATTTCCTGACGTATTCCCTGAAGAACTTAATGGCCTACCCACAGAGCGTGAAATCGAATTTTGTATCGACCTTGAACCTGGTACAAAACCCTTTTCCAAAGCCCCATATCGAATGACTCCTATTGAACTTCAGGAGTTAAAAATCTAACTACAGGAATTGTTAGACATCGGTTTTATTCGACCTGGTATGTCTTCTTGGGGTGCTCCTGTTCTATTCGTGAAGAAGAAAGATGGGAGTATACGACTTTATATTGATTATCGGGAGTTGAACCATGTCACCATCAAGAATAGGTATCCGTTACCTCGCATTGATGACCTATTTGACCAGTTGCAAGGCGCCAAATTCTTTTGAAAGATCGATCTTCGTTCCGGATTTCACCAGTAAATATTAAAATTGATGACATTCCAATGACTGCTTTCAGAACTCGGTACGAGCATTATGAATTCCTAGTCATGCCTTTTAGATTGACTAATGCTCCTGCTGCCTTCATGGATATGATGAACCGAGTATTCAAGGAATATTTGGATCATTTCATGGTTATCTTTATTGATGACATTCTCATTTACTCCAAAAGTCGTGAAGATCATGAGCAACACTTGAGGCTGATACTACGAAAGCTTCGTGAGAACAAATTATATGCCAAGTTGAAGAAATGCGAGTTCTGACTTGAGAAAGTAGCATTCCTTAGTCACATGATATCAAATCATGGAATATCTATTGACCCGACAAAGATTGAAGTAATTCAAAGTTGGGAGCAACCTATGTTAGTGACCGAAGTACGTAGCTTTTTGGGCTTAGCTGGTTATTATCGGAGATTTATGGAAGAATTTTCTCGAATTGCTACTCCATTAACTCAGCTGACTTGGAAAAATATAAAATTCAGTTGGAGCGAGGAATGTGAGAAGAGTTTTTAAAAACTCAAGAGGAGACTCATTTCAACACCTGTTCTGACAATACCATCAGGTTTGGAGGGATTTGTTATCTACAACGATGCTTCAGGTAGAGGGTTAGGATGTGTTCTCATGCAACATGGAAAAGTCATAGCCTATGCCTCACGACAACTCAAAGAATATGAGGGGAATTATCCTACTCATGATCTGTCGTTTTTGCACTAAAGATCTGGAGGCATTACCTATATGGAGAGAAAGTGGAGATCTATATGGATCATAAAAGCCTCAAATATTTCTTCACCCAAAAGGAACTCAACATGTTGCAATGACGTTAGCTTGATTTTTTGAAAGATTACGATCATATAATTTAATATCATCCTGGAAAAGCTAACGTGGTAGCTAACGCATTGAGTAGAAGATCATATGCAAGTACGAGTGCGATATTGACAACGCAAAGGCCCATTTTGTATGACTTAAAAAAGATGGAGATAGAGATAAATACTCCAGAGACCCACGTGATGATGACAAATATACGAGTAGAACCGATTTTAATCGATAAAGTTAAATCTGCTCAAGCTACAGACCTGGAGCTGATGCGTATGAAGAAGAAAGTGCAAGAAGGTTCTATTCCAGGAGCAAGAATCGATGAAGAAGGAATACTACGAGTCAACTCCAGACTTTGTGTTCCAAACGACGTTGATTTAAAGTATAAGATCATGATGGAGGCGCATAACACACCGTTTGCAATTCATCTTGGGAGTATAAAATGTATCGTGATCTTTGACATACATTTTGGTGGAGCAATATGAAGAGAGAGGTAGCAGAGTTTATCTCAAGGTGTCTAACTTGTCAACGAGTCAAGGCGTAGCATCAAGTTCCAGAATGTCCATTGCAACCACTTGAAATTCTAGAATGGAAGTGGGAGCACATTACTATGGATTTCGTTACTGGTCTTCCCAAGGTTTCTCAAGGCATAGATGCGATTTGGATTATTGTTGATAGATTGACCAAGTATGCTAATTTGTTACCTATACGAGAAACTTATTCACTTGAACGTCTTGCTCGTATGTACATAAATGAGATTGTAAGACTGCATGGCATGCTAGTGTCCATAGTTTCTGATCGAGACCCAAGATTCACTTCATGATTTTGGGTTAGTTTACAAAAAGCTATGGACACAGATTTACGATTTAGTTCTGCATATCATCCTCAAACGGACGGGCAGTCGGAGAGGACTATTCAAACTCTTGAAGATCTATTAAGACTCTATATTCTTGACTTCAAGGGAAGTTGGGATAAGTTCATTCCATTAGTGGAATTCTCCTACAATAACAGTTATCAAGCAAGTATTAGTATGGCTCCAATTGAGGCGTTGTATGGACGTAAGTGTCGTTCTCCAGTATACTAGGACGAGGTGGGTGAAGCAACATTGTTGGGACCGGAGTTGGTACGTATGATTACAGAAAAGATTCAAATGATCCGACAACGTATAAAAACCTCACAAGATCGATAAAAGAGTTATGTTGATCTTCATCGAAAGGATGTGGAATTCAATGTAGGTGATCATGTGTTGTTACGTGTTGCCCCATGGAAAGGAGTTATAAGATTTGGAAAGAGAAGAAAGCTCAATACTCAATTCATTGAGCCATTTGAAATCCTCAATCGAGTAGGAACTGTGGCTTATAGACTCGCCTTACTACAAAGTATGTCTCGTGTTCATAACATTTTTCACATATCTATGTTACAAAAATATGTGAAAGACCCGAACCACATTATTGAGTTAGAACCGGACGAAATAGCAGAAGATTTAACGTATGAAGAGGTACCTGTTAAAATCTTGGATAAGAAAGAGCATATTCTACGCTCCAAGGTTGTACCTCAAGTTAAAGTTTTGTGGAGAAACCACGATTTTGAGGAAATGACCTAGGAGTTAGAATCTGAAATGAAATCAAGGTATCCTCACCTCTTCGATATACCAGGTATGTACCCTAATTTCGAGGATAAAATTTCATAAGAAGGGAGGTTGTAAGACCCCAACTTTCATAAATAAAGAATAATTTTTCTCAAAATATATTTTTTATATTATGGTGTAGATTTGATATAATGTTATAGTTGTGGGTAATATTTATAACTTTTTCAAAGTAAGCAAGTTGATATAAAATATTCGTTGTGTCGGGGAATATTAGTTTGGTCGGGGAATATTTTTTTTGTCAAGGAATATCCGTACGACGACACCATCATTGGTGAAACCCACAACAGAATAACTGTCGGAGTTAGAAAACGACAGAAACATATTTTTATAAAAATAACGGCGAAAGTTTTACCGTTAAACTGTTGAAATACATGCTGTTAAATGTACAGTATTACACGTGGTTGCATAGTAGCACACAGTATTGATTATTGATGCTTACGTAAGAAGCTACTCAATTTATTCAATTATTGTTACAGTAGTTGCTCCATAATATCTCTCATATTATTGATTCAATTATTGTCACAGTATTATCTGCATAATATTTATTATTATTAAATCAATAATTGAGACGATAAAATTATTCATATTATTATTTGGAATATTGACGATGTTTAGATAGTTATGTCGAGGAGAGATTTGGTCACCTAATTGCGTGTCAATATGGAGAAATCCTTATCGAAAAGCCCCTCTTTCCTGAGAATGATCTGGTTGTTAAATATTGTGAGTTATAATATTAATGATGAATAATTGTTAAAATATTAAAAATGTGTTTATTAAAGATAAATGATTTGTGGTAAATATTTATTTAATTTTTGATATAAATATAACGATTCGTTATGAGGCATTTGTTGTAAGTTTGACTTAGTATTCCATGGGATGATTTACTAATTTTATGGACCGTTGGTGGTGGTTTTAATAGTAAATCAATCTGGACCGTCGGTGGCGGTTTGAATAGTAAATCAATCTGGACCGTCGGTGGCGGTTTGAATAGTAAATCAATCTGGACCGTCGGTGGTGGTTTTAATAGTAAATCAATTTGGACCGTCGATGATGGTATTAAAAGTAAATCAATCTGGATCGTCAGTTGTGGTTTAATAGTAATCAATATGGACCGTTTGTTCTAATAGTAAATCAATCTGGACTGTTCGTGAATCAGTTACTATTTAGTCCATTCTCCTATAAATAAAAACTTAATTCTTCTTTCATTCTCACCAATTCACTGAGAGTCACAAGAGAAACTATAGAGAGAGAACTACAGAGAGCAAGAAGAATAGTATTCTGCTGCTTCACTATTGTAGTATCCAGTCTTTTACTAAGGTAAGAGGTGTTATTTCTTTCTTATTCATAAGGAATACTATTTTTCTTATTCATCCTTTAATATGTGGGAATAACCTGTCTATGCGAATTACGTACCGCATGACAGGTAAAAATCCATTTACAGTTTTGTATATTATTTCTTTTCATATTCTTAAATCTAAACTTACTATGGTAAGTATTGCTTCTATATTTCCTGTAATTAGTAAAATATCCTTGAGTTTTGTGCTTCATCAGGCATCGTTTCATTGTAATATTGATCTGAACTTTCTTATTAAATATCAATATTTTTACCTGGGATATTATTCACGGGTTACTATTCACTCAGTTACTATTCACTTGAATATTATTCACTCGGGGATTCGGGGTACTTTTCATACTGAGGTACTATTCACGGATTACTATTCACTGAGTTACTATTTACTCGGGGATTCAGGGTACTTTTCGTGCCGGGGTACTGTCCACGAATTACTATTTACCCGGATACTATTCACCCGAAAAATTTATTTCTTTTTTGTCCAAATTATTTATGATACATACATATTATTCATGAATTTTACTCCACAAAGCAGTATCATGTTGACAATTTGGACATTATTAAATTATTGATAAATTAAATTATAAATCTTTAAAATTTATCATTTGCTTTCATTTAATTGAATTCTTATATCACTGTCATAATCCTCATGCTTATATTGTGATGAAAGTCATCTCTGGCCCGTAGTGCATAGATGGACTGTTGATTGGTATGATTATGACCAAAGATAATTTGGTATAATCATAACCTGTAATGTTACAAATGATAAAAGTCCTCATTGGCCCGTAGTGCATTAATGGACAGTTGTTGGCATGATTATGACCATTGATGATTACATGAATATCCTTAGCCCGTAGTGTAGGGATAATTCGTGGACGTGATACTAATGAATATCCTTGGCCAGTAGTGCAGGGATGATTCGATGATGTGGTTTATTTATTAAGCTGAGTCCCAGCGATAAAATTGATGATAAACTGTTTAAATCATAGAAGATAGTAGATATCATGCTCTACTTGACTCTTCTAGTGGATTGCTTATTTCGCTGTAGTTAAACTTGATATTTATTGTATTTTATCAGTTTTACACTGTTGAAGGCTAACGATAATTTATTTTACATTATCTTAGTCATAATATTTCTACTGGGCTAGTTGAGCTCACCCTTTTGCTTTCATTATTCTCTTCAGGAAATGAGAACGTAGCCGGGACTAGTCGAAAAATGGAGTGATGGTCCGAGATGGTTGTTTTAGTAGTCCTCATTATTTAGTGTGATAATAAATGTAATGAGGATTGAATTTGAGTTTGGATATTGTCTATGAGATAATATTTGTGTAAAAACTCAACTATGTTTTGTCGTATTTTACACAACAGTTGTATTAATTAAGTTTGTATTTGAATTCTGTACCATGTATTTGGCAACCCAAGATAGGTGATGTATACCTATTTTGGGGGCGTCACATTTACTGTAGTAATAATTGAGTATAACTGAGTGACTTCTCACGTAAGCATCAATAATCAATACCGTGTGCTACTATGCAACCACACGTATTATTGTACTTTTACGACCGAGAATTTCAACAGCTTAACGGTAAAACTTTCATCGTTATTTTTATAAAAAGACATTTTTGTCATTTTCTAACTCCGACAATACTTTCGTTGTGGGGTCCATCAATGATTGTGTAGTCATACGAATATTCCCCGACGAATCGAATATTTTATAACAACTTGCTTTCTTTGCAAAATTTGTAAATATTACCCACAGATATAACATTATATCAAATTCACACCATAATATTCAAAAATACATTTTCAGAAAAATTAATCTTTATTCATAAAAGTTGGGTCTAACACCCGTTACCTCACATTGATGACTTGTTTGACCAGTTATAAGGTGCTAAATTCTTCTCAAAGATCAATTTTCGTTCTGGATATCATCAGTTAAAGATTAAAACTGATGACATTCCAAAGACTACTTTCAGATCTCGATACAGGCATTATGAATTTCTAGTCATGTCTTTTGGATTGACTAATGCTCCTGCTGCCTTCATGGATATGATGAACCGGATATTCAAGAAATATTTAGATCATTTCGTGGTTGTGTTTATTGATGACATCCTCATTTACTCCAAAAGCCATGAAGATCATGAGCAACACTTGAGACTGATACTCCAAAAGCTTTGTGAAAACAAGCTATATACCAAGTTGAAGAAATGAGAGTTTTGGCTTGAGGAAGTAGCATTCCTTGGGCACGTGATATCGAAACGTGGAATATCAGTTGACCCGATTAAGATTGAAGCAATATAAAAGTTGGAAGCAACCTATGTCAGTAACCAAAATACGTTGCTTTCTGGGCTTAGCTGGTTATTATCGGAGATTTGTGGAAGGATTTTCTTGAATTACCACTCCATTAACTTAGCTGATTCGAAAAGATGCAAAATTCGAATGGAGCGAGGAATATGAAAAGAGTTTTCAAGAACTCAAGAGGAGACTCATATCAGCACCTGTTCTGACTATACCATTAGGTTCAAAGGGATTTGTCATCTATAGCGATGCATCAGGTAGAGGTTTAGGTTGTGTCCTCATGAAACACTGAAAAGTCAAAGCCTATGCCTCTCGACAACTCAAAAAATATGAGAGGAATTATCCTATTCATGATCTAGAGTTGGCAGCAGTCGTTTTCGAGCTAAAGATCTAGAGACACTACTTGTATAGGGAAAAAGTGGAGATTTATATAGATCACAAGAGCCTTAAATATTTTTTCACTCAAAAGGAACTCAACATGCGGCAACGACGTTGGCTTGAGCTGTTTAAAGATTACGACCATACCATCTAATACCATCATGTAAAAATGAACGTGGTAGCTGATGCGTTGAGTAGAAGATCATATGCCGGTACGAGTGCGATATTTTCAACACAACGACCTATTTTGTATGACTTACAAAGGATGGAGATAGCGTTAAAGACTCAAAGGACCCACGTGATATCAAATATACGAGTAGAACCGACTTTAATCGATAAAGTTAAAGTTGCTCAAGTTACAGACCCAGAGATAATTAATATAAAGAAGAATGTGCAAGAAGGTGCTATTCTAGAAACAAGAATCGACGAAGAAAGAATACTTCGAGTCAACTCCAGACTTTATGCTCCTAACGACTCTAAATTAAAGTATAAAATCATGATGGAAGCATACAACACACCGTTTGCAATCCATCTTGGAAGTACCAAAATTTATTGTGATCTTTGACATACATTTTGGTGGAGCATTATGAAGAGAGAGATCGCGGACTTTATCTCAAGGTGTTTAACTTATCAACGTGTCAAGGCATAGCATCAAGTGCCAAAAGGTCCATTGCAACCACTTGAAATTCCAAAATGGAAGTGGGAACACATCAACATAGATTTCGTTACAGGTCTTCCCAAGGTTTCTTAAGGGATAGACGCAATTTGGGTCATTGTCGATAGATTAACCAAGTCTGCTCATTTCTTGCCTATACGAGAAACTTATTTACTTGAACTTTTTACTCGTATGTATATAAATGAGATTATAAGACTGCATGGTATACTGGTATCTATAGTTTCTGATTGAGACCCTAGATTCACTTCACGATTTTGAGTCAGCTTGCAGAAAGCTATGTGCACTGATTTACGATTTAGTTCCTCATATCATCCTCAGACGAACGACCAATCAGAAAGGACTATTCAAACTTTTGAAGAATTATTGAGACACTGCGTCCTAGACTTCAAAGGGAGTTGGGACAAGTACTTCACATTAGTGAAATTCTCATACAACAATAATTATCAAGCAAGTATAGGCATGACTCCATTTGAGGCATTGTATGGACGAAAGTGTCATTCTCCAGTATGCTGGGACAAGGTGGGTGAAGCAACATTGTTAGGATCAGAATTGGTACACATGACTACGAAAAAGATTCAAATAATCCGGCAACGTATACAAACAGCACAAGATCGACAAAAGAGTTATGTTGATCTTCATCGAAGGGACGTGGAATTCAATGTCGGAGACCATGTATTATTACGTGTTGCTCCATGGAAAAGAGTTACGAGTTTCAGAAAGAGAGGAAAGCTCAACCCTCAATTTATTGATCCATTTGAAATTCTCGACCGAGTAGGAACTATGGCCTATAGACTCGCCTTACAACCAAGCATGTCTCGTGTTCATAACAATTTTCACATATCCATGCGACGTAAATATGTGGAAGACCCAAACCACATTATTGAATTAGAACCAGAAGCTATAGCCGAAGATTTAACATACGAGGAGGTACATGTCAAGATCTTGGATAAGAAGGAACATATTATACGCTCAAAGGTTATACCTAAAGGTATGGAGAAACCATGATATTGAGGAAATGACCTAGGAGTTAGAATCTAAAATAAAAATATGGTATCCTCACCTCTTCAAAATACTAGGTACGTACATCAATTTCGAGAATGAAATTTCATAAGGAGGGGAGGTTGTAGGACCCCAAATTTTTATGAACACAGATTTAATTTTCTTTTAAATAGTAAGGTGATTGTTTAATAAATATTATAGTTATAGGCAATATGTGTAAATTTTACAAAGTAAACAATTATCAGAAAAAATTAGTTTGGTCGGAGAATATTCTTTTTGTCGGGAAAAATGCGTACGACGACGCAATCCATTTGTAGTTTTGTATATTCATTCATACTCGTATGAGATATCATTTCGTTTGTACTCGTCAAGGAATATCGTTTTCTTTCATATTTCTCCATTTATGGTACGAAATTATTGTTTGTTTTCATAGCCTTATTATTAAATGGTGAAAATTCCTAAAATTAGTAGAATATCCTTAATAGTTTGCGCTTCATCTAATAGTTTGAGTTTATAGGTAAAGTGTTTGGCTATTTTTGTTTCTTTCAAAGGTTAGACCTCACCATAAATGGCTGCCTACGTACTCCCAAGGATGGGGGAGATCAGGTCTTTTGTAGTTCAGGCCCAACAATAAAGACCTGAATTGCCTTGATTTGATTTTTGATTTTTTTTATCGTAGGACCAGGATGACAGTTTTCAGGTGATTTAGACATAGTACCTTTTAACGGTGTCTGAATTGATGAGCTGGGGAAATTCTTCCCCATCCATTTCTGGCAATCGGATGGCTCCTCCTGTCAACACTTCCTTGATAATGAAAGGTCCTTCCCAGTTTGGGGAGAATTTTCCTTTGGTTTCATCTTAATTGGAGATGATCTTCTTTAACACCAAGTCATTTTCTTTGAATTGCCTAATCCGAATATTCTTATTATAGGACCTAGCAATCCTCTGCTGATATAACTGACCATGGAAGATGGTTGCCACCCTTTTCTCATCTATAAGAGATAATTAGTGATACCGCTTTTGCATCCATTGATCTTCTTCCATTTGAGTGTCTATCAATACTCTTAATGATTTTATTTCCACTTCTATGGGGAGTACTACTTCCATGCCATAGACCAATGACTAGGGGGTAGTCCCAGTAGAAGTGCGCATTGACGTTCTGTATGCTAACAGAGACATAGGTAATAAGTCAGGCCATCCTTTGTGATTGGAGGACAATTTCTGCATGATCTTTTTGATATTTTTGTTAGCTGCTTCTACAGCTCCATTTATCTTGGGATGATAGATGATAGAATTAAGATGTTTGATGTGGAAATTGCTACATAATTCTTTCATCATCTGGTTGTTCAGATTCTTAGCATTGTCTGATACGATCACCTCCGGGGTTCCATATCGACAGATTACATTTTTTCTGATGAAACCATTGATTACCTCCTTGGTGGCTTTGGGGAAAAGAGGCAACTTCTACCCATTTGGTGAAGTAATTAATGATGGTGAAGATAAATCGATTACCATTACTGGCTTTGAGTTCTATTGGTCGAATCATGTCCATCCCTTACATGGAAAAGGGTCATGGCGAACTCATATTGTGTGGTTCGTTTAGAGGAGCGTGGATGGCATTTCCATGTACCCCGGGCATTGATAACATTTCCTAATGTGATCGTCAAAATTGGCTTTGAGAGAGATCCAGTAATGACCCATTCCCAATATCTTTTTGGCAAGTAAAGGACCACTCATATGTGAGCCACATACTCCACCGTGGACTTCATCCATAAGTCTTTGGGATTGATATTTTTCTAGGCACCTTAGAAGGCCTATTCCACCATCTCTTTTGTAAAGTGCATCTCCACATAAATAGAATTTCATGACCATTTTATGGATCCGCTTTCTTTCAACTTGACTCGCCTTAGTGGGCGTAGATCCGTCCCAGAGATATTCTTTGATATCTTGGTACCAAGGCTGTTTAATGGGAGGTAGTTCCTCTGATACTTCTCTAATGTAATTCTCATAGGCTGTTGCTTTCTGGCTTGCAAATTTGATATCAGGAATTCCTCTCCTATTGGATTTGTGGATCAAGGAAGCTAATGTTGCCAATGCATCCACGGAATCATTTATATTTCAAGGGATGTAGATGAAGGCTATTTCTTTAAATTTCGTAGCCATCTTGATAATTTGCCGATAGTAGGGCATCAAATGCAATTCTTTAGTGCAATATGGTCTAGTGGTTTGCTTGATAACAAATTCAAAATCTCCAAAGGCTGCTAATCGCTTGATATCCATTGATTAGGGCAATTTTAACCCCATTATACAACCTTCATACTCGGCTGTGTTGTTGATGTTTTCAAACTGTAACTTAATAGACATGGGATATTGTTCTCCCATAATAGATACAAGAATTGCCCCTACTCCTGCACCTTCTGTGTTTGCAGCCTTGTCGAAGTACAGTTTCCAAAATTAGCTTGTATCTTCTCGATGGTTTTGCTAAATTGTCATTATCCCATCATCTGAGAAATAAGTTTCCAAGGGTTTGAATTTTTCTGATGATGCTTCGGCCTATTGGTTTGCAATCTTTTGACTTGTGATGGCTCTTTGGATGAAGTAAATAATATTAAATTGTTGAAGGATTAACTGCCATCTTGACAATCTATAATTTAACATGGGCTTGCTGAATATGTACTTCAGAGGATCCATGTGAGATATGAGATAAATTGTGTGACCATGGAGATAATGTTGTAACCTCATGGCGGCCTATGCTAAAGCACAACATGTCTTTTCAATCAAAGTGTATTTTTGCTCACAACTGCTGAATCTTTTACTGAGGTAATAGATGGCTCTTTCCATGCCTTTATCATCTTTCTGCCCCAGCATATAGCCCATAGCATTGGAATTAACTGATATATACATGAAAAGTGGAACTTTGCCCCTTGGAGGTACCAAGACAGGAGCTTCAATCAACTGCTTCTTGATAGAGAGGAAGGCTTTTTGACAATCTTCATTCCATTCTCTAGAGGAATTCTTCCTGATGAGCTTAAAGATAGGCTCACAAGTTGTAGTGAGTTGAGAGATGAATCTGCTTATTAAATTGACTCTCCCAAGAAATCCCTGTATCTCATTTTCTATTTGGGTATAGTCATCTTTGTGATGGCTTTAATCTTGGCAGGATCCAGCTCAATGCCTCTGTTACTTACCAAAAATCCCAATAATTTGCCAGATTTGACACCAAAAGCACACTTGACTGGGTTCAGCTTCAAGTTATATTTGTGGAGTCTATTGAATAGTTTTCTGAGATGGTTGGCGTGGTCATCATCCTTTTTGGATTTGACGATGATATCATCCACATATACCTTTATCTCCTTGTGTGTCATGTCATGAAAAAGGGCCATCACGGCTCGCTGATATGTGGCACCAACATTGATAAGGCTGAAAGCGAGCCGTCGATAACAAAAGGTTCCCCAAAGAGTGATACAGGCAGTTTTCTCCTTATCGTCTTCAGCAGCCATGATTTAATGATATCCAGTGAAAGAATATGCAAATGAGTGCATGCCATATTGCGCCGTGTTGTCTATTAATATGTGGATGAAAGGTACTGGGAAGTCATCTTTAAGATAGACTTTGTTTAAGTCCTGGTAATGCACATATAGTTGTACCTTTCCTCCAGGCTTAGGCACATGAACTATATTGGACAACCATTCAGGGTAGGTTGATACCATGATAATGCCTGCTTTAAATTGTTTGATAATTTCCTCTTTAACCTTTAGGCACCACTCAGGTTTCAGTCTCCTGAGTTTCTGTTTGACTGGTTTGAACCATTCTTTAATGGGAAGTCAATGAATGATAATATCTATAGACAAGCCGATCATGTCTTCATGTGACCATGCAAACACATCCTTGAACTAAGTTAGGAGGTTAATCAGGTCTTTTATTTGGTTTGGGATAAGTTCATTGCCTATTTTAGATTTCTTTAGGATTTTTTGAGGTGCCGATATTAACAGTGGTGGTTTGATTGAGGTTTGGTTTGGGTTTATCTTCGTTGGAGTTTTCGTTTACACTCCTAAATTAACCTCACTTTCACTTCACAATTTATAATAATTAGCACAGTAGCAAGTAAGGATCGATCCCACTGAGAGTAAAGTTATTTTATAATTATTCTACTATTTCAATAGAAAATAAAGATGAGGGCTTTTCAAAAATTATTTTTAAACTAAGAGAACAAGAATTAATGATGAAGTTAACCAAATATGTAAAGACTTCAGTTTTGCAGTTCAGTTTCACCAAGTACAACAATCAATTAATCAAGTTATTATTATTTTCCATTCAATGAAATTATTAGCCCTAGATAACAATAAGCTCTGCTATCCGAAATTCTCCTTTGATTATTACTGTATGAAACAAGCTTTCCACTAGTTCTAACTAGCATACAATCTAGAATAAACTCTCTAGATTTAATATGATAGAAGCATTAAGAAATAGAGAATTAGGCTAATCCAAGCAACAAATACATAAGCTCGATTTGTTTAACTTGTTTTCTGATAATCTTAACAATAAACAAAAACTTGTCCACAATTATTATTACCAAGTTGCTACTTATGATGAAGACATATATCAATTGCACGTAATGTCAATCTTAATCTAGTATATGATAATGATTAAATTAACTCAATTGGCCATATCAAATCAATTAGATCAATAAGCATGTAATCAATAAAAATAGATTATCAGAAGAAATTTCACACAAGAAGGAATAAATAATAATACTCAATGTAGACGCTCGAAATTTTTTGCACACCTGTTACTGACATTGCAGGAAGTCAGATCTGTCTTTCAGAGATAACCCTGGAGTTTATATCCATTCTGGATACTACCGGGAGGAACAGCTCAGCCCCAGAACACACACTGGGAGTAACAGCTCAACCCCGGAACACACACTGGGAGTAACAATTCCAACCTCAGAGATAACCCCGAGGCATGTAGATCCAATACCGGAACACAAACAGGAGAAGACCGATTCATCCCGGAGATAACCCCGAGATGTTCCGTCTCAGTCCCAACACTGGGAATAGCAGATTCCAACCTTGGAGATAACCCCAAGGAAGGTAGTGGCAGTTTTGGAGATAACCCCGGAAATACTTGTTTCAAATGCATGCCATCAACTTCAACCTCGACGCTCACATCGAGGCACTCAGTACAAGATATGCACACCTCAGAGATGACACTGAGGACCTTCAACATTTGTAGCAGTCCAATCTCAACGATAACCCTGAGCAACGTCTGCTTTATCAGCCTAAATCGGAGATAACCCCAGTGAGGGGCAAAGTCGTCATCTTGCCACCATGATGCCACATCATGCTGTCTCAACATTTCAAACATACATTTCTACACAACAATGTCCCACAAGAGCCAAGAAAAACCAATCCCGAGTAACTATTATGCAGAACAACTGATAGAATTTGAAGCTGAAGACCGGAGGGCATCATCCCATCTTCATGACTTTGTACAACCTTTAATCCCATGTCATTGATTAACTCTAGACAACAGCGGTCCGAAATAGATCCTATATACCTCAATCGGATGCCCGGATTGCAATTCTAAAAGTTCGAACGAACATCACGTTGCCTACGAGCACGTACTTCGAGACGGCGGGACCCGCGAAGCCCAGGGCACCCCGGGCAGCCTCAGGTACACTTGCAATCCAACCGCAACCCTCTATAAATAGAGGGCTTGGGGTGACCATTTTGCAAAGAGAAAAGGCGAGGAAGCCCTGTCTAATTTGCTCTGTACACACCCCAAACTGAGTGCTTTCTCATTTAAACACTTGTGAGCTCGCATATAGCTTCTTCTGTACCGGCGGAAGCCAGTGTTTATCTACTTTTAAGTTATTGAAGTCTTCTTTGGCAGCCCACTGCAAGTTTTCTTACACATTTTTAAGCCTTTCTCTTCATATTTGCACACACCCTTCTTTACGTTGAGAGTCGTGTTGCGTGTGTTTGCCCGGACTTCGGTTCGTGGTTTTATTTCAGTTTATATATACATATATATTTATATATATGGACTAACATTATCGAGTTATGCCTCGATTGAGCCCAGACTTCGGTCTGGAGCGTTTACTTGCTTTTGTATATATATATTTCTATATATAAACTGTGTGTCGAACTTTGTTCGATGAGCTTGGATTTTATATCCGGTGCGTTTACTGCTTTAATATATATATACTTATATATATTAACTGTTGTTGGACTTTGTCCAATGAGCCTGGATTTTATATCCGGTGTATTTATCGCTATATATATATATATATATATATATATATATATATATATTTCGTCCCACTTGGAGTTTACTTCGTGGCGGTTGATCGCTTTTACAGCTTAATTTATATTTCTGATCCCTCATGGAGCTGCTTCGTGGTTGGTGATCATGTTTGTATATATATATTTACAGCTTTTATATATATACCTGCTTACTGTGTTTATATCCATTGCAGCATCATGTGAGCCTAGGAATCATGTGATCACAGATTCAGTCTACTGAATCTAGATTCGGTTCCCATGATGGACCTTTTCAGCTGTAAGCAGCTTGTAAATTTATCTGTGAAGTTTGGATTTCCTCAGATGGTTCTCATTCCCACGATGAATTCAGCACCTTTGTACATTATTTTCATACAGATGCCTCGCATCTGTAAAATAAAATCAATCAAGCCGAATACGAAATAAAATGGAAGTATCAAAGGCCTCAATTACTATTAAGCACAAGGTTTGAAAAACCTCATTTAAAACATCATTGCTATATCTTGTTTAAAACTGAATTTCTATACAAATTCAAACCCTATGTATATAGGTGCAAACGAGGCATAACACTATTTCTAAATAACAACACATTGACCCACACACACACACACATTCATATGATAGTTTATTGAAAAGTGGCGGTCACCATGGCTGTGACGCCCCCAAAATAGGTATACAACACCCATTCTGAGTCGCCAAAAATATGGTACAGAAAGCAAACTACAACTTCAATAATACAATTGTCGTGCAAAATACGACAACGCATACTGTGAGTTTAAATACAAATATTGTCTTCTAGACAATATCCACACTCAAATAAATCCTCAATACAATTATTCAAACACTATTTTACAGAAATAGTGAGGACTGCTAAAACATCTTTCTAGAACCATCACTCCATACCCCAACTAGATCCTGCTATGTTCTCACCTCCTGAGAAGAAAAGTAGAACAAAAAGGAAAAGGGTGAGCTCAACTAGCCCAGTAAAGAATATTATGACTAAGATAATATACAATAAATTATCATTAGTATTCAACATGAAAAAATCTGATAGAATATAATCGACAACAAGTTTTAGATCAACAACTGCAGCGGAAACAACAAACCATTAGAAGAGTCAAGTAGAGAATGAATTCTACTATCTTCTGAGATTTAAAAGTCCATCATCAATATTTTATCCCTGTAACATCAATTAATAATCATCTTTATCCAAATATTCATCTTTGCACTACAGGCCAAAGATATTCATTTGTTTCACCTGTCAGTCATGTTCATCTCAACACCTGTTCATCTTTGCACTACAGGCCAAAGATAATCATCAAGTAATCATACATCTTTGCACTACAGGCCAAAGATATTCAGTAATATCATCATTTTAGGACTGAGGATGATGAAAAATATCTTAAAGAAAACGAATCCAGTGAGACAGAAGGACAAATAGTAGGGATTCTTATAACAGTTTATCCAAGATCAATAATACTTCATAATAATCAATTGTGAAGCAGAATTCAAAAATAAAGATCAAAACATGGATACAATTAAAGATAGTAACCATAATAGACATCTTGGAAAAAAATAGAAAATTTTATTTTTCGGTGAATAGTGTCGTATTCGTGAATAGTGTCGTATACGTGAATAGTAACGTATACGTGAATAGTAACCCCGACACAAAAAGTTCCAAATTTGATAAAAACTCCTGTTGATATTTCAGCATAATGATATTGAAGAAAATAATATCATTTAAGAAGAAAATAATATCCCTTACCTTAAAATATCAGTACTTCTGGTCGGAATACCGGTATAAGGTTGAAAGAAACTTGCTCTGATGAATAGAAACTCTCAAAGTATCTAAATACTCACAAAATACACTCAATAATCTAGAGAGAGAAATAGAGAAAACTTGTTTCTGGTGTGATTTTCAATTCTAACTTAGCCCTCTATTTAAAGGAAAATGTTAGCACGCCGAAGCAGACTTAACCTGCAACCTGATGGCTTTACCTGCTACTATTCCCACCCACCACATTTGAATAAAAATCTCAGCACATTTCTTCACCAACCAAGAGTGGGGCCCACCAATTCTAGAATTTTTCACCAAAATGATTAACTACGAAAATTCAACAATTTCTGAACCAGTCATCTCGTAAAATTCATAATAAATCATACGTTCATTTTTAATGGTTCAAAATTTGTGGACATATACTCAACTTATATATGTATAACATATCCAAAAATTACCACGATCCAACGGTCGGATTAAAAATTATAACCCCCGCAAAATATCTCAAAAATCCTGATTTTTAATACCTCCATTCCGACAAAAATACTGATAAAAACCTCAACATTAACTCCTTCATTTTTAACCACAAAAATATATCCCTCATTTATATCCACATAAAATAAATATTTCCTTATCATATGAATCAATAATTAATTATTCATAAATAATATTACAGAATCACATTTATGATAACCAGACCGTTCCCAAGAAAGAGGGGGCTTTCTAATAAGAATTTCTCCTTACTGGCGCGCAATTAGATGATCAAACCTCTCCTTAGACAGAACTTTCTAGACATTGCCAATAATGTTATCTAATAATATTATTCAAATAATATGAATTATTGATCTGATAAAGGAAAATACTGTGCAGCAATAATTATTGAAACAACAATAATATAAAATATCAACGCAGCAATTATTGAATCAATAAAATAAAATATTGAATAATAACTACTGTAACAATTATTGAGTAGTGCCTTCTTACGTAAGAATCAATAATTGGTGCAATACCGTGTGCTACTGTATTTTAACCACCGGGTATTCCAACAGTATTAACGGTAACAACTACACCGTTATTTATAAATAACTTATACTTGTCGTTTTCTTCATCCAATCGCTTTCCGTTATGGGGCCCACACAAGGCTGCGCCGTCGTACGAATATTCCCCGACAGCAAGAATATTCCACGACCAAACGAATATTCCCCGACAAAATGAATATTTTATAACCACTTGCTTATTTTGCATAATTTGCACATTTCACCAATAACCAAAGTATTATATCAAATTAACCCCTTATTATTCACAATAATATTTAGAGAAAATTTAATTTTATTCATTAATAAGCTGGGGTCTTACAACCTCCCCTCCTTATGAAATTTCGTCCTCGAAATTGACGTACGTACCTGATATTTCGAAAATGTGAGGATACCTCGCTTTCATTTCTGATTCCAACTCCCAGGTCATTTCTTCAATAGCATGGTTTCTCTACAAAACCTTAACTTGTGGTATAACCTTTGTGCGTAGGACATGCTCTTTCCTATCCAAGATCTTAACAGGTACCTCCTCGTACGTTAAATCTTCAGCTATCTCGTCTGGTTCTAACTCAATAATGTGGTTCGAGTCTTTAACATATTTACGAAGCATAGATATGAGAAAAACATTATGAACACGAGACATGCTTGGAGGTAATGCGAGTCTATATGCCATATTTTCTATTCGCTCAAGAATCTCAAATGGACCAACAAATCTTGGATTGAGCTTTCCTCTCTTCTCAAATCCTGTAACTCCCTTCCATGGTGCAACACGTAACAATACATGATCCCCAATATTAAATTCCACGTCCTTCCGATGAAGATCCACATAACTCTTTTGTCGATCCTGTGCCGTTTGTATACGTTGTCGAATCGTTTGGATTTTCTCTGTAGTCATTCGTACCAACTCTGGTCCCAACAATGTTGCTTCACCCACCTCGTCCCAGCATACTGGAGAACGACATTTTCTTTCATACAACGCCTCGAATGGAGCCACACCTATGCTCGCCTGATAACTGTTGTTGTAGGAGAATTCCACCAATGGTAGGTACTTATCCCAACTTCCTTTGAGATCCAGCACACAAAGTCTTAATAGATCTTCAAGAGTTTGAATAGTCCTCTCTGATTGTCCGTCCGTTTGAGGATGGTATGCCGAACTGAATCGTAAATCCGTGCCCATAGATTTCTACAAGCTAACCCAAAATCGTGAAGTGAATCTTGGGTCACGATCCGAAACTATGGATACTGGCATGCCATGCAATCTCACAATCTCGTTCACGTACATACTAGCAAGATGTTCAAGGGAATAAGTCTCACGTATCGGCAAGAAATGAGCCGACTTGGTTAATCTATCAACAATAACCCAAATCGCATCTATGCCTTGAGAAACCTTGGGAAGACCTGTAACGAAATCTATGGTAATGTGTTCCCACTTCCATTTCGGGATCTCAAGTGGTTGCAATAGACCCTTTGGCACTTGATGCTCCGCCTTTACACGTTGACAAGTTAAACACCTCGAGATAAACTCCGCGATCTCTCTTTCCATATTGCTCCACCAAAATGTATGTCGAAGATCGTGATACATTTTGGTACTACCAGGATGGATTACAAACGGTGTGTTGTATGCCTCCATCGTTATTCTATGCTTCAAGTCAAAATCGTTAGGAACACAAAGTCTGGAGTTAACTCGAAGTATTCCTTCTTCATCGATTCTTGCTTCTGGAATAACACCTTCTTGCACTTTCTTCTTCATACGCATCAGCTCTATGTCCGTTGCTTGAGCAGCTTTAACTTTATCGATTAAAGTCGGTTCTACTCGTATATTTGATATCATCATGTGGGTACTTGGAGCCTTCATCTCTATCTCCATCCTTTGTAAGTCATACAAAATGGGCCTTTGTGTTAACAACATTGCACTCGTACCCGCATATGATCTTCTACTCAATGCGTCAGCTACTACGTTTGCTTTTCCAGGATGATATTGGATGGTATGATCGTAATCTTTCAATAGCTCGAGCCAACGTCGCTGCCGCATGTTGAGTTCCTTTGGGTGAAGAAATATTTGAGGCTTTTATGATCTGTATAGATCTCCACTTTCTCCCCATACAGGTAGTGTCTCCAGATCTTCAACGCAAAAACGACTGCTGCCAACTCCAAATCATGAGTAGGATAATTCTTCTCATATTCTTTGAGTTGTCGCGAGGCATAGGCTATGACTTTCCCATGTTGCATGAGAACACATCCTAACCCTTTGCCTGAAGCATCGCTGTAGATAACAAATCCATCTGAACCAGATGGTATTATCAGAACAGGTGCCGAAATAAGTCTCCTCTTTAGTTCTTGGAAACTCTTCTCGCATTCCTCACTCCATACAAATTTTGTATCTTTTCGAGTCAGCTGAGTTAACGGAGTAGCGATTCGAGAAAATCCTTCCATAAATCTCCGATAATAACCAGCTAAGCCCAGAAAGCTACGTACTTCGGTTACCGACTTCGGTTGCTCCCAACTTTGTATGGCTTCAATCTTCGCCAGGTCGACAAATACTCAATGTTTTGACACCACGTGCCAAAGAAATGCTACTTCCTCAAGCCAGAACTCGCATTTCTTCAGTTTGGCATATAGCTTATTTTCACGAAGCCTTTGCAGTACCAGCTTCAAATGGCGCTCATGATCTTCACGGCTTTTGGAATAGATGAGGATGTCATCAATAAAGACAACAACGAACTGATCCAAATATTCTTTGAATACACGGTTCATCATATCCATGAAGGCAGCAGGAGCATTAATCAATCCAAAAGACATGACTAAGAATTCATAATGCCCGTACCGAGTTCTGAAGCCAGTTTGGAATATCCTCAGTTTTAATCTTCAGCTGATGATATCCAGAACGAAGATCGATCTTTGAAAAGAATTGTGCTCCTTGCAACTGGTCAAACATGTCATCAATGTGAGGTAGCGGATACCTATTCTTGATAGTGACATGATTCAATTCTCGATAGTCGATACAAAGTCGCATACTCCCGTCTTTCTTCTTTACGAATAACACAGGAGCACCCCAAGGAGATGTACTAGGACGAATAAAATCGATGTCCAACAACTCCTGTAGTTGGACTTTTAACTCCTGAAGTTCAATAGGAGCCATTCGATATGGGGTTTTAGAAATGGGCTTTGTACCGGGTTCAAGGTCAATAAAGAATTCAACTTCATGTTCTAGGAGTAGACCAGGAAGTTCTTTAGGAAATATATCGAGAAATTCTCTAACAATAGAAATATTATTCAAATCTGACTTGTCTTTGTTCAAATCCATAACATGGGCTAAGAAAGCTTGACATCCGTTTTTCAATAAACGAATAGCTTGTGGCTTGATATGACAGTGACTGATTTTAGTGGTTTAGTAGTTTGAATTCGTAGGACAGGTTGGTTAGGAATATGAAAACTAACAACCTTACGAAAACAATCAATTTTAGCATGATGAGGGGTTAACCAATCAATTCCTAAAATCACATCAAAAGCAAGTATCTTTAAAGAGATAAGATCAACAGGTAATGTGATAGTGCCAACTTCGATCATGCAAGATTTATAAACTGTAGATGTAACGAAGGTTTCACCCAACGGAGTTTCAACAGATAAGTCAAAGTTCAATTTCTCCGGAGTCAAGTTTAAACGTTGAGCACAAGCAGGAGAGATAAAAGAATGGGTAGAACCGGTATCTAGTAAAGTATAAACTTCGTAAGAATTCAAGATTAGCTTACCCGTGATCACCTCGTTCGGGTTTCTCGCGTTTTGGCCAGTCACGACGAACGCTCTTCCAGGAACCGCTGATTTTGACTTATTCGGGACAGCTTTTGGAGTCACCATCCCCGCTGAACTTGGTTTTGCTACAGAACACTCTCGAGCTATATGACCCTCCTTTCCACAATTATAACATACCTTGGATTGTTGTGGGCAGTTTGGGCTGATATGTCTCTCTTTCCCATATTTGTAACATACGACCGGTGGTCGTTCTCCTCCCCTAGAAACAATTGATGTTTGTGCTGACGTCTTCACGTTATCATTGTTGTACCTTCTCTTCTTGAAATCTCCTCCCGACTCGCTCCTTCTATTATCACGACCACGATTACCACCAGAGTGATTACCGCTTTTGTCCGAATGTTTTCCTCCCTGCTGGTTTTCATTGCTTCGATGACTGCCGCCACCGGTATGACCCTGTTTGTGGTCCCTCGGTTGCACATACTCATTATCTCGCTCTAATAATTGAGCCCTGTTTACAACATCTGAATATAAAGAAAATTTATGAGAAATAAGATATTGTCAAATCTCGGTTTTAGACATCTTAGAAACATCCTTGTCATTCGTTCATCATTTTCGACCAAATGAGGTGCAAACCTGGATAATTCTGCAAACTTCGCCTCGTACTGGGACACCGTCATGTTGTTTTGTTCCAGTCTGATAAACTCCACCTCCTTCATATGACGAATACTTTCAGGAAAGTACTTGTCATTGAACAATTTTTGAAATATTTACCAAGACATGTTGAGTGCGTCAGGCTGGGTACGCTTCACAGACTCCCACCAGTAGTCTGCCTCACCGCGGAACATAAAGGTGGCGAATGGAACCTTTTGTTCCTCCGTGCATCCCAAGACATCGAATATCTTGGTAATTTGCTTGACCCACGTTTCCGCCATGATCGGATCCGGCTTTCCCTTAAATTCTGGTGGTTCCAATTCTTTGAACTGCTTGGCTGTGACAAACCGCGCGTTGTTATCATTTTCACCCATATTCTGTACACGAGTCTCCCTCGTTTAATTTTGCATGAACTGTAAAAAGCTCCTAAACATTCCATCATTCATCGTTTGCTCGGTAACGTTGTTTACAGGAGGAATATTGCATTCCTGTTGCACGTTCCCCTAGGTGGTGATCAAAGGTGTCTCCACGGTCTGATTTACTCCATTATTAACGTTCTCAGCTGCCATTCTTAAATACTGCCATAAAACAAGGGTTAATAGTCATGTCATATATTATCCATATACTTTGACCGATCAAATAAACACCAAATAAACTTAGTCAGGTCATACTAGCGAAGGAATTCTCCGTCTCTCCCCTCCTAGTTCTTGTCTCACATCTCTGCCAGGGATCATATCCCTAAGCTCTGATACCAACTGTGACGCCCCCAAAATAGGTATACAACACCCATTCTGAGTCGCCAAAAACATGGTACAGAAAATAAACTACAACTTCAATAATACAATTGTCGTGCAAAATACGACAACACATACTGTGAGTTTAAATACAAATATTGTCTTCTAGACAATATCCACACTCAAATAAATCTTCAATACAATTATTCAAACACTATTTTATAGAAATAGTGAGGACTGCTAAAACATCTTTCTAGAACCATCACTCCATACCCCGACTAGATCCTGCTATGTTCTAACCTCCTGAGAAGAAAAATGGAACAAAAAGGAAAAGGGTGAGCTCAACTAGCCCAGTAAAGAATATTATGACTAAGATAATATACAACAAATTATCATTAGTATTCAACAGGGAAAAATCTAATAGAATATAATCGACAACAAGTTTTAGATCAACAACTGCAGCGGAAATAACAAACCATTAGAAGAGTCAAGTAGAGAATGAATTCTACTATCTTCTAAGATTTAAAAGTCCATCATCAATATTTTATCCCTGTAACATCAATTAATAATCATCTTTATCCAAATATTCATCTTTGCACTACAGGCCAAAGATATTCATTTGTATCACCTGTCAGTCATGTTCATCTCAACACCTGTTCATCTTTGCACTACAGGCCAAAGATATTCATCAAGTAATCATACATCTTTGCACTACAGGGCAAAGATATTCAGTAATATCATCATTTAGGACTGAGGATGATGAAAAATATCTTAAAGAAAACGAATCCAGTGAGACAGAAGGACAAATAGTAGGGATTCGTATAACAGTTTATCCAAGATCAATAATACTTCATAATAATCAATTGTGAAGCAGAATTCAAAAATAAAGGTCAAAACATGGATACAATTAAAGATAGTAACCATAATAGACATCTTGGACAAAAAGGAAAAAATTTATTTTTCGGTGAATAGTGTCGTATTCGTGAATAGTGCCGTATACGTAAATAGTAACGTATACGTGAATAGTAACCCCGACACAAAAAGTTCCAAATTTGATAAAAACTCCTGTTGATATTTCAGCATAATGATATTGAAGAAAATAATATCATTTAAGAAGAAAATAATATCCATTACCTCAAAATATCTGTACTTCTGGTCGGAATACCGGTATAAGATTGAAAGAAACTTGCTCTGATGAATAGAAACTCTCAAAGTATCTAAATACTCACAAAATACACTCAATAATCTAGAGAGAGAAAGAGAGAAAACTTGTTTCTGGTGTGATTTTCAATTCTAACTTAGCCCTCTATTTATAGGAAAATGTTAGCACGCCGAAGCAGACTTAACCTGAAACCTGATGGCTTTACCTGCTACTATTCCCACCTACCACATTTAAATAAAAATCTCAGCACATTTCTTCACCAACCAAGAGTGGGGCCCACCAATTCTAGAATTTTCCACCAAAATGATTAACTTCGAAAATTCAACAATTTCTGAACCAGTCATCTCGTAAAATTCATAATAAATCATACGTTCATTTTTAACGGTTCAAAATTTGTGGACATATACTCAACTTATATATGTATAACATATCCAAAAATTACCACGATCCAACAGTCGGATTAAAAATTATAACCCCCGTAAAATATCTCAAAAATCCTGATTTTTAATACCTCCATTCTGATAAAAATACTGATAAAAACTTCAACATTAACTCCTTCATTTTTAACCACAAAAATATATCCCTCATTTATATCCACATAAAATAAATATTTCCTTATCATATGAATCAATAATTAATTATTCACAAATAATATTACAGAATCACATTTATGACAACCAGGCCGTTCTCAGGAAAGAGGGGGCTTTCCAATAAGAATTTCTCCTTACTGGCGCGCAATTAGATGACCAAACCTCTCCTTAGACAGAACTTTCTAGACATTGCCAATAATGTTATCTAATAATATTATTCAAATAATATGAATTATTGATCTGATAAAGGAAAATACTGTGCAGCAACAATTATTGAAACAACAATAATATAAAATATCAACGCAGCAATTATTGAATCAATAAAATAAAATATTGAATAATAACTACTGTAACAATTATTGAGTAGTGCCTTCTTACGTAAGAATCAATAATTGGTGCAATACCGTGTGCTACTGTATTTTAACCACCGGGTATTCCAACAGTATTAACGGTAACAACTACACCGTTATTTATAAATAACTTATACATGTCATTTTTTTCATCCATTCGCTTTCCGTTATGGGGCCCACACAAGGCTGCGCCGTCGTACGAATATTCCCCGACAACAAGAATATTCCACGACCAAACGAATATTCCCCGACAAAATGAATATTTTATAACCACTTGCTTATTTTACAAAATTTGCACATTTCACCCATAACCAAAGTATTATATCAAATTAACCCCTTATTATTCACAATAATATTTAGAGAAAATTTTATTTTATTCATTAATAAGCTGGGGTCTTACAATGGCAACACGGATGTCGGGGGGTGCCTAACACCTTCCCTCCGCATAAGCAAGTCCCCGAACCCTAAATGAATCTCGGTTTCACAGACCCGTTTAGCAGTGTCACATCACTAGGTCAATGTGCAAATATTTTCTCGGTTGTGTTGGTACAACCAGTTAAAAAACCAACTGGTGACTCTTATAGTCAAATCGTCAACATTACACATGTCGGACCTTTTTCACTTGTTTTTTCAAACAAATCTCACCTAAAATGAGAACACAAAAGAACAGGTAACGAAAAGGGACAAATAAAAATCTCGACGTCGACAGGTGGCGACTCTGCTGGGGATTCCTATAAGAGGACTTAAGCCGCTATTGCAAGCTTTTCAAAATTGTTATATGCTTGTGTGTGGATGTTGCATTTACATTTATGATGAATGTGTACGAATGCATATCTTTACTGCGATTAATGCTTTACACTATATCTGCCTGTGATATTAGTGCTTCGCATATGTCATCATTTTCATAAACGGTGAGACACGTTGTATGTGAATGTATGTTGTGTGGTCCCTCCACCAGGAGGCAATCCTGTCGGTGTTTGATTACTGGACTCGTAGGAAGACTAATTCCCTCGAGGCTCAGGAAAGGCACCACCCAAATTCGCTCCAGTTGAAAGACCGGATTAACTTCCCGTCGAGTAAATTGCGATGATTTGGGAACCTTCATGCCGAAAAGCCGCGAGAGTAACCTAAGATAGGTCAGCCTCTGATAAACCAAACGCGGAGGAAAGTCTCTTCATGCTTTCTCATTTTAAATTACTTGTTAAAAAATAATTACTTGTAATTTACATTCCATATTCATCTCCATGTAATGAGAAATATGAAGAAATATGTACATGCTATCCTGTACTACGAACAGCTAACATCCGTTTTGTAGGAAAAAAATTCTTAAAACGGACACACCACATAGCATGTTAATATTTACACATTCCCTAAAAACTAAATTATGCCAGTTTTGTTTTAGGGAAGCATTCAGACCTATTACCCGGTCAAAGTCCAAAAAGGCCGCAGGCCTACAACCAATTATGTCTGCATCTGACCAGTCTAATCCAGTTTCTCACGAAGAATTTGACGAATTAAGTAAGAAAATCACAGACTTGGTTGTTCTGCTTAAAGAACTACGTCAATCTACGCAGGGTCCAAAAATACCCGTACATGCTGAATCCTCTACACAAGGAGGAACTCAAGGTCTTGATAAAGCCATTACAATACCTGAATTGCAGTTAGATACAACCAACAAAAGTCATGATGCCGCCCATCTCATAGGAGATCTAGACAGCGGTGACATCAGAAAGAAAGTTCTTCAAATGGAAGAGACCCTTCGCGCTATCAAAGGAATTGGAGCACACGGGAGTGTGTCATATGCTGACCTTTGTATATTCCCTGGTGTTCATTATCCAGAAAAATTTAAAACTCCTGACTTTAAAAAGTATGATGGGTTAGGAGATCCTTACACACATTTGAAGGTGTTCATTAGAGAACTCGGATCTTATGCAAAAGATGAGAAGCTCAGAATGCAGCTGTTCCAAAAAAGTCTGATTGGAGAAGCCCATTCGTGGTATACCAGATTAGACAATTCAAAGATCCATAGCTGGGAAGAGCTAGCTCACGCCTTTCTCACGCAATACAGTTTCCAGTCTCAGATGGCTCCTGACCGGTACCAGATTACCAAGGTCAAGAAACAGTCCAACGTGTCTTTTAGAGAGTATGCTCAAAGGCGGAGGCGCCTTGCTGCTCAAGTTATTCCTTCTATGACAGAGTCAGAGATGGTTATGACCTTTATCGACATATAAGAAGCTCCTTTCTATGAGAGAGTCATAGCTGGCATCGGTAAACTATTTTTTGAAATAATCAAACATGGGGAGATGGCTGAGATGGGATTGAAGTCAGGAAAGATTCAAGAACTAGCTGCCTTTAAAGCTGTTGCTGAACACATCCAGTCTGAAAATTATAGAAACAACCCCCGGAGGGTCCATAAAAAGAAAGAAGAGGATGTTTCCCTGATACTACAGGGTCAAAAAGGTAATCAGAACATGCCTTTCCAGAGGAAAAATTACACTCTTTTTCAAGCACAATCTTCAAACCCTCCAATACCAAAAGGTGGAGAAGTCAAACGCCCTCGAGTGTTCACACCCTTAGGGGACTCCCTCGAGAACATTCTTACTCTTTTGACCACGCAGAAGAAAATCACACATCTTTTTCCACCAGCCAGCCCTAATGGTAGGGGTTTTAATGCTGCTCGGAAATGTGCTTATCATGTCGGGGCACCTGAACATGATACTCAAGATTGTTGGGCCTTGAAACATAAGATCCAAGACTTGATAGACAATGGTGAGATTGTGGTCACCAAACCAGATCAACCTCACGTTCAAGACAACCCTCTTCCTCCACACAAAGAGGAAGAAGTCAACATGATTAATTGGAGCAGTGGACAAAGTTCCAATTCTAATGGTGAAGCATCCCAGATCATCAAAGACGGCGCTGACAAATGGGATTATGCCAAGTTCCAGTTCTCAATGGAACGAAAGATGAAAGCTTTGTGCAAGCAAATCGAGCAATTGGCAGAACTGGTGACATACCAGCATCAAGTCATACGCCAATTAATCAGCCAGGAGCATGCTAGTCTCCTTCCTCTTGTCATGAATATTCCCTCTTCACCTCCAGAAAGTGAAACAATGGAGGACAAAGTGGCAAAGAGAGCAAATGCCAAAGCTCGTAGGGATTTTGCCAACAGAAGGGAATTTAAATATTTGGGCTAACCTATGGAGGAAATCCTTCAAATGCTAATTAATGAAGAAAGGATTAATTCCCTTCTACTTCCAATTAATCCCTATTTAGGACGATACAATTTTGATGGAGTATGTCAATATCACTCCCATTCTCGCGGTCACAGAACGGAAGAATGCTGGGAACTCCACCACCTTATCCAGAATCTTATTGATAGCGGTGTCCTACAACTAGCAGACGATGATACTGTGCTACGTGGAAGTGAGAATACCTGTCCTACTAAATGGAAGGGATTGGTAGCAGTTATCTCCACTGAGGCTGATGGCATTGTCAAGCCACTCCCTATAACAGCAATTCAACTCAGAGGAAGCAACAATCCTTTGAAAGTGGCCGCTCCCAAGCCAATCAACTTACCATGCAGAGCACAATATCCTATTGTTAGTCTGCACACAGTTCTGTGGAATTATGAAGAAGGTGAAGGATCCACCTCGCATACAACTACTGTAGTGTCGAAGGAGAATCCACTGTATCTTCCCCAACGGATGATGAAGTTTACCATCAAATCAAAGGGGAAAATTCCCATGGAGATGATTAAAAAATTCCTCCGTGCCATGGGTCATAATGAAGCCAATGTGGTTTTAAGCTTAAGAGAAGCTCCACGTCAAATTTCAATACTAGACTTGGTTTTAACTTCCAAGGATCACAAGAAGATTCTACTAAAGGTTTTGGAAGAAGCCTACTTGCCAAAATCAGTGGATGTGGAAAAATTTTAACATCTGGCTGATCACATTTTCAACAACAATGTGATCTCTTTCAATGATGATGACATACCACCTGAAGGGACCGGTCATTGCAAGCCGTTACACATTGCTGTCTTGTCCTTCGGATATATGCTAGCTGAAGTCTTAGTAGACGGAGGTTCATCTTTGAATATCTGTCCATACGCTACATTGTTGAAGATGAACGTCAATCTCAATTGAATCCGAAGTAGCCATACGATCATCAAAGCTTTTGAAGGATCCCGCCGAAATTTAGTTGGAGAGATTGAGCTGCTAATTGAGATTGGTCCCCATACATTCTGTGTGTCTTTCCACGTACTCAAGATAGATTCGGGATACAACCTGCTCTTAGAAAGACTGTGGATTCATATGGCTGGGGCAGTCCCCTCCACCCTTCATCAGCAACTGAAATACATTATCAATAATAGCCTAGTTACAGTCAACGCTGAACCAGAATGCCCTCAACAAGGTGACATACCGTTCATCAGTTTTAATTCTGATGTTGAGCCGGTCAGTTTCCACTCTTTGGAAGTAAGCAACCCTTAATTTCATGCCCTAGGAATGCCATTGCCCGTACCCAAGATCTTTGCCGAAGTAATGTCGGCTACTCAGGAAATGATATCTTTGGGTCATCAGCCAGGACAAGGGCTGGGTAAAGATCACCAAGGTATCAAATACCCCATCCAAGTAGCCAGTCAAACTAGGACAGCTGGACTAGGCTATTCTGCCAGTTCTAGTCAAAGGAATCCTCATAAGCATCAGCAGATTCCTTCAGATTCAACCACACGGCGTTTATCTTCGCCTTCAAACGCTGAGTCTGCATAACCTCCTGTAAAGGTGCCAACCAACGTGATGGCTATGCTATTTCCCAAGCCAGTGCCGTTCAAAGCAAAAGAAGTCTTTGTTCTAGATCCCAAAGTGGAGGAAAAGAAACAAAAAATCAAACAAAATGTCGTCCGGATAATGTAGGGCATGCGCATCATTGTTCGTAAAGAACATACAAACAGATATACCCCAGACAATAATTGCCCAGACGTCATGGTCATCATTCGGGAAGAGGAGGACGATGACAGCCCCTCCATCAATGCAGTCCACCTGGACTTTATTCTTGCCAATTGGAGCAGCACTCCTTGCATTGGTCGACAAGGGTAAAATGGGCAGGACTTCTTTCTACCCTGTAGATATAATAACTGCTTACTTTTTTGTATAGTATTAATAGTTGTTTTGTCCGTATGTGCTAATATTATGTATGATTAAATTGTTTCATATATATTAAGTGAAAGCATAATTTGTTTCAGGACTCTGAACTTAGATATGCCCGTACTTGCTGATAAGATGCCTCTTCTCCACAAGGATTGTAACTTTGATGAAAAGTTGGACTCAAACTTGCTGGAAATACAAGAGGACATTGAGGTGCCTTCGGAGATCAAAGAATGGGTCGAAGACAAGCCTAAACCCAACCTTGATCAAACCACCTCCTTCAATCTTGGATCCTCAGAAAACCCTAAGTTAATCTAGATTGGTTCAGACCTTACCCCAAACCAGAGGAATGACATGGTTACGCTATTAACCCAATTCTAGGATATCTTTGCATGGTCTCATGAAGACATGGTGGGTTTTTCCACTGACATTGTTCTTCATTGCCTTCCCATTAAAGAGGGATTCAAGCCAGTCAAGCAGAACCTCAGGCGATTAAAACTTGAGTGGAGTTTAAAGGTGAAAGAAGAAATTATGAAATAATTTCAAGCTGTCATTATCATGGTGTCCACATATCCTGAATGGATATCTAACATCGTTCCCGTGCCTAAGCCTGGAGGAAAGGTGCGAGTCTGCGTGGATTATCGGGATCTGAAAAAAGCTTGCCTTAAAGATAGCTTTCCCGTGTCCTTTATCCACATTCTCATTGACAATACTGCTCAATATGGTATGTACTCCTTCGCTGATTGCTTTGCGGGGTACCATCAGATCATGGTTGCTGAGGAAGATCATGAAAAAACTACTTTCATCACGCCTTGGGGAACCTTTTGCTAAAATCGATTGTCATTCGGCCTCATCAATGCCGGAGCTACCAATCAGCGAGCTATGATGGCTCTTTTCCATAACTTAATGCATAAAGAGATCGAGATCAACGTGGATGACATCATTGTCAAGTCCCGGAAGGAGGAGGACCACTTAGACCATCTCAGAAAGCTCTTCAACAGGTTGCGTAAGTACAACTTGAAGTTGAATTCAGCCAAGTGCGCCTTTGGCATTAAATCAGGCAAGTTGCTAGGATTTCTAGTTAGCCACAAAGGGATTGAGCTGGATCCCACCAAAATCTAGGCCATCACGAAAATGCCCATTCCTCAGACAGAGAAGGAAATACGGGGATTTTTGGGAAGAATCAACTTCATTAGCCGATTCATTTCTCAACTCACAGCAACCTGTGAGCCTATCTTCAAGCTGTTATGGAAGAACTCCTCCATGAAATGGAATGATGAGTGCCAGAATGCCTTCCTTACAATTAAAGAGCAGCTAGCCAAAGCTCATATTTTGGTACCACCCAGGGATGATGTTCCCCTGTTCATGTACCTGTCCATAAGTAACAATGCCATGGGCTGCATGCTGGGCCAGAAAGATGATAGAGGCCGAGAACGAGCTATCTATTACCTCAACAAAAGATTCAGCAGCAGTGAACATAAGTACACTCTGATTGAGAAGACTAGTTGTGTTTTAGCATGGGCTGCCATGAGGTTACAACAGTACCTCCATGGGCACACAACCCATCTCATATCCCGCATAGATCCTCTCAAGTATGTGTTCAGTAAACCCATACTGGATTGTCGACTGTCCAAATGGCAGTTGATCCTACAACAATTTGACATTGTCTACGTGATTCAAAAGTCCATTAAAGGTCAAGGAATTACAGATCAACTGGCCGCCGCACCTTCAGGGGACTTCAAACCCTTGGAAACATACTTCTCAGATGAAGGGGTAATGACAATTCAGCAACAACATCAGTACGATGCACGTCCAATATGGAACATGTATTTTGATGGAGCTGTTAATACGGAAGGTTCTGGAGCAGTTCTAGTATCCGGTACGGGGGAGCAGTATCCCGTCGCCGTCAAATTACAGTTTATCAGCACCAACAACACAGCTGAGTATGAAGGCTGTATCATTGGGCTAAAACTTGTCCGTTCAATGGGTATCAGACATTTAACTGTCTTTGGGGATTCAGAGTTGGTAACAAACAATCCATAGGAATCTATCAAACCAAAGAGTTGCGATTGTTGCCTTACCATCGGCAAGTTCTACAGATGGCTTCGGAGTTCGAAGAAATCTCCTTTATACACATTCCTCGTAATAGGAATGACTTTGCGGACTCATTAGCAACTTTGGCCTCCTTGATTCACATACCTAACAAGGAACACATGCCAAGCGTCACATTAGCCCTGTAAAAGGCACCAGCCTATGGGAACTATGTTGGAGAAGTATCGAATGAGTTACCTCCCATCCAACAACCTTGGTATCAGCATATCAAGGAGTACCTACGAGATGGATCTACACCCGCTGAGGCGAGCCTGACTGAACAAAGACAGATTCATCGACTTGCTATGAAATTCTACCTGAGGGGAGATGCACTCTACAAGAGAGATACAGGACTAGGTCTTCTCAGATGTTTAGACAAAGACCAAGCTCAGAGACTCATGGATGAGATCCATGGTGGAGTCTGTGGCCCACACATGAGTGGCCTCCTCCTTGTCAAGAAGATCCTCAGGACAAGACATTATTGGCTCTCTCTCAGAGCTGATTGCTATGACCACGTCAAGAGATGTTATCAATGCCAAATTCATGGGAATGCTATCCATGCCCCTCCACAGGAGCTCCACAATATGAGTTCACCTTGGCCCTTCTCAATATGGGGAATGGACGTGATTGGGCCCATCGAGCCCAAAGCCAGTAATGGACATCGCTTTATCTTCACCATGATCGACTACTTTACCAAGTGGGTAGAAGCAGCCTCCTTCCCTAGGGTCACCAAAGAAGTCATCATTGCTTTCATCAGAAACAATGTCATTTGTCAAAATGGACAACCAGAAGTAATTGTATCAGACAATGCTAAGAACCTTAACAACAAAATGATGGTGGAACTATGCAGTAAATTCCACATCACACACCTTAACTCCGTCATCTACCGTCCAAAGATGAATGGTGCTGTTGAAGCGGCTAACAAAAACATCAAGAAGATTATGCAAAAGATGTCCGCCAATCACAAAGGATGGCCTGACCTATTGCCTCTTACTCTGTTAGCCTACAGAACATCAATGTGCACTTCAACTAGGGAAACCCCCTACGCATTAACCTATGGGATGGAAGCAGTACTCCCCATAGAAGTAGAAATGGAATCCCTCAGAGTGTTGATGGACGCTCAGCTGGATGAAGATCAATGGGTACAAGACAGGTATCACCAACTGTCTCTAATAGATGAAAGGCAAACCGCGGCTATCTTCCATGGTTAATTATATCAACAAAGGATCCCCCGATCCTACAACATAAAAGTCTGGCTATGGCAGTTTAAACAACATTTTGAAGAAGATCATTGACAACCAAGATCAATCTAAGGGAAAATTCACTCCTAACTGGGAAGGCCCGTTTGTTGTCAAGGAAGTATTGGCAGGAGGCGCTCTCAGATTGCAAGAAATGGACGACGATGAATTTCCACAACTCATTAATTCGGACACCGTGAAATGGTACTATGTCTGAAGTTACCATCAAGCAAACATCCTGGTATTGGATCATCAGATCACTAGTCATTCCGGTTCTTTAACCATTTACCACATACAACTATTGTCCACACTTTGCCCCTCAGGGAAACATACTCTTCAAGACAGCAGCCTGGCTTCACTGTACTCATACAACTTAGGTCATCCCACTATGGATTGAACCTCTCACGTTTGCATTTTGGCTACCCAAACATTGGAACAAACTTTTCACCTGCAGTTTATCCTCAACCTAGGATTAAACTTTTTCCTCCCCGCAGTCTGACCTACACATGGGATCGCGCTTTTTAACTCACCATGAGGGGTGAACTACGTCGACCTGATCTCCTTGATACACGGGAGTATGTAGGCAACCATATTTTATATGGCCCGAGCGTAATAAACAAAAATAACAAAAATATTTCTACCCTTTTCTATAAAAAACAATAACCACAAAAACACTTCTACGACCCTCTTCATCAATAAAGCTTCTACACCCATCTGCCTTTCATAAACAGCGTTGAACCTCTTACACCAGGTTCGAACTACGCAGACCTGATGTCCTCTTCAATAGGAGTACGTAGGCAGCCATTTATGGTTTGGTCTAATCCCCCTACCAAAACACAAATACTTGTCAACGGTACTGGGATCAAAATTCAATCCACTACATTTCATTGGCTTCAGACGAAAGGGATGGAATTACCTGAACTCCTCCTAAATAGGAGATTCGGCTACCATCTAAGCTGCGGTTGGTTCTCAAAGAGTAACATCAATCCATAAGAGATGGAATTAACTACGCTCCTCCTAAATAGGGGTACTGGTGACCATATGTGGTGCGGTCAATCTCAGAGATGAAAGCCACCCTCCTCTCCACATTTCTATACAGAATCCAGTCCCAAGACACCAAAAAATGGTAGGGATACACACAGATCCATGATCTATTCTGAACTATCCAGAGACAACTCAATGTCCATCCAGCAAGGAGGAATTTAGAATACATCAAGATCACAAACCCTGAAGAAGCAGGCAAATATCAAGCAAGTATCAGAGCATATCTAAAAGGGAAGTGATCAAAAATATATTTCCCTGCTATATAATGTTGTTTAATATACACAATGTAAACTGTACATGACAAAATGACTAAGTTAGTCTATGAAGGAAAATATAAGCCCATCTATAAATCGGTGTATATGCGAGCTAACAAGCCCAACTTGGCATCCCTCTCAGAAGAATGAGGTAAGGCTGTGGTCTCCTGTACGAGGATATCTACACGACCCAACAGATCTGCAGCCATCTGTATGGTGACCATGTGCTCATCGATGTAACTTCTCATCTATGCGATCATGCCAGTGGTAAGGGACCTCACTGTAGTACTATCTGTGATGGCTACATCCCGGGTAGATATGGCACTATCCCGCTCAACTATCATTGCATCTTTGGCTGATCTGGGCTTATCCCGCTCAACGACAGCGGCATCTATACGAGCTAACGCCTCGTCCCTCTCTAATAGGGCTACGTCTCTCCCATCAAGAGCTGTCAACATCAGGGCTCTAGCCTGATCTCTCTCAAAGGTCATCAGATAAAGACTCCGCTCAAGGTACTGTGTTGAATGTTGAATCACGATAGTGCTAGTACTGGGATAATCTAAAGAAGATGCTGGCAACCTAGCACCTGACTCCTCCACGGTGTGAGAATTAGTGTCCTCCATGGGCTCTCCACCATCTGAATCAATACTCGGTAATGTGGATACAACCGCAACCGATGCAGTCTCTATCTCCATCCATGTAGAATACTCTACGGAACAACCTGAATGACTAATGGAGAAAGCAGCTATCTCACGCTGATCCCAACATACATACACACGGGATCAGTCCTTTGCTGAAAGATAGCGAGAAGCTAAACGCTGGCCTAGCGCCCCCTCGAAAGGATGAAAATCTTGAAACTGGTCAAACTGCGACATCACGGCCAGTTGATGGTAAGTAGTCATGCCCCTCAAACCAACCAGATGGATGTAATCCATGCCCGGAGAATGAGTAATAACGTTGTAAGGTGAATTGAGCCCTGAGCACGGCAGTATACTAAACGAGTCTACAATATCAGCTAAAAAAGCGGACCAAGACATAGCATCCGTACACTCCGCTGGCTGAAATGAATATGACTTGGCTATATCATGGGTGAAACAATACCCATGCCGTCTGAAAGTGCCAATCGGTCTTAGATGTGACATAAACCACACGTATAGCATGACCGAACTGCCCGTAAATACTCCTGTCAGATAAGTGCAGCAGTATGTAGCTGACCACAATGTCTCGGCTATAATCATAGGAATGATGGTACGACCTTCCCTGAGAGCTCTCACCGCCATGATAACTCCTATGTCCAACTCGTCCATATACAGTGGCATGTAGACATATGACAGTACGCACAACGTGGTACATATGTCGAAATACATAACCTCGGCGGGGGTCACAACGTGATACATATGTCGAACTACATAACCTCGGCGGGGGTTACAACACATATCATCCGTTGACATACATATCAACGAAGGTCAAGCAGCCTTGGTATCACTATAACCGTTGGCAAGTAAGTCCAACGGAGCGTCGGAAGTCGTTCGATGATTTCAGCTCCTAATACACACATCAGCGATGATCCAGTGGAACCCCGGCGGGGGTTACAATGCGCTTATATATATCAAAATAAAATAACCCCCCGGCGGGGGTCACAACTCATTGTCATCCATTGGTGTACGTATCAATGAAAGTTAAGCAACCTTTACGTTATTTCAGCCGATGGCAAGTAAACCTATCAAAGTTGTAAGACCCCGAATTTTATGAAATAAAAATATTCAATTTTTCTTATAATTACTATTCAGTAAATGGTTAAATTGATAAAAGTTTAAAGTTATGGGTGAAATATGAATTTTTTTTTTCAAAATAAGCAAGTGGTTATAAAATATTCATTGTTGTCGGGAAATATTCGTTTGGTCGTGGAATATTCTTTCTGTCGGAGAATATTCGTACGATAGCGCAGACATTTGTGGATCCCATAACAGAATAACTGTCGGATGAAGAAAATGACAAATTTGAGTTTTTACAAATAACAGCGTAGTTATTACCGTTAATACTGTTGGAATACCCGGTGGTTAAAATACAGTAGCACACGGAATTGCACCAATTATTGATTCTTACGTAAGAAGGCACTACTCAATAATTGTTACAGTAATTACTGTTCAATATTTTATTTTATTGATTCAATAATTGCTACATTGAAATTTTATATTAGTGTTGTTCAATAATTGTTGCTGCACAGTATTTCCCATTATCAGATCAATAATTCATATTATTTAAATAGTATTATTAGATAGCATTATTGGCAATGTCTAGAAAGTTCTGTCTAAGGAGAGGTTTGGTCATCTAATTGCGCGCCAGTAAGGAGAAATTCTTATTGGAAAGCCCCTCTTTCCTGGGAACGGCCTGGTTGTCATAAATGTGATTCTGTAATATTATTTATGAATAATTAATTATTGATTCATATGATAAGGAAATATTTATTTTATGTGGATATAAACGAGGGATATATTTTTGTGGTTAAAAATGAAGGAGTTAATGTTGAGGTCTTTATCCGTATTTTTGTCGGACTGGAGGTATTAAAAATCAGGGTTTTTGAGATATTTTGCGGGGGTTATAATTTTTAATCTGACCGTTGGATCGTGGTAATTTTTGGATATGTTATACATATATAAGTTGAGTATATGCCCACAAATTTTGAACCGTTAAAAATGAACGTATGATTTATTATGAATTTTACGAGATGACTGGTTCAGAAATTTTTGAATTTTCGGAGTTTATCATTTTGGTGGAAAATTCTAGAATTGGTGGGCCCCACTTGTGGTTGGTGAAGAAATGTGCTGAATTATATTTCAAATGTGGTGGGTGGGAATAGTAGCAGGTAAAGCCATCAGGTTGCAGGTCAAACCTATCAAAATTTTCCTATAAATAGAGGGCTAAGTTAGAATTGAAAAACACACCAGAAACATAAGCTTTCTCTCTTTCTCTCTCTATATTATGAAGCATATTTTGTGAGTATTTAGATACTTGGTGAGTTGGTATTCATCAGTGCAAGTTTCCTTTAGCGTCATATCCGATATCCAGTCAGAAGTGCTGCTCTTTTGAGGTAAGGGATAGTAAGGAATTTTAAGGGTTGTTATGATTTTCAGTTTCGTAATTTTTCTGAACTTCAAAAATTCTGGAAAAATTTGAAATGATATTTTGATGAGTTTTCTTGGTTGTGTCCAAAAATGGTGATTTTTGGATGTATAGATTGAGAGTTATAAATTTTATGAGAAAAGACTATTTTAAAAGTAACCGCTTATAATTCCTTGTGGTTAACTCTAAAATTGATGAAATTTTTATTGGGAGTACATGTATATGATAGGAGTATACTCTGTGAATTTTAGAATTTTTAGACAAAAGTACAATTTTTGATAAATGTCTAAATATTCGGCTGTTTTGGCCATATGAAAAATAGTAAATGACTTTTAAAAATTCTGAAAAAAATATATGTTCACTATGGGACTATATTATGCTAAATTTCAGAAAAGAAATATTTTTGGAACTGATTTGGTATTTTTCATGAAAATGGTCTAGTTATGAGTAAATGAATTAAATATGTTTTGTGAAGAAAGAAAATTAGAAAATAGGATTTTATGGCTTGAGAATCCTATATGAGGTATATGCAGATTTTTGATGAGGGTTTTGGTTATTGATGATGAAATTGTAAGAGTTGGCATTTTATGATGATTAAATGCATTAATTAGTAAAGTGTAAACAATTAAAATAAATTGTTTATAAATTTAAGTAATGTTATTCTTTCAATATCATTATACCGAAATATTGGTATGAATTTTATTGTAGAATTTCTATCTTTTGTGTCGGGGTTACTGTTCATGAGTTACGAATATTACTCTTGAGATTAAAACTATATGTTGATCATATTATTTTTATCATCATATATAACATTTTTATAACCCTGATGTTGAAATTCTCTTTCACTGGAGTGTAAAGATGGGTAGATTATTGGTATGATCATGACTAGGGTTCTCTTTGGCCTGTAGTGCAAAGTTGAATTGTGACTGGTATGATCATGACCATTGAATTTATAATTGAATATCTTAATCTTAAGTGCAAAGGTGAATTGATCAACATGGTTATAATTATTGTTTATATAAATTCTGAAATGATTATATATTTCTTTGAGATATGAATATATTTGGCCTGTAGTGCAAATATGAATTGTTGATGAATATCTTTGGCATGTAGTGCAAAGATGGCCTGTTGATGAATATCTTTGGCCTGTAGTGCAAAGATGAACTGTTGTTGAATATCTTTGGCCCGTAGTGCAAAGATGGTTTGTTGATGAATATCTTTGGCCCGTAGTGCAAAGATGGTTTGTTGATGAATATCTTTGGCCCGTAGTGCAAAGATGGATTTGTTAGTATGATTATAAACAGGAATTGTGATTTGGTATAACCATGATCTTTGATGTTTCAGGTAAAGACAGGTGATGAAAATATTCTTCGTCCTGGGTGCGAAGAAAAATTTATAGTCACAATTATGATTATGAGTTATTCATATGATTGTGGAAAGGAACTGTTGAGTGATGTTACATGGATAAAACATTGTTGGTGGATTTTTAACATGGAGAAGATAATAGACTTTATAATCTATTTGACTCTTCTAATGGATTGCTCGTTCCGCTGCAACTATGGTTGAAATTTTTATCATTTACCATATGTTCTAAATCTCTGATTTATTATTGATGAAGGCTATTGATAATTTAATTATCTTTAGTCATGATATTCTTTACTGAGCTAGTTGTGCTCACCCTTTTGCTTCACAATTCCTTTCAGGTAATAAGAGTGTAGCTGGGTCGCGCGGGGGTAACAAGGAAATAGAACGGTGGTCATCATTTAGTAGTTATATTTGGTGAAGAAAATAGGGTGAGGCGAACCCAACGTTGGAAGGGTGTTTTGTCACTATCATACAAGATGTCTAATGACATACAACCTCGTGTCATCATAAGACAGGGATGTGCTCATCCACTTGCTGAGTATATATACGAGCACTACCTATATAATCTTGGTATTTGTTTAAAGTATAATTCTCAATTAGAGACAGTAGAGATAATGATATGTCAAGAGAAGACTCACCATTGGGAAGAATATGATAGTAATCTTCTCGTTTTTCTTTGGGGTCTATTGGGTCAACCAAGGATAATTCTGTGGCCATATGATATCTATCATAACCTAGACGCGTGACCTCCTATGTACGAAGGTTTTCTTGAGCACTTCCCAAAGATTCTAGTTTCTAAAACAGTTTTTGACTGTACCTTTATGTAAGGTACCTTTGTGAGGTACTGATACATGATGGTGTCCAATGTCACATTTGGTATATATTCGTATCCAAACTCACAGCATGTGTTGTTGTATTTTGCACGACAATTGTTGTAATAAAGTTGTAGTTATTTTCTGTACCATGTATTTGGCGACTCAGAATAGGTTGGATGGAATGGATCTATTTTGGGGTTGTTACAGAAGCATCGAGAGATATTCGAGGATTTCATACTCGGGTACTCATATTCCCCAGCGAATCCCCAGCCGGGGTTACGGCGCATTCTTCCATTGACACACATCAACGAAGGTCAAGCAGCCTTGACACTCTGTCCATAGAGTATCAGCCGTTGATTCACACGTAGGTGAAGTACACGTCAATGAAGGTCAGGTAACCCTGACATCATATGTTATTGGCAGTAAACCCAACAAAACATTGACGTACTCTGGCGATACAAACCAGGAGAGGGAAACGTCATCAAGGAGGATTGATGACGGAATATGTTATACACATCCTCAAACAGACAAAGCTTAATCCCCACAAATCTCTTACACATAAGAGGCATTTCTTCAGAATCAAGTCTGTATCAAGGATTCAGGACTTTGGTGAAAACCCCAACGTCAACATCCTTAAAGATTTGGATCGCACATCCAATTTGGTCATCATTGCCAAATCCCCAGTATAAGCTATAGGGAGATAGCAATCATCCTCAGCATGTTGGGCAACAACCCCACACACATGCATCATACAGTTGCGTCATGTTATATTTCAAGTGTCTAGGATTCTTTATCCTATCCATGTCATTGCGTTGCATGAATATGATAAAGAGGGGCATCGGTAGACACTTAAATTTTTTTGCACACCTGTTACTGACATTGCAGGCAGATTCGTCTTTCAGAGATAACCCTGGAAGATAGTTCATATCCATTCCAGATACTACCAGGAGGAACAGCTCAGCCCCAGAACACACACTGGGAGTAACAGCTCAACCCCGAAACACACACCGGGAGTAACAATTCCAATCTCAGAGATAACCCCGAGGCATGCAGATCCAATGCCGAAACACAAACCGGAGAAGACCGATTTATCCCAGAGATAACCCCGAGATGTTCCGTCTCAGTCCCAACATTGGGAATAGCAGATTCCAACCTTGGAGATAACCCCAAGGAAGGCAGTGGCAGTTCCGGAGATAACCCCGAAAATACTTGTTTCAAATGTATACCATCAGCTTCAACCTCGACGCTCACACCGAGGCACTCAGTACAAGACAGGCACAGCTCAGAGATTACACCGAGGATCTTCAACATTTGCAGCAGTCCAATCTCAGCGATAACCCTGGGCAATGTCTGCTTTATCAGCCTAAACTGAAGATAACCCCGGTGAGGGGAAAAGTCATCATCTTGCCACCATGATGACACATCACGCCGTCTCAACATTTCAAACGCATAAGCAAGTCCCCGGACCCTAAATGAATCTCGGTTTCATAGACCCGTTTAGTAGTGTCACATCACTGGGTCAATGTACAAATCTTTTCTCGGTTGTGTTGGTACAACCAGTTAAAAAACTAACTGGCAACTCTTATAGTCAAATCGTCGACTTTACACATGTCGGACCTTTTTCACTTCTTTTTTCAAACAAATCTCACCTAAAATGAGAACACAAAAGAACAGGTAACGAAAAGGGACAAATGAAAATCCCTACGTCGACACTCAATTAATCAATTACTTCTAACAAGGTTCTACCTCCCTTTAGAACTGAATGAAAAGAACTAGCCTGACATGCTCTTGAGTCTGCACTCTAATAGGTGATAGTTGATAGTTGAATGAATAAAACCCTGACTATTATCCTTTATTTATAGTGCTAGACAAAGTCCTAAATCCTATATGAATTAAAAATTTAAATCCTAAAAGGAATTACAAATAATAACTAGTTTCCATAAAGAAATAGAATCCAATTTTGAAATAAATATTAGTCTAAATGAAATCCTAATTATAATAGAATAGTAAAAACTAATTTTCTAATATCCAAAAATTAGATTTGAAATGGGAATTAAATCCCACAATTGCCATGTGCTTAAACTCCTTGCTGCGTGAAAATAAGCTGAATCAAAATCAATTTATGATACTAATAGTTGAATCCTTGATCTGCTAGGAATCCCGTAAACCTCCTCCAATTTATTTCCAAAATCAAGGAACCCCTTTAGTTGCACATAAAATAAAAATATAAGAATAATGAGTTTATTTAGGCACAAAATAAATACAAAAGATTAAGTATTAATGAATAAAAATGTAACATATTTTATACTCATCAAATTCCCCTACATTTATCTTTTTACACGTCCTCGTGTAAACCAAAATGTTTGATTTCTAGAAAAATTCTATTCAACCATAATGTCAAAAGATTTCAATGTACAAATCATGACTATCAACACTAAATTTGCAAAAATCTAATCAATGCCTTATTAGTTATTTCAAAATGAACAACCTTATCATTTCTCCAATGAATTTCATTAAATCAAACTGTAGCCACATAAGTCACTTTCCCAAAATCTTTATACTTACTCAACTTAGTTATCATGGAGCAAAAACTGTGCACACTGACTCACAACTAAGAACAAATTTTCCTTGCTTTTTAATTTTTTTTCATAGAACCTTCTTTTTAGCTTTTCGTACTTTTCTCATATATTTTCTCTTCTTGACATGTGCAATGTGTTAGGTTTGTAATATTCAAGAACGCAATCAAATTGCACAAAATAATCAGAAACGTTTAAATATCAGAGTTTAAAATTTTACAAACCATATACTCGGATCATCCTTTATGCACAATTATTAATTAAACGAAAAGATATGAAGAACAAGAATCATACCCTTGAAGATTCGAGCTTTCTCAGGTACAAGTTCACCTCCAATCCTTTTCGCGTTCATCTTGAATCCATCGGATTTGGTTCCTTCTTTTAATCAACGTTTGCCACCCAAGTGTTTGGCATCTAGAGGTGATCCACCAAGGAAGAAGAAATATTCAAGAAGAAGGGTATTTGGCAAAACCCTAGTTTTTCTATCTCTCTCTTCCAATTACTAGAATTACGTATGTTGTGAAAAGGTCAACAACAACTTTTACCCATAATAAGACTCCTCTTATTTATAGATGTGGGCAACCCTCCTTAACAATTAAGAAATTGAATTTTATTTTAATTAATTAAACTCCTTTAATTAATTAGGCTCCTAATCTTATTAGGAATAATTAATTAAACTTTTAATTAATTAGCCTCCTAATCTTATTAGGAATAAATGAGAGTACTTTTATTAATTAATTCCCAAACTCCTTTAGGAATTAAATAATAATAATAGTAATAATAATTATAAGACTCCTCTTATTAATTTATATTTAATATTTTTAAAATATTAAATAATAAATATTAAGCTATTTAATTTATTCTATCACCATAGATTAAATTAAATATACTTAACTTATTATTACGATTATGTCATTAACTTCTTAAATAATTATTCTTCCTTTTATGGTGTGACCCTTTAGGTTTTTCATATTAAATTGGTTGTGAATAAATCAATTAGAACAATTATAATCTTATTTAAATAAATAAATTAAACTATTAATTTATTTAAATAAATAATATTTATTCTACAATAGGGATAAGTCTCCCTAGTGATCAACGACTTTCCAGATAATATAGATTTCAACATTAATCATAAAAGAACCTTTGAGTAAATAGTTAACGTACAATTCAATCCTTCCACCATACAATGTCCCAATTAAATATAAGACATGGAATTACTGTCAAGTCTTATTTTATTTAATTATATGTATTTCGACTCTTAAATGCATAACTCCAAATAATACAAATTAGAAACTCCTTTCTAATTTCATTCTGTCTTGGCCAAGGACTACTGGGTTGTCATTTATCGAATCACATAGGACATTTCTCTTCTTTTACTAGAAGCGGTAGATTCTTTATTGATCATACATTATCTTTATGTAGAACTTATTATACCCAAGCATACCCTTTGATATATAAGGAATAAGTCAAAGTATAACTCATCATACATAAGATACTATGAGGATCTCAAGTCTAATGATCACTTGTACTACTATCACTACAGGAATTCCTATTGACAGACAAGTAAAACTCCATTAGGTATTCCTTAGCGAGCCACGTTCAGTGAACTTATTCTCTAATAAGCACCTACATACTTACTTTAGTGTCTCCACACAAATGATCATGAGATCAATCATCCTGATCCAATGAGCAAGCAATGTATGTACTAATCTATCCGGATTCACTAATCCCCAATTTAGTAATCCAACGATTGGGAACTATTTTAGTTTTAAGCTTTCTAAGAATTTAGATCTCATTAAAATGATTATCATCATTATTCTAAAAGCATTGCTTAAAACTATGGGTTTATCACATATTATAAAACAGCATCATGTAGATAATTAAAAGCCTTTAATAAATTAATATTTTTTATTAATAAATGAATAAGATTGTTACAAAGTATATGCTTTATCATCAAACATGATTGGCTTGTTTGCATACTACTTTCAATCTCCCACTTGCACTAAAGCCAATCGTCATGGTATCTCATACTCTTCTTCTCTAAGTGATGATTATCCTGCTATTGGATAAACTTCAGTAAATAGATATGTAATGTTGTTCTTGAGAGTCCACTATCTCTATAGTGATTTTTCATCTTTCAATGATTCTTATAATCAAGTGAAAGTGCCACAACACATGTTTAGATTCTTTATTTACAGCTATATACTTTGTCTTTATCACTAAACCAGCAACTCTTTGCTGTTCGGAACCTTTCCAATTCACTGCACCACTGTTTAAGGTAACGCTTTACCTTAAAGTGGATTTTCTGTCGTCTTGGTCTATCTGAAAAACTTGAGTCTGTTAAGCCCTCTAATTTAATTTAGACCCACCATAAACATGATCACATCCTTAGTTTCGGTTAAGTACTTTAAGATATTTTTCATTGACTCACAATGAACTTCTCCAGAATATGACTAATTAACATCAGGTCTCGTATATTTCATTACATACATGATGGTTACTCATGCGATCTCTCTTTTATGAGTCTATGGGGACTATTAAGAGAGATACACTCCATGACTCATCAACATGAGACATCTCTTGGAGTTTGCCATGCTAAACGACTTTAGCATCAAATGAATATACGTTCCTTAGGTTAAGTCGAGCATCCTCTTAAATCTATCTATATAGATTTGTATCTCCAATTAAGATACTCTTCCCAAATCATTCATAGAGGAATATTTAGACAATTTTATCTTTACTGATTGTAACATTAGTATGTCATTCCTTATCCGTAGTATATCAACATATAATACCAGAAATGCCACGACGCTCCCACTGACCCTTTTGTACACACTAAGCTCATTCTTGTTTTTGATAAAATCAAACTCTTTTGATTGTCTCATCAAAACGAATGTTCCATATTTGAGAAGCTTGCTTCAATTCATTTCTCGGAGTGTCTACAACTCTTACCTCATCGTATGTAACTAGATCATCATCTTCTATGATGCGTACCTCATCTTCTATGATGGGTACCTCATCATCATCATTTATGATGAATACATACCTCCCAGGTATCTTCGATACTATTCCAGATTTACGATTTGGTTGTGGTATAATAGGTCTATCTACATGTTCCTCTTATTTGACTTATGGTGATTTATGGTTCTTGAACTCTTCAAGATCTATTATCCTCCCACTAGCTCCTTTATTGATAAACACCTTTATCTTAGAAGGTAGTGTGTTTCGTAATAAACACCTTTTCCTAAGTAGGATTATAGAACAAATACCCTAAACTTACTTTAGGATGTCCCACAAATTGACACTTGTCAAATTTTGTCCCAATCTTATCCTTTGAAACCTTTTTCACATAAGTTGGACAACCCCTTATCTTAATATACTTAAGATTATGAATCCTCCCTGTCCATAACTTTTATGGAGTCTTGGGGCCGGATTTTGAGGTTACCTTTTTCGTAGATATGCAGCCATTTCTAGGGCATTATCCTAGAAGGATACTAGAATGTCGATAAAATCATTATGGGCCGCATCATGTCCAACAAGGTATAATTTTTTCTTTCAGATACATCAATCAATTATTGCGTATCAGGAGGTATCCTTTGTGGGAAAATCATTTGAGATGATCTAGAAACTTATTATACAAGTATTTATTTCTTGATATGATCAAAGAATCCTATTACTTTACCAATTTGTTTCACTTCTAAATTTTTTTGAACCTTTCAAATAATTCACACTTTTATTTCTATAAATACACACATTCAACTCTTTGAATGATTATCTCCTTTTCTTATACTAGTTTGTTTAATTTGTAAAATATATTTTTACGTAAGTCAAGTACACAAAATCCATTCAGTAATATTTCAATTCTATACAAAACATTATTATTATAAATAGAACAACAACTGTTCTCAATTATAACACCAAAGATTTCATTGTCCAACAATAAAATGGAAATAATATTTCTAACAAGAACTGGAATACAATAACAACTTATTGACATAATTAATAGATTTGCTCGTAGGCATTGCTAAACTATAAGTTTTTATGGCTAATGTAGCAACCTTTGCTTCATTTTTCACACATAGGATTACTTATCTTTGTTTAGCTTTCTACTTCTGCTTGGTCCCTTCGTAAATCTATATTTATGATAACCAAAGTCGGTATCCAATACCCAAGTAGAATCTTGACTTAAAGAAAAATTTAATTTAAATCATGAACAAAATTTTATTTGTAATCGAAACTTCACTAAGTTTCTTCTGGTTAGCTCTGCAAGATGCTTCTCGCAATTTCTTTTTCAGTGTCCAGGCTTATTGCAGTGGAAGCAAACTCCTTTACTATCCTTATAAGTTTTATTCTTATTATCCATTATTTTTGCCCTTTTATTTACCTTCTTTGAATTGTTCTTCTTTTCAGAAGATCCTTTGACCCCTACCAGTAAGACTTAGTCTTTCTTGGTTCAAAAGTGACTCTCAACATTTTTCAACATGTTAAGCTAGTCAGCGAGGCTGATATCTAGCTTGTTCATATAAAAAATTCACAACAATTGTGAAAGGAGTCTGAGAGTGAGTGCAAGATCAAATCTTGACTCAACTCTCCATCCATGGCAAAACCTATTGTCCTAATTGTTCAATCAAATTGATCATGTTTAGAAATTTTGTCTTTATTGTAGTGTCATCGGTCATTCTAGATCGGAAGAGCTCCTTAGATATCTGATATCTATTAGTCCTACTTTCCTACCATCAACTACTTGATGTGCATGAATATAGTAAGAGCATCCATAATTTCATGTTGACGCTGAAGCTCGTTACTCATGGGTGCGAGCATGATGCATTGAGTCAACTGTGCATCATCTTACTACTTTCTAAAAGTAGCAATCTCTTCCTCAGAGGCATTGTCTACAACCATTACAGGGATAGGCGCATTAAAGACATAAGATAGCTTTTCAGCCATGAGAACTATTCTCAAATTCCTTAACCAATCCATTTAATTTGGTCCGGTTAAATAACATCTAATATGCTTCGCAGTGATAGTGATTTAGACATTATAAAATTTTATAAATGAATTTGTAATTAACAATATTTTAGCATACATTCTTTTATTAATTACCAAAATAATTTAGGTCTTGTTTTAAATTGGTATCTCCCACTATTTTTTTCAAACTATATTACCCTCAATATATATATATAGTTCGGCAATATCAAATTAAAGATATGCTAGTGAGAATAAGGATCCCATTTCAAATGTATATAGTCTTGTGGTGACACAACAAACTATATATAAATAAATAGGTAGGCAACTCTTGTCAATTACATCAACTATGAAACTCCTTGTATTTTTCCTCTTAGATCATAATGGTCAAGTGTGTGCACATCCGAACCAAAATAATTTAAGTTAAGTCAGACCCAGCATTTCCATATAAGTGAAGAGAAAAAACTACAACCCTTGTGTGTGCACAACAAAGTAGTAATGTTCAATCCTTATAAACATCATATGTAATAAAAATAACATCTTAAATATTTAATACTTGCCTTGTGTGTGCACAACAAGCTCATATTAAATATTCAATACTCTATTGTTTCTACCATGCTAGATGGCGACGTTAGATATTCCAAATATCTTTGAACGTTACAACTTAATATAAAATATTTGAGGGGTTTGTTATTAATTTGTCTCATCTTGTTTAGTGCGCATGCACATATATATATAAAATACGCGTCATATTAATTAACATGCTAATCATGTTTGCATAATATATAATATATATAGTATAAGCATGCACATATAGAATATTATATTCTACCCGGATTGATTATGGACTTTATTCTAGTTTGGTTCACTAGAGCCACTAAGTGAACCAAAAGGTCAAACCTAGGGTGCAAGAATTAAATTTAAATATAACTATTACATTTAAACTCGGGCTCCATTACAAACGGGTCTTGAAGCGCTCATTGCTCCTTGATCTCTAATTCTTCAAAATAATTCTCACTATTCCTATTACAAAACTATTTAAAATAAATAGAAACCTTAATCAGCAGTCAAGGGGAAGTACATAGAAGAAAGATAGAATTTACATTAAAAAAATTAGAGAAGACGAGGTACGCAGACCCCATTTAATAAAACCCATACATTCATGCATCCAACTAAAATAAAATCCAATCACATTGGTCAATAGTCCATAATCAATCCCATTTATTATCATATACATCACCATATACATCAATAAATAACATTCATTTCCTGAATAATAAACATTCAATATATATATTGATATCATTTAATAGACAGAATTAGTTAGTATAAAATCTAATTTTGAATCAAAATAAACTCTTTTATTTTAATCCAAATTTAAATCAAAATAAACCTCTTTTATTTTAATTTATCTAATTTTAAATAAAATAAACTATTTTATTTTAATCAAAAGCTTTAATCAAAATAAACTTCTTTATTTTAATTAATAATGGAATCTAATTCCAAATAAAAAAAACTTCTTTATTAAAAAAACACGAATTTTATTTCCCATTCACAAATAAACTCCTTTATTTTTGAATAATATGAAATCTTATTTCATATCTAAATAAACTCCTTTATTTAAGGAAATACGGATTCCCTTTCCTATTCACAAATAAACTCCTTTATTTTGAATAATATGAAATCTTATTTCATATCTAAATAAACTCTTTTATTTAAGGAAACATGGAATCCACTTTCCTATTCACAAATAAACTGCTTTATTTTGAATAATATGAAATCTTATTTCATATCTAAATAAACTCTTTTATTTAAGGAAACATAGAATCTAATTTCAACTCTAATTAGTTATCATGGAATCTAATTCTAACTCTAATTAGTTAGCATGAAATTTAATTTAAAATTAAAATAAACTTTATATTTTATTATTAAAATAAACTTTTTGTTTTAATTATAAAATTATTAAGAATATAATACATATATATATAGACCGTATATTTATATATCATATATCAAATATATAATATATATTAACACTTGATTTCGCAGGCCTGCTATATATATATATATATATATATATATTCCAAGTTAAGTCCCACGTGATATATAGTAACAATCATGATCCAGGCTTGCGTAATAACTAAATGATTCACGTTAAGTTATCATGCGAAATTTATTACGATTTTCCTTTTTTTTTCTTTTTTTTATAAATAAATTTTATACAACAAAATTATGCTCAATTAAATTGTTCTAAACACATATCAATATACATATCAAATTAAAACAATTAATAATTCGCATAAAAATTTGGCTCTGATACTACTGTTAGGTTTGTAATATTCAAGAACGCAATCAAATTGCACAAAATAAGCGGAAACGTGTAAAAATCAGAGTTTAAAATTTTACAAACCATATTCCCGGATCATCCTTTATGCACAATTATTAATTAAACGAAAAGATATGAAGAACAAGAATCACACCCTTGAAGATTAGAGCTTTCTCAGGTACAAGTTCACCTCCAATCCTTTTCGCGTTCAACTTGAATCCACCGGGTTTGTGTGACGCCCCCAAAATAGGTATACATCACCTATTCTGAGTCGCTAATACATGGTACAGAATACAAATACAATCTTTAATATATAACAAGAGAGCTGTGAGTTTTAATACAAACACTGTCTTCTAGATAATATCCACTCTCAGAATAAATCCCCATTACATTTATTGTCACACTATTTCATAGAATAGTGAGGACTACTAATGCTATCATCTGGTCCATCACTCCGTTCCCCGACTCGTCCCAGCTATATTCTCATTTCCTGAAGAGAACAGTGAAAGAAAGGGTGAGCTCAACTAGCCCAGTAAGAAATATTATAACTAAGATAATCCAAAATAAATTATCATTAGTCTTCAACAATGTTAAACTGATAAAATACACTAGACATCAAGTTTAACTGCAGCGGATCAAGCAATCCATTAAAAAAGTCAAGTAGAGAATAAAATCTACTATCTTTTATGATTTAAAAGATTTTTCATGACTTTTATCGCTGAGACTCAGCTTAATAAATAATCCACATCATTCATGTACTACGGCCAAGGATATTCATTAGTATCACGATCACAAATTATACATGCACTACGGGCCAAGGATATTCGTGTATTCATCAATGGTCATGATCATGCCAATAACTGTCTATCAATGCACTACGGACCAATGAGGATTTTAACCACATCATTTGTAACATTACGGTCATGATTACACCGAATAATCATACACCCTCAGGTTATCCCACCAGGGATTAAACCTTTTATACCTTCAGTTTTGTCCCACAAAGGATTAAACCTTTCTCACTTCCAGTTTTTTCGGTACACGGGATCAAACTTTTCGTCTGTAGTCTATCCTGTACAAGGGGCGAACTACGCAGACCTGATCTCCCCAATACACGGGAGTACGTAGGCAGCCATTTTTATGGTTCGATCTCACCACAAACAAAAACAAAAAAACATCTCTACACCCATTTCACCACATACTACTTTGAACCTTTACACCAGGTTCGAACTATGCGGACCTGATCTCCTCTTCAGTAGGAGTACATAGGCAGCCATGCATGGTTCAGTCTTACCCCCTACCAAAACATAAAAACTTGTCAACGGTACTGGGATTATTCTTCAATACACCACACTTCATCGGCTTCAGACCAAAGGGATGAAACTACCTGACCTCCCCACATAAATGGGAGAATCGGCGACCATCTAAGCTGCGATTCAGTCCTCAAAGAGAAACACCAATCGATAAGAGATGGAATTACCTGGGCTCCCCTATACAAAAAAGTACCGGCTACCATCTGTTGTGCGGTCAATCTCAGAGAGGAAAGTCACACTCCTCTCTATACACCAGTCCCAAGACACCAAAGATGGTAGAGAATACACACAGATCAACAATCCATTCTGAAACACCCTGAGATATCTCAATGTCCATCCATCAAGGAGGAGTTCAGAATACATCAAGATCACAAGCCTTGGAGAAACATACAAATATCAAGCAAGTAACAAGGCATAACTAAAAGGGAAGTGAATCAACATATATTTCCCTGCCGTATATAATCCTATTTGATATATACAATATGTGTTGTACATGACAAAAATGGCTAAGTTAGTATGTACAGGAAAATACAAGCCCATCTATAAATCAGTGTATATGCGGGCTATCAAGTTTAACATGGCATCCCTCTCGGAAGAAGGAGGTAACGCTGTGATCTCCTGCCTAAGGGTCTCTACACGAGCCAACAGATCTATAGCCAGCTACATGGTGACACTATGCTCATCAATATATGTGCTCATCTCTATAATGATTCCAGTAGTAAGGGACCTCACTATAGTACTATTTGTAACAGCGATATCTCGGGCAGATTTAGCGCTATCTCGCTCAACAATCCCTGCATCTCTAGATGATCTGGCCTCATCCCGCTCAGCAACAGTGGTGTCTCTATGAGCTAAAGCATCATCTTTCTTTAATATAGAGACATCTCTCCCAGCAAGAGCTGTCAACATCAAGGTCCTAGCCTGATCTCTCTCAAATGTCATCAGATGAAGACTTTGTTCTAAATACTCTACTGAATATTAGATCATAGTAGCAGTTATACTGGGAGAATCTATAAGAGCTGATGGCAACTCGGCAAATGGCTCCTCCTCGGTGGAAAAATCAATGTCCTCCATGGGCTCCCCACTAACAAACTCAATCCCCGACACGGTGGATACTACCCTGGCTGACGTAATCTCTGCCTCCATCTATGTAGAATACTCTATAGAATGGCTCGGATGGCTAACAGTAAACTCATCGCTCTCACGCTGATCCCAACAGGTATACACCCTGGATCTATCCTCTGCTAACAAATACCGAGAAGACAAATGCTGACCTAATGCCACCTCAAAAGGATGAGCATCCTAGAACTGGTCAAACTGTGACATCACAGCCAGTGGGTGATATGTGGTCATGCCCCTCAAACCAGCCAGAAGGAGATAATCCATGCCAGGTGCATGAGTAATGAAGCTGTAGGGAGAGCTAAGCCCTGTACACGGCAAAATGTCAAATGAATCCTTGATCTCTACCAAAAGCACAGACAAGGATACAACGTCTGTACACTTCACTGACTGAAAGGAGTAAGACATGGCTATTTCATGGGAAAATAGCACCCACGGCGTCAGAAGGTGCCAATATGTCTCAAATGTGACATGAACCACACATACAACAAGACCGAGCTGCTTGTAAATACACTTACTGAATGGGTGTGGCAATACGTGGCCGACCTCAATGTCTTTGCCACAATCATCAGTATAATGGTATGACCCTCCCTGAGAGCTCTAACTGCCCTAACAACACTAATGTCCAGATGATCCATATACAGTGGCATGTACAAATAAGCCACTACGCACATCATGAGTGTATATACTCTGGCAACATGCCACTGATCCTCCGACATGGTGAAATCCCCAGAGTCTTGTGCATAACTGTCTAATGAGCCAAATCTATCTATCAGAAAATGCTGGGACACTACATGCCCGAATGTAATCTCATCCTATGCTACTCTACGCCTCAACCCGGTGAGGGTCTTGAACTGCTGGCTCATATCCCCGACAGCCATCTGAGCGTAAGGCCTATCCAGTGGCAAAGCCGTCAACCGCTCATACTCCTCTAAGGTGAGAGTCAACTCCTGGGTCTCAAACTGGAAAACCTGCCTATCCGATACCCAGTGCTGTAGAATGCCCTCTATAAAGCCCAATGGAACTTGGAACATCATGAGGGTCATAGAATGCGGCAACAGCTGATCTACAATCACCTTGTCTGAAGGTGATACACTATCATATCAAGATCTCAGACATGAGACTACCAATACTGGTGGGGTGTGATCAATACGGCTAACTGTCGAGGAAGACATCTGTGTGGGTCGTATCATAAGACCACCTAGGGGTCAATGCTGAATATCTCTGGACATACATATGCATGACATAATACATGCATGACAAATAATAGATGGCAATATGATGTAGGGAATGGAAAATAGTACATACATTCCTAAGTACATCATCATCTAAATACATCATCTTTGTACAGCTGAAAATACAGGGAAATGGGGCACAGACGCCCTACAACTAACAGAGGCCTATCAAAAGATATAACGAGAATGGGGCACAACCACCTAATATCTAATAGAGGCCTATCAAAAGATATAGCGAGAATATACATCAGAAGAAGTCAATGGTGTTGATGTTTACATCATCAATCATGTCCACCTGATGTAACTCCTCCTGAGTCACTAGATCTCCGCCAAGAGGGATGTCAGGCCTATACAAGGGAGGATCTACACCCACAAAGCCATATGGGTCATCTGAAGGGCCAGCCCCCGTGCTAGAAGGATCAAAAGTATCCGCTTCTGAAGGATCTCTACCCAAATACAGGATGAAAAAATGTGCCCAGTCCAACTGTTGGGTCAAATTGTTAATCTGTGACAAATGAGTAGGATCTCAGACGTATGTCATCTAATCTATCATCATCACGGATCTAGGAACCATATCCCCCATGATCTGAGTGGTGCGGGTCTGCCCTCTGATGGTACAAGGGGACCACCAGCGGTAGAATGCCTCCTGAGTGAACGGACCCTCTGACAAAGTAAACTCGTCAACGTCCATAAACGGGATATCACTGACAGGCGACTGCGACACAGGCTGATAATGCCTGGCAAGAGGTAAGATCAACACACGAATCTCTCATGTGGTTCTCCTAATAGCACGTTCTCCTAAATAGAGCTCCCATCCTCCATCTGTGAAGAGAGGAATCTGGCGGATGGATATCATATACTCAACACCAGTGGGGTACCCATCCTCAAAGCCAACTGTCAAATATTCCCCAGAATAGGGAACCCAAGTGATAGCATCAGCGGTCAATAACTCTAGCTGTAAGCGACAATGGGTGAAATCCTCAGCTACAGGAACCTCTGCTAAAAGGGAGTGATATCATCGTCGTCCCCATGGAAAGGTATCTAAACCTAATAAGCTAATGGGACACAAACATGGGAGCCTCTCATAGGCCCAAAACTGCCAACACAAAGGCAAACATCTGCTATCAGTCAACACTCTTAACCTGTACATGGGAAATCAAAAGAGAAATACTTACCAGCAGAAACAGGTAAAATCCTAGCCAAGCCTCTGTCAAGCCCTACGAATGTATATGCATTCCCCTAAGGAAATAGGTAAAGGTGTAGGAGCCCCAATCATACTCTCCAATACGGTCTACCTCTCGCGTGGCGCTGAACAAAGTGAATGGCAAGAGTTGTCTGCTATGAAACAACCCCTGATAATAACCAGGAACAATCGCCGAAGAATTCGATCCCTGACTCTCACATCAGCGAGAATGGGCTCACTCAACAGCCCACTCATAGCATCTACGCTCAAAGGACCTGTACGAACTGTCCTGCCCTTAAGCGCCTCAGCTGGGACTCCTAGCAAGGATCTGACGGCAGTCGAGATAATGTGCGCCGTACAAGGCACTGGCGCCCCTCCAAACTCTATACCGGTGATAAACCGCCAATCCATCGGCGTCATCATCACCTCACAATATAGTAAATGAAGAGACTGAGTTTGGTGAAACCAGCGCTCAGACAATGCACTGAGATAACCCCAGGGACAACGACGGGGGCAGATAGAAAAGAATGCCTCGAAGCCCCAACCATGCACAATCCCTCGATAATCAGGATGAAGAGCCTGATATAGGGAGTGTATGCTGAACCAGTTCCCTTGAGGCTGCGCAAAGCTGGGAACCTACATCACAAAATCAAGTCAAATCCTTGCTCCTCATCAGTAGGAAAAAGGAAGATCAAATCAAGCTTTTACCTCGTTTGCCTACAAGTAAACTGAGGGGTGGCGACTCAAATCACCCAGAAGCTCTGGAATTGTCACATTAATGCTTGGAAAATCCCTACGAGGAGCATGAGCAGCAGAAGCTACTGCCGTAACCGGTACATCCTCTTCCTCGTCCTCAACATCTGGTACCTTAACCTGGATAGGATGAATCACCACCTCCACCAAACGACGAGGCTGTCTGACTGAACGGGGTCGAGGCACATCAGAAGCCCTCCCCCGCACACCTGAAGTAGTCCCGCGGGAGCTACTCAGCTGATCTAGATCCATAATATCTGGACACAAGTCTCCAAATCACCTCAGAAAGGGTGTGGTAATTTCTAACCTAGAGCTTTTCAAATGCATTTTATAACTACATGCATGCATGCATTATTTTAACATACGCCTATAGTAGAGTTAAAAATGCATGACTACATAATGCTAAGGCTCATGGAAATTTTTTGCCAGAGTCTCCTTTGTAAAAAGGACTATCCACATGCACATAGGCATGACTAGGTGGCTATTCAGTAGCACACCTACCCACAATCATAAATATTATATATGCATAAAAATATCAAAGTCATAATCCATAAGGGTAGCTTAATTACTGGGATTACTTTATTTCACAATCCTTGCTCATTTGTCCTCAAATAGGATAAGAAATAGCAGAAAAAGGTGCTAACTTGACTGTTTCGAAAGTTAAATTTTTTCACATCATTATGTTTATCATGGTTAAATACTAACATTTACTATGTTGAATATTTTTTATCAAGTCATATGAGCATGCATATTCACTACTATGTGTTTAGAAGCATTTCATGTGATAACTCATTTTCCAATGGACAAAAACTGGAAAAGAAGACATGCATATGTTACCAGGATAGTGTGAAACACTTGTACGATGACGGATTTTGCAGAAAGCAACCCAAACTCAGCAGATCTGAAGAAGAACTCTTGGATTCTCTGTGTGGCGCAACGTGAAAATGACTTATGAAAGACAAGCTGCCTACAAGTACACCCACGGATGGTCGCACGTGTACCTGCGACTACCCTATGTGGGTCCCACCCCTCTAAATCGGTTCAATTTAAGTTGCAAAGGAGGTCTCACAAGTTAAAAAAGTCAAATCAGGAAAAAAGATGCTACGCGATTGAGCGAAAAAGCTTGAAATCCTGGTTTTCAAAGACCAAACTACGGGTCTACATGTCACTCATTGGTATTCACCCAAACACAGGGTTCACAACACCAATGATCACAGTTATTGCAAACTACACTTAAAAATACCTCACAAAGGTCCGATGCAGTCAGTTCAGGGATGTAACTCCAAAAAACCTCTCTCCAGCGGGAACTTCATACATCATCAGCCGTTGATGCACATTTCAATGAAGGTCAAGAAACCTTGACATTCTTTAGCCATTGGCAAGTAAATCCAACGAAGCATTGGAAGCATCTGATGATTTTAGCTGTTGATGCATATTTCAACGAAGGTCAAGCAACCTTGATGTTATTTCAGCCGTTGGGAAGTAAATCCAATGAAGCATCAGAAGCATTCGATGATTTTAGCCGTTGATGCACATTTCAATGAAGGTCGAGTAACCTTGACGTTATTTCAGCTGTTGGCAAGAAAATCCAACAAAGCATTAGAAGCAATGCGATGATCTTAGCTGTTGATGTACATTTCAACGAATGTCAAACAACCTTGACGTTCTTCAGCCGTTGGTAATTAAACCCAATGAAGCATCTGAAATGGTCCAATATTGGTATCCGTTGAAGCATAGTTCAGCAAGGGTCAAGCAACCCTGACAACACAAACTGTTAGCAGTAACTCCAATAAAACCCTAGAAAGACATGGCGATACAAACCAGGGAAAGCCATCCTCATCGGCGAGGACCAATGATGGAGTCTGTTATACATAATGTTCATCAGACAAAAGCTCATTTCCCCAGAGTCTCTTGCACATGAGAGGAACATCTGTGGTGGAAAGTCTGTACCAAGGATTAAGGACTTTGGTGATAACCCCAACGTCAACATCATGAAAGTTCCTGAGAGCTATGAAGCACACATCCAAGCAGTTCGTCAGGGTCATCAGTGATAACTCCAGTCCCCATTAGAATTCATCACATCCTGTTAGAAAATAGTCCAATAAACCACATTCATCATACATTTGCATCATGCTACAGTACATTACATCATGAATATCATGTCACATTTCAAGTGTCTAGTATTCTTTATCCTATCCATGACATTACATTGCATGAATATGATAAAGAGGGGCATCAGTAGACACTTAAAATTTTGCATTCCTGTTACTAACCTTGCAGGAGGGCAAAATCATCTTCCAGAGACAACCCTGGAAGTCAAATCAGCACAGTCCCGGAGATAACCCGGGGATACTCAGTTTGCCATCTCGGAGACAACCCCAAGATATTCAGTTGCCATGCTGAAGACAACCTTGGGATACTAAGTGTGCCATATCGGAGATAACCCCGAGATATTCAGTTGTAGTCCTGGAGATAACCCCAGGATACTCAGTTTGCCACCTCGGAGATAAAGCCAAGAAATTTAGATCCAATCTCGGAGACAACCCGAGAGATCCAGTTCTAACCTTGGAGACAACCCCGAGGGATGCGGATGCAGTTACAGTTCCGTAGATAACCCCAGAAAAGCTCATTTCAATCCCCAGCAGTCAACTGTAACCTCAGAGATAACATCGAGGCACTCAGTCTCAATCCCGGAGGTAACCCAGGGAGGTCAGGCACACCTCAGAGATAACCCTGAGGATATTCAGTACTCACAGCAGCCCAATATCAGAGATAACCCTGAGCAACAACTGCTAAATCAGCCCAGAACTGGAGATAACCCCGATGAAGATCAAAATCATCATGTTGCCACCTCGATCCCACATTCACACCGTCTCAACAACATTTCAACCCACATGCTATACAGAAGTGTTCTACAAGAACCGTAGCTCCAATCCTGAGTGACTACTACACAAGACATCACACCGAATATAATTTGAAGACTTGAAGATTTGGGCATGGACCCATCTTCCCGGCTTCGTACAACCTCTTATCCCATTTTATTGTGTAGCTCTCGACAACAACATTCTGGAAAGGTATTATACGCCTCAATCGGATGCCCGGATTGAAAGTTATAAAGGTTCGAGCGGACAACGCGTTGTACGAGTGCACGTACTTCGAGACAGTGGGGCCCACGGATCCCGGGGCACCCCGGGTAGCCACATGTACATCTGCGGCTGCTACAAGTATACATGCGGCTTCCCCCTCTATAAATAGAGGGCATGGGGTGGCCAATTTGAAAAAAAAAGGCGAGGAAGCCCTGTCCATTTTGCTCTGTACACACTATAAATTGAGTGCTTTCTCATTTCAAACACTTGTGAGCTTGTACTTTTCTACATTTTATAGGTAGAAACCGAGTGTTCATTCATTTAAAGCAATTTGAAGTCTTCTTGGCAGCCCATTGTAAGCCTTCTCACATTACTTAAAGCCTTTTTCCACTTTTATTCACACACAATTATTCACGTTGAGAGTCGTGTTGTGTGCGTATGCCTGGATCGTCGATCCATGGCTTTTATTCCTTATATATATATATATATATATATATATATATATATATATATATATATATATATATATATATATATTATCGAGTTATCTCGATTGAGCCTAAATATAATATTCGGTGCGTTTACCGCTTATATATATATATATATATATATATATATATATATATATATATATATATATATATTTAGTCCTGCCTGGAGTTTATTTTTTGGCGGTTGATCGTCTTTATATATATATATTTACATTTAGCCATGCCTGGAGTTTACTTCATGGTGGTTGATCGTCTTTATATATATATTTATATTTAGTCCCGCTTGGAGTTTACTTCGTGACGGTTGATTGACTTTATATATATATATATTTACATTTAGTCCTGCCTGGAGTTTACTTCGTGGCGGTTGATCGTTCATACATATATATATATACATATATATATATATATAACTGTTTACAGCTTTCTTACATACTGCATCATCACGTGAGGCTAAGAATCATATGATCACAGATTCAGTTCCTGAATCTAGATTCGATTCCCGTGATGGACATTTTCAACTGTAACCAGCTTGTAAATTATTCAGGGTGTTTGAATTTCCTTAGATGGCTCTCATGCCCACAAGGGCTTCGACACTGCTATATATCTTATTTTCTCGAAGATGTTTCGCATCTCGAAAATAAAAGCAATCCAGCCGAACACATAATAAAATGGAAGTATCAAATGCCTCAATTACTATTGAGCACAAGGGTTTGAAAAACCTGTTTTACAAAATATCATTGCTATATCTTGTTAAAATTAAACTTTTATACAAACTTCAAACCCTTTATATATAGGTGCAAACGAGGCATAACACTACTTCTAGATAACTGCACATAGACCTACACACACACATTTAGATAAATATTTGAAATAAAAAGTTGCGATCACTGTGTTAACACGGATGTCGGGGGGTGCCTAGCACCCTCCCCTCGCATAACCAAGCCCCCGGACCCTAACGAATCTTGGTTTCACAGACCAGTTACGCAGTGTCACATCACTTGGTCTATGTGCAAACCTTTTCTCAGTTGAGTTGGTGCAACCATTTAAAAATACCAACTGGCGACTCTTACAATCAAATCGTTGACATATACATGTCAGACCTTTTCACAACTTGTTTTTTCAAACAAATCTCACCTAACATGAAAACACCAAAAGACAAGAACAGAAAAGGGAAAAATAAAAATTCCGACGTTGACAGCATATAATAGTGATATCCTCTAGATATATGATAGGAGGTGTGTTAATAGATGGAGGTTCCTCCTTGAATATTTGTCGCTGTGACACTTTGGAAAAAATAAAGATCAATCCAAATCGAATCTGGAGCAGTCATATAGTCATAAGAGCCTTCGATAGGTCTCAACAAAATGCTGTAGGAGAAATCGAACTTCCAGTGGAGATTAGTCCATATACTTTCTACATATCCTTCTAAGTGTTGAACATCATCACGAGATATAATTTACTGTTTGGAAGACCGTGGATCCATATGGTAGGAGCATCTCTGTCTACTCTTCATCAGTAAGTTAAGTACATCATCAATGGCAATCTGGTAACTATTCATGCCGAGCCAGAATATCATGTCTATGTACAAGGGGATAAGCCTTTGATCAGCCTTAATGAGGGAGTTGAGCCTTCCAGTTTTCAAGCCTTGCAACACTCACTATCAACCAATTGGGGTCCCAGCCTTAAAGCTAAGAATTTCTTTCGAAGTAATGTATGCAGGTCAAGAAATGATATCCTTGGGTTTCTGTCCCGGCAAAGGGCTAGGGAAAAGTCAACAAGGAATTAGAAATCCTGCTCAGATACCAAGCTAGACAGTAAAGGTTGGATTAGGATATTCCTATAGATCAAATCACAAGAACCCGTACAAGCATCAGTCGGTTCATGTATAAGCAATTAGTATCATAAATAGATTTGGATTCAGCTTATTTTCACACAACAAGGACTTTAAGCATATGGCAATTGTGGGATTTAATTCCAATTTCAAATCAGATTTTTGGATTCTAGAAAATTAGTTTTTACAATTCTATTATAATTAGGATTTCTTTTAGACTGAGATTTATTTCAAAATTAGATTCTATTTCTTTATGGAAACTTGTTATGATTTGTAATTCCTTTTAGGGTTTGGATTTCTAATTCATATAGAATTTAGGACTTTGTCTGGCACTATAAATAAAGGATGATAGTCAGGATTTTATTCATTTAACTATCAACTATCATCTATTGGAGTGCAGACTCAAGAGCATGTCAGGCTAGTTCTTTTCATTCAGTTCTAATGGGAGGTGGAACCTTGTTACAAGTAATTGATTAAATGAGTATTATTATTTATTCCTTCTTGTGTGAAATTTCTTCTAATAATCTATTTTCATTGATTGTATGCTAATTGATCTAATAGATTTGATATGGCCAATTGAGTTAATTTGTTCATTATCATATGCTAGATTAGGATTGACATTACGTGTAATTGATATATGTCTTCATCATAAGTAGCAACTTGGTAATAATAATTGTGGACAAGCTTTTGTTTATTGCTAAGATTATCAGAAATCAAGTTAAACAAATTGAGCTTATGTGTTTGTTGCTTGGATTAGTCTAATTCTCTATTTCTTAATGCTTTTATCATATTAAATCTAGAGAGCTTATTCTAGGTTGTATGCTAGTTAGAATCTGGTGGAGAGCTTGTTTTATACAGTGATAATCTAAGGAGATTTTCGGATAGCAAAACTTATTGTTATCTAGGGCTAATAGTTTCATTGAAGGAAAAATAATAATAACTTGATTAATTGATTGTTGTACTTGGTGAAACTGAACTGCAGAACTGAAGTTTTTACATTTTTGGTTAACTTCATCATTAATTCTTGTTCTCTTAGTTTAAAAATAATCTTCAAAAACCTCCCATCTTTATTTTCTATTGAAATAGTAGAATAATTATAAAACAACTTTACTCTCTGTCGGATCGATCCTTACTTGCTATTATACTAATTATTATAAATTGTGAAGTGAAAGTGAGGTTAATTTAGGAGTGTAAACGACAGCTCCCAAACTTTGGCGCCTTTGTCGGAGAGTAATTTGGCGTTTTATTTTTATTTTATTATTTGCTTTGTTTGTGTTTGACTCTATCTTTTTAAGCTACTACATTAGATTTTGACCCAGAGATTTAGAAAACTACAAGGAGAATAAGTAAGCAAAATCAAAAAACTCAACAGTTTACTGCAGATTTGGCCGAGGCTTCTGCATCATTACCGGGCCTCAACATAGCTTTGGAGATACTTTCCAACGAATCATTCACCGAATCCAATAAGGAAGAAGAGATGGCGATTCAAAATAACAATAGAACTCTCAGGGAGTTGGCAACTCCTAATTTAAATCAGTAACCTTTGTGCATTGAATATCCTAATTTAGATGGTGCATTTGAACTTAATTCTGGACTAAACCATTTGTTGCCTACTTTTCGTGGCCTTACAGGTGAGGACCCCTATAAAAATTTAAAGGAATTCCATGTGGTGTGCTCCACCATAAGACCACATGGGATCACAGAAGAGCAAATCAAGCTTAGAGCCTTTCCCTTCTCACTAGCAGATCTGGCAAAGGATTGGCTATACTACTTGCCCTCAAGTTCGATACAATCTTGGGATGACATGAAATAATTGTTCCTAGAGAAATACATCCCAGCCTCGAGAGTAGCTAACATAAGGAAGGAGATTTGTGGGATTAGACAATTCAGTGGGGAGACACTATACGAGTATTGGGAAAGATTCAAAAAGCTTTGTTCTAGCTGTCCACCGCATCAAATAGATGAACAACACCTGATCCAGTATTTCTATGAAGGGTTGGTACCGATGGATAGAAGCATGATCGATGCAGCTAGCGGAGGAGCACTAGTTGACAAGACCCTAGAGGCTACAAGGAATTTAATTACAAACATGGCAGCGAACTCGTAACAATATGGCACTAGAATAAATCATGCACCAGTAAGCATAAACGAGGTAAGCACTTGTGATTATAGTCAAAAAATTTCTGAATTAACTACTATGGTTAGATAATTAGCTACATGCCAACTGCCAGTTATAAAGGTTTGTGGAATCTGTCTACAACCCAATCACAATACAGATGAATGTCCAACATTACAAGATGATAAGACTGTGCAACAAGCCAATGCCATGGGAAACTACCAAGCACCACAAAAGAATTATGATCCCTATTCAAACACATATAACCCAGGCTGGAGAGATCATCTAAACCTCAGTTATGGAGGAAATAAGTCACCAACACAAGGAATGTTCCCGCCCAGATAGCAAGGGTTTCCACCGGCCCAACCTCAGTATCAACCAAGACAAACAGCTCCTGCCAATAGTGGGCACACCTTGGAAGAGATGTTTAAGGAATTTATGGGGTAATCACAACAAGTCATGGCTCAAATATAATAATTCGTAAATCAGACACAGCAGTTCCAGTATGACACAAAAGCTTCGGTTTAAGATTTAAGGAACCAAGTACGACAACTGGCTGCAACTGTGGGGATATTGGAATCTAAAGGCTCAGGAAAATTACCATCTCAAACAGTAGTCAACCCAAAGGAGAATGCAAGTACCATAACTTTGCGGAATGGAACACAGTTGGATACACCACTAACCCCTATAGAGTTTAAGGAGGAAGAGGCTAAGGAGGAAATAGAAAAATCCAAGGTACAACCTAAAACTCCTAATCAGCTTAAAAACATTCCTCTTCCCTTTCCTCAAAGAAAGATGAAAAAGAAAAAGAAATTCTGTAAACTTTTAGGAAAGTAGAAGTAAACATCCCTCTCCTTGATGCAATTAAACAAGTGCCACGGTATGCAAAGTTTTTGAAAGAATTATGCACTAATAAAAGAAAATTGCAAAATGATGAGAGAGTCAAAGTTGGGGAAAATGTATCTGGTGTTCTTCAAAGAAAAATGCCTCCTAAATATAAAGATCCAGGAATGTTTACAATCCCGTGCAAAATAGGAAACACCAGATTTGAAAAAGCCATGCTAGATTTAGGAGCTTCAATTAATGTTATGCTTTTATCTGTTTATGCTTAATTAAATCTAGGTTCTTTGAAAAATGTTGGCGTGATTATTCAATTGGCTGATCGTACTAACACTTACCCCCGAGGGGTAATTGAGGATGTCTTAGTGCAGGTGAATGAACACATCTTTCCTGTAGATTTTTATATTATGGATATGGAGGATAAATCATCACCAAACCCTTCCCATATCTTGTAAGGAAGACCATTCCTAAAAACAGCAAATACTATGATTGATGTGCACAATGGGACCTTGACAATGGAATTTGATGCGGAAAAGATTCAGTTTAATATTTATAAAGCCATGAGATATCCTAGTGATGTGAATCATATTTTTGAGATTGATGTGATTAACTCCTTAGAGCAAGAAACTTTTGAACATTTGCATAAGGATAATTTAGAGTTTGCTATCACCAACAGTTTGGATATAAACATGGAAAACGAGATAGAATGGCATCAGGAATTGAAGGAAACTGTGGCTGCCTTACACTCGTTACCAAAATATTCAGAAAAGTATAGAATTTTGTTGGATGACGGAACTAAGCCCACGAGGAATGCACAAAAAAGGTTGAATCTACCGATGATTAAGGCTACAGAATTACTTGATGCCGAATGAGAAGTGAGACATGACGTTGAGTTGAAGACGTTAAACAAGGGTAGCTACTTGGGAGATAACTCAAGCACTCAGATTTGATCTTTCTATCCCTTTATTTTATTTTATTTATTATTTTTTTAGTTGCATGTTAGCCAGTAGTTCTTTCTGCTGTGCATGATTTTCTTACATTGGGGATAATGTAAGGTTTGAGTGTAGACACTCAAAATTTTTTGCACACCTGTTACTGACATTGTAGGATGGCACATTTGTCTTTCAGACATAACCCTGGAAGACAGCTCACATCCAGTCCGGATACTACCGAAAGCTCAATCTCAACCCCGGAACACACACCGGGAACCTCGACGATAACCCTGATGCTTGCAGTTTCAATACCGAAAATTCCACCGGAGATAATCCCGAGATATTCAGTCTCAATCCCAACACTGGGAATGGCAGATTCCGAACTTAGAGATAACCCCAAGGAAGGCAGTTGCAGTTCCGGAGATAACCCCGAAAATGCTTGTTTCAAATGCATGCAATCAGCTTCAATCTCGGCGCTTACACTAAGGCACTCGGTACAAGACCTGACAATAACACCAGGAAGGCAGGCACACCTCAGAGATAACCCTGAGCAACGTCTGCTTTATCAGCCCAAATGGGAGATAACCCCAGTGAGGGACAAAGTCATCATCTTGCCACCTTGACACCACATCACGCCGTCTCAACATTTCAGACATACATTTCTACACAGAAATGTCCCACAAGAACCAAGGAAGTCCAATCCCGAGTGACTATTACGCATGGTAACAGATAGAATTTGAAGCATGAAGACCGGAGGGCATGGTCCCATCTTCCTGACTTCCTACAACCTCTAATCCCATGTTATTGCGTAACTCTCGACAACAGCGGTCCGAAATAGGTCTTACATACCTCAGTCGAATGCCCGAATTATAATTCTAAAAGTTCGGGCAGACATCACGTTACACGCATGCACGTACTTCGAGACGACGGGACCCGCGAAGCCCGGGGCACCCCGGGCAGCCGTTGGTACACCTGTGGCCTAGCCACAGGTACACCTGCGTCTCCCCCCTCTATAAATAGATGGCTTGAGGTGGCCATTTTGTAAGAAAAAGAGGCGAGAAAGTCCTGTCCAATTTGCTCTGTACACTCTCCAAACTGAGTGCATTCTCATTTTAAACACTTGTAAGCTCATATATAGCTACTTTTTACTGGTGGGAGCCGAGTGTTCATCCATTTCAAGTTATTGAAGTCTTCTTTGGCAGTCCACTATAAGCCTTCTTACACATTTTCGAGTCTTTCTCTTCATCTTTGCACACACTATTCTTCACGTTGAGAGTCCTGTTGTGTGTGTTTGCCCGGACTTCGATCCGTGGCTTTTTTTTCTTTTGTATATTATATATATATATATATATATATATATATATATATATATATATATATTTGGACTAACATTATCGAGTTATACCTCGATTGAGCCTGAACTCACGTCCGGAGCGTTTAATTGCGTTCGTATATATATATACTTATATATATGAACTGTGTGTCGAACTCTGTTCGATGAGTCTAGACTTACGTCTGGTGCGTTTAAATGCTTTTATATATATATATATATATATATATATATATATATATATATATATATATATATATATATATGAACTGTGTGTCGAACTATGTTTGATGAGCCTGGATTTTACATCCGGTGCGTTTACTACTTTAATATATATATATATATATATATATATATATATATATATATATATATATATATATACTTATATATATGAACTGTTGTCGGACTTTGTTCGATGAGCCTGGGTTTTATATCCGGTGCGTTTACATACTTATATATATATATATATATATATATATATATATATATATATATATATATATATATACATATCGTCCCGCCTGGAGTTTACTTCGTGGCGGTTGACCGTTTTTACTGCTTTCTGTAAATTTCATCCCGCCTGGAGTTTCCTCCGTGGCGGTTGATCGCTTTTACAGCTTTATTTATATTTTCGATCCTCCATGGAGGTGCTTCGTGGTGGTTGATCATGTGTGTATATATATATTTACAGCTTTTATATATATATATATATATATATATATATATATATATACCTGCTTACTGCGTTTATATCAATTGCGGCATCATGTGAGCCTAGGAATCATGTGATCACAGATTCAGTCTACTGAATCCAGATTTGGTTCCCGTGATGGACCTTTTCAGCTGTAAGCAGCATGTAAATTTATTTTTGGTGTTCGGATTTCCTCAGATGGTTTTCATGCCCACGAGGAGTTCAGCATCGCTTTGTACATTACTTTTCTCGAAGATGCTTCGCATCTCGAAAATAAAAACAATCAAGCCGAACATTTTATAATAAAATGGAAGTATCAAAAGCCTCAATTACTATTGAGCACATGGTTTGAAAAACCTCTTTTATAAAACATCACTACTATATCTTGTTTAAAATTGAATTTTTACACATATTCAAACCCTTTGTATATAGGTGCAAACGAGGCATAACACTACTTCCAAATAACAGCACATTGACCCACACACACACACCTTCATATAATAGTTTCTTGAAAAGTGGCGGTCACCATGGCAACACGGATGTCGGGGGGTGCCTAACACCTTCCCTCCGCATAAGCAAGTCCCCGGACCCTAATGAATCTCGGTTTCACAGACCCGTTTAGTAGTGTTACATCACTAGGTCAATGTGCAAACCTTTTCTCGGTTGTGTTGGTACAACCATTTAAAAAACCAACTGGCGACTCTTAACAGTCCATCGTCGACATTATACATGTTGGACTATTTTCAATTATTTTTTCAAACAAGTCTCACCCAAAATGAGAACACTAAAAAACAAGTAACGAAAAGGGACAAATAAAAATCCCAACGTCGACAGGTAGCGACTCTGCTAGGGACTCCAGTAAGAGGACTTAAGCCGCTATTACAATCTTTTCAAAATTGTTACATGCTTGTGTGTGGATGTTGCATTTACATTTATGATGAATGTGTACGAATGCATTTTTTTTACTGCACTGTAATATATCTGCTTGTGATATTAGTGCTTCGCACATGTCATCATTTTCATAAACGGTGAGACACGTTGTATGTGAATGTATGCTGTGTGGTTCCTCCACCAGGAGGCTATCCTATCGATGTTTGATAACTGGACTCGTAGGAAGACTAATTCCAATATGGCTCAGGAAAGGAACCACCCAAATTCGCTCCAGTTAAAAGACCGGATTAACTTCCCGTTAAGTAAATTGAGAGGATTTGGGAACCTTCATGCCAAAAAGCCACGAGAGTAACCTAAGATAGGTCAGCCTCTGATAAACCAAACGCGGAGGAAAGTCTCTTCATGCTTTCTCATTTTAAATTACTTGTAAAGTTAATTACTTGTAATTTACATTCCATATTCATCTCCATTTAATGAGAAATATGAAGAAATATGTGCATATACATATTTAAATTAACATGCTATCCTATATTACAAACAGTTAACATTCGTTTTGCAGGATCATAATCCTAAAATGGACACATCACATAGCATGTAAGCATTTACACAATCCCTAAAACTAAACTATGCAAGTTTTGTCACAGGGAAGCATTCGAACCTATTACCCGGTCAAAATCCAAAAAGACCGCAGGCCTACAGCCAATCATGTCTTCATCTGACCAGTTTAATCCAGTTTCTTGCGAAGAATTTGACGGATTAAGTAAACAAATTACAGATTTGGATGTTATGGTTAAAGAACTACATCAGTCTACTCAAGGTATGAAGATACCCATATATGCTGAATCCTCTGCACAAGGAGGAACCCAAGGTTCTGACAAAGCCATTACAGTACCTGAGCTCCAGTTGGATACAACCAACAAAAGTCATGATATCACCCATCTCCAAGGAGATCTAGACATCGGTGACATCAAGAAAAAGGTCCTTCAAATGGAAGAAACCCTTCATTCTATCAAAGGAATTGGAGCACACGGGAGTGTCTCCTATGCCGATCTTTGTATATTCCCTAGTGTTCATTATCCAGAGAAGTTCAAAACTCCTGACTTCGAAAAGTATGATGGGTTAGGAGATCCTTACACCCATTTGAAAGGTATTTATTGGAGAACTTGGATCTTATGCAGAGGACGAGAAGCTCAAAAGTAGCTATTCCAAAAGAGTCTGACTGGAGAAACCCGTTCGTGGTATACCAGATTAGACAATTCAAAGATCCATAGTTGGGAAGAACTAGCTCATGCCTTCCTCACACAATATAGCTTCCAATCTCAGATGGCTCCTAACCGATATCAGATTACCAAGGTCAAGAAATAGTCCAATGAGTCTTTCAAAGAGTATGCTCAAAGGTGGAGGCGCCTTGTTGCTCCGGTGATTCCTTCTATGATAGAGTCATAGATGGTCATGACCTTTATCGAAAAAGTCTTAGCTGGCATTGGTAAACCATTTTCTGAAATGATCAAACATGGAGAAATGGCTGACATGGGATTGAAGTCAGGAAAGATTCAAGACCTAGCCGCTCTCAAAGCTGTTGCTGAGCACATCCAATCCAGAAATTATGGAAATAACCCCCGGAGGGTCCATAAAAAGAAAGAGGTGGATGTTTCCTTGATACTCCAAGGTCAGAAAGGCAATCAGAATATGCCTATCCAACGGAGAAATTACACTCCTTTTCAAGCACAGTCTTCAAACCCTCCAATGCCTAAAGGTGGAGAAGTCAAACACCCTCAAGTGTTCACACCCTTAGGGGATTCACTCGAGAACATTCTCACTCTTCTGACAACTCAGAAGAAAATCACGCATCTTCTTCCACCAGCCAGCCCTAATAGGAGGGGTTTTAACGCTACTTAAAAATGTGCTTATCATGCTGGGGCACCTAGTCATGATACTCAAGATTGTCGAGCCTTGAAACACAAGATCCAAGATTTGATAGACAACGGTGAGATCGTGGTCACCAAAAAAGATCAACCTCACGTGCAAGGCAACCCTCTTCCTCTACACAAAGAGAAAGAAGTCAACATGATTAATTGGAGCAGTGGAGAAAGTTCTAATTTTAACTGTGAAGCATCCCAGATCATCAAAGACGGTGTTGACAAATGGGATTATGCAAAGTTCCAGTTTACAATGGAACGGAAGATTAAAGCTCTTTATAAGCAAATTGAGCAATTGGCAAAACTGGTGACCTATTAACATCAAGTCACACGTCAATTAATTAGCCAGGAGCATGCTAGTCTCCTTCCCTTGGTTATGAATACTCCCTCGTCACCTTCAAAATATGAAACATTGGAGGACAAAGTGACGAAGAGAGCAACTGCCAAAGCCCGTCAGGATTTTGCCAATAGAAAGGAATTTACATACTTGGGCCAACTTATGGAGGAGATACTTTAGATGCTAATCAATGAAGGAAGAATCACATCCCTTCTACCTCTAATTAATTCATGTTCAGGACGGTTCAATCATGATGGAGTATGTCAGTATCACTCCCATTCTCGCGGTCATAGAACAGAAGAATGCTGGGCACTCCGCCACCTTATTCAGAACTTAATTGATAGCGGTGTCCTGTAACTGGCAGACAATGATACTGTGCTATTTGGAAGTAAAAATACCTATCCCACTAAATGGAAAGTACTGGTAGCAGTTATATCCTCTGAGACTGATGGGACTGCTAAACCATTCACAATTCAACTTAAGGGAGTTAACAAACCTTTGAAAGTGGCTACTCCATAGCCAATCATTTTGCCATTCAGACCATAATATCATGTTGTCAATGTACAGAAAGTTCCCTGGAATTATGGAGAAGCTAAAGGATCCACATCTCATATAACTACTGCAGTGTCGAAGGAAAATCTACTGTATCTTCCCCAACGGGTGATGAAGCCTGCTATTAAATCAAAGGGAAAAATTCTCATGGAGAAGATTGAGAAATTCCTCCGTGCTATGTGTAAGACCCCGAATTTTATGAAATAAAAGTATGCAATTTTTCTTATAATTACTATTCAGTAAATGGTTAAATTGATAAAAGTTTAAAGTTATGGGTGAAATATGAATTTTTTTTCAAAATAAGCAAGTGGTTATAAATTAATCATTGTTGTCGGGGAATATTCGTTTAGTCGTGGAATATTCTTTCTGTCGGAGAATATTCGTATGACGGCGCAGCTATTTATGGGCCCCATAACAGAATAACTGTCGGGTGAAGAAAACGACAAATCTGAGTTTTTACAAATAACGGCGTAGTTGTTACTGTTAACACTGTTGGAATACCCGGTGGTTAAAATACAGTAATACGCGTTATTGCACAGTAGCACACGGTATTGCATAGTATTTTTGAAATTATTGATTCTTACGTAAGAAGGCACTACTCAATAATTGTTACAGTGGTTACTGTTCAATATTTTATTTTATTGATTCAATAATTGTTGCGTTGATATTTTATATTATTGTTGTTTCAATAATTGTTGCTGCACAGTATTTTTCTTTATCAGATCAATAATTCATATTATTTGAATAATATTATTAGATAACATTATTGTCAATGTCTAGAAAGTTCTGTCTAAGGAGAGGTTTGGTCATCTAATTGCGCGCCAGTAAGGAGAAATTCTTATTGGAAAGCCCCCTCTTTCCTGGGAACGGCCTGGTTGTCATAAATGTGATTCTGTAATATTATTTGTGAATAATTAATTATTGATTCATATGATAAGGAAATATTTATTTTATGTGGATATAAATGAGGGATATATTTTTGTGGTTAAAAATGAAGGAGTTAATGTTGAGGTGTTTTATCAGTATTTTTATCGGAATGGAGGTATTAAAAATCAAATCAGGGTTTTTGAGAAATATTGCGGGTGTTATAATTTTTAATCCGACCGTTGGATCGTGGTAATTTTTGGATATGTTATACATATATAAGTTGAGTATATGTCCACAAATTTTGAACCGTTAAAAATGAACGTATGATTTATTATGAATTTTACGAGATAACTGGTTCAGAAATTGTTGAATTTTCGGAGTTTATCATTTTGGTAGAAAATTCTAGAATTGGTGGGCCCCACTTGTGGTTGGTGAAGAAATGTGCTGAATTATATTTCAAATGTGGTGTGTGGGAATAGTAGCAGGTAAAGCCATCAGGTTGCAGGTCAAACCTACCAAAATTTTCCTATAAATAGAGGGCTAAGTTAGAATTGAAAATCACACCAGAAACATAAGCTTTCTCTCTTTCTCTCTCTATATTATGAAGCATATTTTGTGAGTTTTTAGATACTTGGTGAGTTGCTATTCATCAGTGCAAGTTTTCTTCAGCATCATATGCGATATCCAGTCAGAAGTACTGCTCTTTTGAGGTAAGGGATATTAAGGGATTTTAAGGGTTGTTATGATTTTCAGTTTCGTAATTTTTCTGATCTTCAAAAATTCTGGAAAAATTTGAAATGATATTTTGATGAGTTTTCTTGATTGTGTCCAAAAATGGTGATTTTTGGATGTATAGATTGAGAGTTATGAATTTTATGAGAAAAGACTATTTTAGAAGTAACAGCTTATAATTCCTTGTGGTTAACTCCAAAATTGATGAAATTTTTATTGGGAGTACATGTATATGATAGAAGTATACTCTGTAAATTTTAGAATTTTTAGACAAAAGTACAATTTTTGATAAATGTCTAAATATTCGGCTATTTTGGCCATATGAAAAATAGTAAATGACTTTTAAAAATTTTGAGAAAAATATATGTTCACTATGGGACTATATTATGCTAAATTCCAGAAAAGAAATATTTTTGGAACGGATTTGGTATTTTTCATGAAAATAGTCTAGTTATGAGAAAATGAATTAAATATGTTATGTGAAGTAAGAAAATTGGAAAATAGGATTTTATGGCTTGAGAATCCTATATATGAGGTATATGCAGATTTTTGATGAGGGTTTTGGTTATTGATGATGAAATCTTAAGAGTTGGTATTTTATGATGATTAAATGCATTAATTAGTAAAGTGTAAACAATTTAAATAAATTGTTTATAAGCTTAAGAATATTATTCTTTCAATATCATTATACCGAAATATTGGTATGTATATTATTGTGGAATTTCTACCTTTTTTATGTCAGGGTTACTATTCACGAGTTACTATTCATGAGTTACTATTCACGAGTTACTATTCATGAGTTACTATTCACGAGTTACTATTCACGACAAAATTAGTTTCTTTTTCTAACCAAATTATAGTTGATTTATGAATATTACTCTTGAGATTAAATCTATATGTTGATTATATTGATTTTATTATCATATATAATATTTTTATAACCCTAATGATGATATTTCTCTTTGACTTGAGTGTAAAGATGGGTGGATTTTTGGTATGATCATGACTATGGGTTCTCTTTGGCCAGTAGTGCAAAGTTGAATTGTTGACTGGTATGATCATGACCATTGAATTTATAATTGAATATCTTTAGCTTAAGTGCAAAGGTGAAATGATCAACATGGTTATAATTATTGTTTATATAAATTCTGAAATGATTATATATTTCTTTGAAATATTAATATATTTGGCCTGTATTGCAAATATGAACTGTTGAGGAATATCTTTGGCCTGTAGTGCAAAGATGAATTATTGAGATATTAATATCTTTGGCCTGTAGTGCAAAGATGAATTGTTGATGAATATCTTTGGCCGTAGTGCAAAGATGATATGTTGTTGAATATCTTTGGCCAGTAGTGCAAAGATGAACAGATGTTGAGATAAACATGACCAACTGGTGATACAAATGAATATCTTTGGCCGTAGTGCAAAGATGAAGTTATTAGTATGATTATGAACAGGAAATGTGATTTGGTGTAACCATGATCTTTGATGTTTCAGGTAAAGATAGGTGATGAAAATTATCTTCGTCCTGGATGAGAAGAGGAATTTAGAACTACAGTTATGATTATGAGTTATTCATATGATTGTGGACCAGAATTGTTGATTGATGTTACAGGGATAAAACATTGTTGATGGATTTTTAACATGGAGAAAATAATAGACTTTATAGTCTATTTGACTCTTCTAATGGATTGCTCGTTCCGCTGCAACTATGGTTGAAATTTTTATCATTTACCATATGTTCTAAATCTCTGATTTATTATTGATGAAGGCTATTGATAATTTAATTATCTTTAGTCATGATATTCTTTACTGAGCTAGTTGTGCTCACCCTTTTGCTTCACAATTCCTTTCAGGTAATAAGAGTGTAGCTGGGTCGAGCGAGGGTAACAGGAAAATAGAACGGTGGTCTCTAGCTGTGGATGTTCTCCCGAAGCAGTATAGAAAAGTTCATTTAGTAGTTATATTTGGTGAAGAAAATAGGGTGAGGCGAACCCAACGTTGGAAGGGTGGTTTGCCACTATCATACAAGATGTCTAATGACATACAACCTCGTGTCATCATAGGACAGGGTTGTGCTCATCCACTTGCTGAGTATATATATGAGCACTACCTATATAATCTTGGTGTTTGTTTGAAGTATAATTCTCAATTAGAGACAGTGGAGATAATGATAAGTCAAGAGAAGACTCACCATTGGGAAGAATATGATAGTAATCTTCTCGTTTTTCTTTGGGGTCTATTGGGTCAACCAAGGATAATTCTGTGGCCATATGATATCTATCATAACCTAGACGCATGGCCTCCCATGTACGAAGGTTTCCTTGAGCACTTCCTAAAGATTCTAATTTCTAAAACAGTTTTTGACTATACCTTTATGTAAGGTGTTATTGTGAGGTGATGTCCACGGTTGGAACATGAGTCACATTTGGTATATATTTGTATCCAAACTCACAGCATATGTGTTGTTGTATTTTGCACGACAATTGTTGTAATAAAGTTGTAGTTGTTTTCTGTACCATGTATTTGACGACTCAGAATGGGTTGGGTGGAATGGACCTATTTTGGGGTTGTCACAGGTGGTATCAGAGCTTAGGGATATGATCTCTGGCGGAGATCGGGGAATACAACTAGGAGGGGAGAGATGAGCAAATCCTTCGCTAGTGTGTCCTAACTAAGCTTATTTGTTGGACAGTCATAATATCAGGATATTATGTGATATGTTAATTTGATCAATTAACCCTTGTTTTGAAGCTGTATTCTAGAATGATATCTGAAATACAGGAGATAAGCAATGGAGAAATCATGATGACAGAGAATATGGAATCTGAAATGAAAGCAAGGTATTCTCAACTCTTTGAATTACCAGGTACGTAAATTTCGGGGACGAAATTTCAATAGGAGGGGAGATTGTAAGACCCCGAATTTTATGAAATAAAAGTATGCAATTTTTCTTATAATTACTATTCAGTAAATGGTTAAATTGATAAAAGTTTAAAGTTATGAGTGAAATATGAATTTTTTTTCAAAATAAGCAAGTGGTTATAAAATAATCATTGTTGTCGGGGAATATTCGTTTGGTCGTGGAATATTCTTTCTGTCGGAGAATATTCGTACGACGGCGCAGCTATTTGTGGGTCCCATAACAGAATAACTGTCGGGTGAAGAAAACGACAAATCTGAGTTTTTACAAATAACGGCGTAGTTGTTACTGTTAACACTGTTGGAATACCCGGTGGTTAAAATACAGTAATACGCGTTATTGCACAGTAGCACACGGTATTGCATAGTATTTTTGAAATTATTGATTCTTACGTAAGAAGGCACTACTCAATAATTGTTACAGTAATTACTGTTCAATATTTTATTTTATTGATTCAATAATTGTTGCGTTGATATTTTATATTATTGTTGTTTCAATAATTGTTGCTGCACAGTATTTTTCTTTATCAGATCAATAATTCATATTATTTGAATAATATTATTAGATAACATTATTGTCAATGTCTAGAAAGTTCTGTCTAAGGAGAGGTTTGGTCATCTAATTGCGCGCCAGTAAGGAGAAATTCTTATTGGAAAGCCCCCTCTTTCCTGGGAACGGCCTGGTTGTCATAAATGTGATTCTGTAATATTATTTGTGAATAATTAATTATTGATTCATATGATAAGGAAATATTTATTTTATGTGGATATAAATGAGGGATATATTTTTGTGGTTAAAAATGAAGGAGTTAATGTTGAGGTGTTTTATCAGTATTTTTATCGGAATGGAGGTATTAAAAATCAAATCAGGGTTTTTGAGAAATATTGCGGGTGTTATAATTTTTAATCCGACCGTTGGATCGTGGTAATTTTTGGATATGTTATACATATATAAGTTGAGTATATGTCCACAAATTTTGAACCGTTAAAAATGAACGTATGATTTATTATGAATTTTACGAGATAACTGGTTCAGAAATTGTTGAATTTTCAGAATTTATCATTTTGGTAGAAAATTCTAGAATTGGTGGGCCCCACTTGTGGTTGGTGAAGAAATGTGCTGAATTATATTTCAAATGTGGTGGGTGGGAATAGTAGCAGGTAAAGCCATCAGGTTGCAGGTCAAACCTACCAAAATTTTCCTATAAATAGAGGGCTAAGTTAGAATTGAAAATCACACCAGAAACATAAGCTTTCTCTCTTTCTCTCTCTATATTATGAATCATATTTTGTGAGTTTTTAGATACTTGGTGAGTTGCTATTCATCAGTGCAAGTTTTCTTCAGCATCATATCCGATATCCAGTCAGAAGTACTGCTCTTTTGAGGTAGGGGATATTAAGGGATTTTAAGGGTTGTTATGATTTTCAGTTTCGTAATTTTTCTGATCTTCAAAAATTCTGGAAAAATTTGAAATGATATTTTGATGAGTTTTCTTGATTGTGTCCAAAAATGGTGATTTTTGGATGTATAGATTGAGAGTTATGAATTTTATGAGAAAAGACTATTTTAGAAGTAACAGCTTATAATTCCTTGTGGTTAACTCCAAAATTGATGAAATTTTTATTGGGAGTACATGTATATGATAGAAGTATACTCTGTAAATTTTAGAATTTTTAGACAAAAGTACAATTTTTGATAAATGTCTAAATATTCGGCTATTTTGGCCATATGAAAAATAGTAAATGACTTTTAAAAATTTTGAGAAAAATATATGTTCACTATGGGACTATATTATGCTAAATTCCAGAAAAGAAATATTTTTGGAACGGATTTGGTATTTTTCATGAAAATAGTCTAGTTATGAGAAAATGAATTAAATATGTTATGTGAAGTAAAAAAATTGGAAAATAGGATTTTATGGCTTGAGAATCCTATATATGAGGTATATGCAGATTTTTGATGAGGGTTTTGGTTATTGATGATGAAATCTTAAGAGTTGGCATTTTATGATGATTAAATGCATTAATTAGTAAAGTGTAAACAATTTAAATAAATTGTTTATAAGCTTAAGAATATTATTCTTTCAATATCATTATACCGAAATATTGGTATGTATATTATTGTGGAATTTCTACCTTTTTCATGTCAGGGTTACTATTCATGAGTTACTATTCACGAGTTACTATTCATGAGTTACTATTCATGAGTTACTATTCACGAGTTACTATTCACGACAAAATTAGTTTCTTTTTCTAACCAAATTATAGTTGATTTATGAATATTACTCTTGAGATTAAATCTATATGTTGATTATATTGATTTTATTATCATATATAATATTTTTATAACCCTAATGATGATATTTCTCTTTGACTTGAGTGTAAAGATGGGTAGATTTTTGGTATGATCATGACTATGGGTTCTCTTTGGCCAGTAGTGCAAAGTTGAATTGTTGACTGGTATGATCATGACCATTGAATTTATAATTGAATATCTTTAGCTTAAGTGCAAAGGTGAAATGATCAACATGGTTATAATTATTGTTTATATAAATTCTGAAATGATTATATATTTCTTTGAAATATTAATATATTTGGCCTGTAGTGCAAATATGAACTGTTGAGGAATATCTTTGGCCTGTAGTGCAAAGATGAATTATTGAGATATTAATATCTTTGGCCTGTAGTGCAAAGATGAATTGTTGATGAATATCTTTGGCCGTAGTGCAAAGATGATATGTTGTTGAATATCTTTGGCCAGTAGTGCAAAGATGAACAGATGTTGAGATAAACATGACCAACTGGTGATACAAATGAATATCTTTGGCCGTAGTGCAAAGATGAAGTTATTAGTATGATTATGAACAGGAAATGTGATTTGGTGTAACCATGATCTTTGATGTTTCAGGTAAAGATAGGTGATGAAAATTATCTTCGTCCTGGATGAGAAGAGGAATTTAGAACTACAGTTATGATTATGAGTTATTCATATGATTGTGGACCAGAATTGTTGATTGATGTTACAGGGATAAAACATTGTTGATGGATTTTTAACATGGAGAAAATAATAGACTTTATAGTCTATTTGACTCTTCTAATGGATCGCTCGTTCCGCTGCAACTATGGTTGAAATTTTTATCATTTACCATATGTTCTAAATCTCTGATTTATTATTGATGAAGGCTATTGATAATTTAATTATCTTTAGTCATGATATTCTTTACTGAGCTAGTTGTGCTCACCCTTTTGCTTCACAATTCCTTTCAGGTAATAAGAGTGTAGCTGGATCGAGCGAGGGTAACGGGAAAATAGAACGGTGGTCTCTAGCTGTGGATGTTCTCCCGAAGCAGTATAGAAAAGTTCATTTAGTAGTTATATTTGGTGAAGAAAATAGGGTGAGGCGAACCCAACGTTGGAAGGGTGGTTTGCCACTATCATACAAGATGTCTAATGACATACAACCTCGTGTCATCATAGGACAGGGTTGTGCTCATCCACTTGCTGAGTATATATATGAGCACTACCTATATAATCTTGGTGTTTGTTTGAAGTATAATTCTCAATTAGAGACAGTGGAGATAATGATAAGTCAAGAGAAGACTCACCATTGGGAAGAATATGATAGTAATCTTCTCATTTTTCTTTGGGGTCTATTGGGTCAACCAAGGATAATTTTGTGGCCATATGATATCTATCATAACCTAGACGCATGGCCTCCCATGTACGAAGATTTCCTTGAGCACTTCCCAAAGATTCTAATTTCTAAAACAGTTTTTGACTATACCTTTATGTAAGGTGTTATTGTGAGGTGATGTCCACGGTTGGAACATGAGTCACATTTGATATATATTTGTATCCAAACTCACAGCATATGTGTTGTTGTATTTTGCACGACAATTGTTGTAATAAAGTTGAAGTTGTTTTCTGTACCATGTATTTGACGACTCAGAATGGGTTGGGTGGAATGGACCTATTTTGGGGTTGTCACACTATGGGTCATAATGAAGCCAAGGTGATTTTAAGTTTAAGAGAAGCTCCACATCAAATTTTAATATTAGACTTGGTTTTAACTTCCGAGGATCACCGAAAGATTCTACTAAAGGTTTTGGAAGAAGCTTACTTGCCGAAATTAGTGGATGTGGAAAAATTTCAACATCTGGTTGATCACATTTTCAACAACAATGTGATCTCTTTCACTGATGATGACATACCGCCGAAGGGACCAGTTATTGCAAGCCGTTACACATTGCGATTTTATCCTCCAGATACATGTTAGCTAGAGTATTAGTAGATGGAGGTTCGTCTTTGAATATCTGTCCTTATGCTACGTTGCTGAAGATGAATGTCAATCTCAAGCGGATCCAAAGTAGCCATACGATCATCAAAGCTTTTAATGGATCCCGCCAGAATTCAGTCGGAGAGATTGAGCTGCCAATTGAGATTGGTCCCCATACATTTTGTGTATCTTTTCACATGCTCAAAATAGATACAGGATACAACCTGCTTCTAGGGAGACCGTGGATTCATATGGCCGGGGCAGTCCCCTCCACTCTTCATCAGCAACATAAATACATTATTAACAATAGCCTAGTCACAGTCAACGCTGTACCAGAATGTCCTCAACAGGGTGACATGCCACTCATCAGTTTCAATTCAGATGTTGAGCCGGTCAGTTTTCTTGCTTTGGAAGTGAACAACACTCAATACCATTCCATTGGGATGCCATTTCCCGTACCCAAGATTTCTGTCGAAGTTATGGCAGCTACCCAAGAAATGATGTCATTGGGACACCAGCTGGGACAAGGGCTGGGTAAAGAGCATTAGGGTATTAAGCACCCGATCCAAGTGTCCAGTCAAACTGGGACAGCCTGACTAGGCTATTCTGCCAGTTCCAGTTATAGGAATCCACATAAGCATAAGTAGATTCCTTCCACTTCAGCCACGCAGCAATTATGACCTACAAATCCAGAGTCCGCACCATCTCCAGTAAAGGTGCCAACCAACGTAATGACTATGTTATTTCCTAAGCCGATACCGATAAAGGAGATGGAAATATTTGTTCCAGATCCTAAGGTGGAAGAAGAGGAATGGAGAATTAAAAAAGACATCATTCGAATGATGTCAGTCATACGCATCATTGTCCATGATGAACATACAAATAGATACACCCCATACGATGATTGCCCAGACATAATGGTCATCATTCGGGAGAAGGAGGACGATGACAGCCCCTCCATCCCTGCAGTCCATCAGGACTTTGCCCTTGCCAATTGGAGCATCACTCCTTGCATTGGTCGACAAGGGTAGAATGGGCAGGACTTCATTCTGCCCTATAGATATCATAACTGCTTACTTTTCTGTACAGTATTAGCAGTTGTTTTGTCCGTACATGCTAACACTTTGTATGATTAAATAGTTTTATATATATTAAGTGAAAGCATATTTTGTTTTAGGACTCTGAACTTAGATGTGCCTGTACTTGCTGATAAGATGCCTTTTCTCCATAAGGATTATAACTTTGATGAAAAGTTGGACTCAGACTTGATGGAAATACAAGAGGACATTGAGGTGCCTCCGGAGAACAAAGAATGGGTCGAAGATAAACCTAAACCCAACCTTGATCAAACCACCTCCTCCAATCTTGGAACCTTAGAAAACCCTAAGTTAATCCAAATTAGTTCAGACCTTACCCCAAACCAGAGGAATGACATGCTTACACTACTAACCCAATTCTAGGATGTGTTTGCATGGTCTCGTGAAGACATGGTGGGTTTATCCACTGACATTGTCCTTCATCGCCTTTCCATCAAGGAGGGATTCAAGCCAATCAAGTAGAAACTCAGGCAATTGAAACCTGAGTGGAGCCTAAAGGTGAAAGAAGAAATTATGAAACAATTTCAAGCTGGTATTATCACGGTATCCACATATCCTGAATGGATATCCAACATCATTCCCGTGCCTAAGCCTGGAGGAAAGGTGCGAGTTTGCGTGGATTATCGGGATCTGAATAAATCTTACCTTAAAGATAGCTTTCCCGTGCCATTTATCCACATTCTCAGTGACAATACTGCTCAATACGGCATGTACTCCTTCGCTAATTGCTTTGCGGGGTACCATCAGATCATGGTTGCTGAGGAGGATCGTGAGAAAACTGCTTTCATCACGCCTTGGGGAACCTTTTGCAATAGACGATTGTCTTTCGGCCTTATAATTGCCAGAGCTACCTATCAGAGAGCTATGATGGCCCTTTTCCACGACTTAATGCACAAAGAGATAGAGATCTACGTGGATGACATCATCGTCAAATCCCGAATGGAGGAAGACCACTTAGACCATCTCAAATAGCTTTTTAACAGGTTGCATAAGTACAACTTGAAGTTGAATCCAGCCAAGTGCGCCTTTGGCCTTATCAGGCAAGTTGCTAGGATTCCTAATCAGCCATAAAGGGATTGAGCTGGATCCCACCAAAATCCAGGCCATCACGAAAATGACCATTCCTCAGACAGAGAAGGAAATACGGGGATTTTTGGGAAGAGTCAACTTCATTAGTAGGTTCATTTCTCAACTCACAGCAACCTTTGAGCCATCTTCAAGCTATTAAGGAAGAACTCCTCCATGAAATGGAATGATGAGTGCCAGAAGGCCTTCCTTACCATCAAAGAACAGCTAGTCAAAGCTCCTATTTTGGTACCACCCAGGAATGATGTTCCCCTGTTCATGTACCTATCCATAAGTGACAATGCCATGGGCTGCATGCTAGGTCAGAAAGATGATAGAGGCTGAGAACGAGCTATCTATTACCTCAGTAAAAGATTCAGCAGCAGTGAACACAAGTACACTCTGATTGAGAAGACTTGTTATGCTTTAGCGTGGGCTGCCATGAAGTTACAACATTACCTCCATGGGCACAAAACCCATCTCATATCCCGCATGGATCCTCTCAAGTATGTGTTCAGCAAGCCCATACTGAATTGTCGGCTGTCCAGATTACAGTTGATTCTGCAACAATTTGACATTATTTACGTGACGCAAAAGTCCATTAAAGGTCAAGGAATCGCGGATCAATTAGCCGCCGCACCTTCAGGGGATTTCAAACCCTTGGAAACATATTTCCCCGATGAAGGGGTAATGACAATTCAACAACACCATCAGTATGATACACGCCAAACTTGGAACATGTATTTTGATGGAGCTGTTAATATGGAAGGTTCTAGAGCTAGAGCGGTTCTAGTATCCGATACGGGGGAGTAGTATCCCGTCGCCGTCAAATTACAGTTTATCAGCACCAACAACACAGCTAAGTATGAAGGTTGTATCATGGGGCTAAAACTTTCCCATTCAATGGACATCAGACAATTAACTGTCTTTGGGATTTAGAGTTGGTAATCAAACAATCCAAGAGAATCTATTAAACCAAAGAGCTACATTTGATGCATTACCATCGACAAGTTCTACAAATGGCTTCAGAGTTCGAAGGGATCTCTTTTCTACACATTCCTCGTAATAGGAATGACTTCACAGACGCATTAGCAACTTTGGCTTCCTTGATTCACAAACCTGACAAGGAACACATGCCAAGGATCACATTAGCCCTGCAAAAGGCACCAGCTTATGGAAACTATGTTGGAGAAGTATCAGATGAGCTACCTCCCATCCAACATCCTTGGTATCAACATATCAAGGAGTACTTGTGAGATGGATCTACACCCGCTAAGGCGAGCCTGACTGAGCAAAGGCGGATTCATCGACTAGCTATAAAATTTTACCTGAGCGGAGATGCACTCTACAAGAGAGATGCAGGACTAGGTCTCCTCAGATGCCTGGATAAGGATGAAGCTTAGAGACTCATGGATGAGATCTATGGTGGAGTATGTGGCCCATACATGAGCGGCCCGTTACTTGTAAAGAAGATCCTCGGAACAGGACATTACTGGCTCTCTCTCAAGGCTGACTGCAATGACCACGTCAAGAGATTTTATCAGTGCCAAATTCATGGGAATGCTATCCACGCCCCTCCACGAGAGCTCCACAATATGAGTTCACCTTGGCCCTTCTCAATGTGAGGAATGGACGTGATCGGGTCCATCAAGCCTAAAGCCAGTAATGGACATCGCTTTATCTTCACTATGATCGACTACTTTACCAAGTGGGTAGAAGCAGCCTCCTTCCCCAGGGTCACCAAAGAAGTCATCATTGCTTTCATAAAATATAATGTCATTTGTCGATATGGACAACCAGAGGTAATTATATCAGATAATGCTAAGAACCTCAACAACAAAATAATGAAGGAGTTATGCAGTAAATTCCACATCAAACGCCTTAACTCCGTCATCTACCATCCAAAGATGAATGGTACTGTTGAAGCGGCTAACAAAAATATCAAGAAGATCATGCAAAAGATGTCTGCCAACCACAAAGGATGGCCTGACCTATTGCCTCTTACTCTGTTAGCCTACAGAATGGCAATGCGCACTTCAAATGGGGCAACCCCCTATACATTAACATATGGGATGGAAGAAGTACTCCCCATAGTAGTAGAAATGGAATCCCTCAGAGTGTTGATAGACGCTCAGCTAGATGAAGACCAATGGGTACAAGACAGGTATCACCAATTGTCTCTAATAGATGATAGGCGAACCGCGACTATCTTCCATGGTCAGTTATATCAACAAAGGATCCCCAGATCCTATAACAGAAAAGTCCGGCTACGGCAGTTTAAACAACATGACTTAGTTTTGAAGAAGATCATCGACAACCAAGATCAGTTTAAGGGAAAATTCACCCCTAACTGGGAAGGCCCGTTTATTGTCAAGAAAATATTGACAGGAGATGCTCTCAGATTGCAGGAAATGGACGGCGATGAATTTCCACAACTCATCAACTCGGACACTGTGAAACGGTACTATGTCTGAAGTTACCATCAAGCAAACATCTGGTGTTGGATCATCAGATCACCAGTCATTCTGGTTCTTTAACCCTTTACCACATACAACTCTTTTCCATGCTTTGCCCCGCAGGGAAACATACTCTTTAAGCCAGCAGCCTGGCTTCACTGTGCTCTTACAACTTTGGTCATCCCACTATGGATTGAACCTCTCACGTTTACAATTTGTCCCCCCAAACATGGGATCAAACTTTTCACACCTGTAGTTTATCCTCAACCTAGGATTAAACTTTCTTCCCCGCAGTCTGACCTGTAAATGGGATCAAGCTTTCCAACTCATCCTGAGGGGCGAACTACGTCGACCTGGTCTCCTTGATACACAGGAGTACGTATGCAACCATTTTATATGGCCCGGTCGCATTAAAATAAAAACAACAAAAACACTTCTACACCCTTTTCCTTACAAAAATAAAAACATTCCTACACCCTTTTTATCACATACAGCGTTGAACCTCTTACACTAGGTTCAAACTACGCGGACCTGATCTCCTCTTCAATAGGAATACGTAGGCAGCCATTTATGGTTCGGTCTAACCCCCTACCAAAACATAAATACTTGTCAACGGTACTGGGATCAAACTTCAATCCATCACATTTTATTGGCTTCAAACCAAAGGGATGGAATTACCTGACCTCCTCCTATATAGGAGATTCGGCGACCATCTAAGCTGCAGTTGTTCCTTGAAGAGCGACACCAATCCATAAGAGATAGAATTAACTACGCTCCTCCTAAATAGGAGTACTGGCGACCATCTGTGGTGCGGTCAATCTCAGAGAAGAAAGCCAAACTCCTCTCCACATTTCCATACAGAAACCAGTCCCAAGACACCAAAGATGGTAGGGATACACACAGATCCATGATCCATTCTGAACTATCCAGAGACAACTCAATGTCCATCTAGCAAGGAGGAATTCAAAATACATCAAGATCCCACGCCCTGAAGAAGCAGGCAAATATCAAGCAAGTATTCAAGCATATCTAAAAGGGAAGTGATCAAAAATATATTTTTCAATGCTATATATAATACTATTTGATATACACAATGTATACTGTACATGACAAAATAGCTAAGCTAGTCTGTACAGGAAAATACAAGGCTATCTACAGATCGGTATGCATACGAGCTAGCAAATCTAACATAGCATCTCTCTCAGGAGAAGGAGGTAAAGTTGTGGTCTCCTATACAAGGATATCCACACGACCCAGCAAGTTTGAGGCCATCTGCATGGTGACGCGATGCTCATCAATATATGCACTCATCTCGGCAAGTATGCCAGTGGTAAGGGAACTCATTGTAGTACTATCTGTGACGGCTACATCCCAGGCAGATATGGCAGCATCTCGCTCGACAATCACTGCATCTCTGGCTGATCTGGCCTCATCCCGCTCAACAACAGCGGCATCTCTACGAGCTAATGCCTTGTCCCTCTCTAACAGATCTGCGTCTCTCCCATCAAGAGCTGTCAATATCAAGGCTCTAGCCTGATCCCTCTCAAAGGTTATCAAATGAAGACTCTGCTCAAAGTACTGTGCTGAATGCTGAATCACAACAGTACTAGTACTGGGAGAATCTAAGAGAGCTGCTGGCAACCCAGTAAATGGCTCCTCCTCGGTGGGAGAATCAATGTCCTCCATGGGCTCTCCACCATATAAAGCAATGCTCGGCACTGTGGATGCTACCCCAGCCGATGAAATCTCTGTCTCCAATCACGCAGAATACTCTAGCAAATAACCTGGACGGCTAACAGAAAAAGTAGCTATCTCACGCTGATCCCAACAAGCATACACATGGGATCGGTCCTCTGCTGATAGATGGCGAGAAGCTAAGTGCTGACCTAATGCCCCATCAAAAGGATGAAAATCCTAGAACTGGTCAAACTGCGACATCACGGCTAGTGGGTGGTGGGTAGTCATGCCCCTCAAACCAGCCAGAGGGAGATAATCCATGCTCGGAGCATAAGTGATGAAACAGTACGGCGAACTGAGCCCTGAACACGACAAGATAACAAACGGATCTACAATATCAGCTAGGAAAACGGACCAAGATGCAGGATCTGTACACTCCGTAGGCTGAAAGGAATACGACATAGCTATCTCATGGGTAGAACAATATCCGTGTCGTCTGAATGTACCAATCGGTCTCAAGTGTGACATAAACCACACGTATAGCATGACCGAACTACCTGTGAATATCCCTGCAGGGTAAGTACTGTAAAACGTGGCCGACCTCAGTGTCTCTACCATGATCATCGGAATAATGGTGCGACTCTCTCTGAGAGCTCTCACTGTCATAATAACACTGATGTTCAACTCATCCATGTATCGTGGCATGTACACATATGATAATGCACACAGCATCAATGCATCCACTCTGGCCAAATGCCACTGGTCCTCTGGTATGGTGAAATCCTGATAATACCGAGCATAGATGTCCTCATAGCCAAATCTTTTAATTAAAAAATGCTGGGATATCATGTGGCCAGATGTGATCTCATCTTGCACAACTCTCCGCCTCAGCCCGGTGAGAGTCATAAACTGACGGCTCATGTCGCCAATGGCCATATGCATGCAAGGTCTATCAAGTGGCAGCATCGTCAAACGTGCATACTCCTCCAAAGTCAGAGTCAACTCTTGGGTCCCAAACTGGAAAACCTACCTCTCAGGTACCCAGTGCTCCAGCATGCCCTCCCCAAATCCTGTTGGAACCTGAAACATCAAAAGGGTCATGGTATGCTGCAACAGCTAATCTACGGTCACCCTATCTGGGGGTGACATACTATCATACCAATATCTCAGACGGGATACCACCAATAATGGTGGAGTGTGATCTATGTGGCTGACTGTCAAAGAAGACATCTGTGTGGGTCGTATCATAATACCATCCAGGGGTCAATGCTAAATATCTATAGACATACATACATATGTATAACATGATGCATGCATAACAGATAATAGATGGCAATATGATGCAGAGAATAGAAGATAGTACATACATTCCTAAATACATCATTATCTACATACATCATCTCTGTACAACTAAAAATACAGGAAAATGGGGCACATATGCCCTACTACTAATAGAGGCCTATCAAAATATATAGCGAGAATAGGGCACAGCCACCAAATAGCTAACAAAGGCCTATCAAAAGAGATAATGAGAATATACATCAGAAGAAGACAATGGTGTCAATATCTACGTCATCAATCATGTCCATCTGATGTAACTCCTCCTGAGTCACTGGATCTCTATCAATAGAGATATTAGGCCTATACAAAGGAGGATCTGCGCCGGCAAAGCCAAATGGGTCATCTGAGGGGCGAGCTCCTGCGCTGGAAGGATCAAACGAATCTGCCTCTGCCGGATCTCTGCGCAAATACCGGATAAAGAAATATGCCCGGTCCAGTCGCTAGGTCAAGCTGTCAATCTGTGTCACATGAGTCAGATCTCAGACACAGGCTAGCCAATCCATCAACATCATGGATCCTGGAACCATATCCCCCATGAACAGAGTGGCGCGGGTCTGGGCTCCAATGGTACGAGGGATCCACTAATGTTGGAATACATCCTGAGTGCAAGGACCCTCTGACAATGCAAAACCATTAACACCCAACAATGGGATATCAATGACGGGTGACTGTGACACAGGCCAATAACGCCTAATAGGAGGCAAGATTGGTATACAGATCTCTCCTGTGGTGCTCCTAATAGCACTCTCTCCTAAATAGAGCTCTCATCCTCCATCTGTGAAAAGAGGAACCCTACGGGTGGAAATCACGTATTCGACACCAGTCGGGTACCCATCCTCAAATCCAATGGCCAAATGCTCCCCAGAATATGGAATCCATGTGATGACATCCGCTGTCAACAACTCCAACTGTAGGCGACAATGAGTGAAACCCTCAGCTACGGGGACCTCTGAAAGTATGGAATGATGCCATCGCTGTCCTCGTGGGTAGGTATCCAACCCTAATACACTCACAGGACGTAAACATGGGAGCCTCTCATAGGCCCAAAACTGCCAACACAAAGACAAACATCTGCTGTCAGTTAACACTCTTAACATGTACATGGTAAATGGCAAGAGAAATACTTACCAGCAGAAATAGGTAAAATCCTAACCAAGCCTCGGTCAAGCCCTGCGAGCACATACGCATGCCCCTAAGGAAATAGGCAAAGGTGTATGAGCCCCAATCATACTCTCATATACGGTCCACATGTCACGTGGCACTGATCAAAGCGACCGACATCGTAGAAGAGTTATCTGCTATGAAGCAGCCCTTAATGATCATCATGAATAATCACCGAAGAATGTGATCCCTGACTCTGACATCAACTAGTATGGGCTTAGTCAATAACCCACTCATCGCTTAAAGGACCCGTACGGACAGTCCTGCCCTTGAACGCCTCTGCCGAAACTCCTAACAAGGATATGACGGTAGTTGGGGTAATATCAGTCGTGCAAGGGACTGGCGCCCCTCCAAACTCCATACCTGTGATAAACCGCCAATTCATCGGCGTCATCATCACCTCACAGTTCAATAAATGGAGAGACTGAGTCTGGTGAAACCAGCGCTCAGACAATGCCCTGAGGTAATCCCAAGGACAACGGCGGAAAAGGATGGAAAAGAATGCTCCAAATCCCCAATCATGCACAATCGCCCTATAGTCAGGATGTAGATCCTGGTACATGGAGTGAATGTTAAACCAGTTCCCTCGAGGTTGTGTAAAGCCGGGAACCTGTAAAATATAGATCGATATCAGAAACCTTTACTCCTCATAAATAGGAAAGAAGGAAGATTAAGATTAAAACTTTACACCTCGTTGGCGTGTAAATACATCGAGGGATGTCTATTCAAATCACCTAGAAGCTCTGGATTTGCCACCTGAATACTCGGGAGGTCCCTGCGGGGAACATGCACAGTAGGAGTGGGGTCCGCAACCGAAACATCCTCCTCCCCGTCCTCGACGTCCGGTACATCAACCCGGACTGGACGTATCACTGCCTCCACCAACCGACAAGGTTGTCTAACGGAACGGGGTTGAGGCACTTCAGAAGCCCTCCTCCATACACCAGAAGTGGTTCTGCGGGAACTACTCGGCTGATCCGAATCCATAATATCTGGACAACAAGTCTCCAAATCACCTCAGAAGGGGTGTAGTATTTTCTAACCTGGAGCTTTTCAAAATTCATTCAATGACTACATGCATACATGCATTATTTTAACATACGTTTACAGTAAAGTTTAAAATGCATGACTACTCAATGCCTACATTTTGGAAAATTTTTCCATAGTTTCCTCTATAAATAGGACTATCCACAGCACATAGGAATGACTAGGTGGCCATTCAGTAGCACACCTACCCACATTCATATAAATACTATTTACATAAAAAAATCAAAGTCATCAATCCATAAGGGTAGCCTAATTACCAGGATTACTTTGCTTTTTCACCTTTGCTCATTTGTCCTCAAATAAGATAAGAAATAGCAGAAAAAGGTGCCAATTTGACTATTTCGAAAGTCAAATTTCTTCACATCATTATGTTCAGCATGGTTTAATACTAATATTTACTATGTTGAATATTTTTTATCAAGTCGTTTGAGCATACATAATCACTACTATGTGCTTAGATGCATTTCATGTGATAAGTCATTTTCCAATGGATAAAAACTGGAAAAGAGTACATGCATATGTTACCAGGACAATGTAGAACACTTGTACTATGACAGAATTTGCAAAAAGATGTCCGAACTCAACAGATCGGAAGAAGATCTCTCAGATTTCCTTCGCAGCGCAACTTGAAAATGACTTATAAAAGTAACCTGCAGGACTTTAATATCCACGGTTGGCCGCAGGTCCATCTGCGGCTACTGCAGGTGTACCTGCGGCACCCCTATATGGGTCCCACCCTCCGACTAGATCTAGTTCGAGTTGCAAAGGAGTTCTCACAAGCTGAAAAGGCCAAATCAGGGTTAAAAATGCTACGCGATTGAGCGAAATAGCCTGAAATCCTGGTTTTTTCTGGGCCCAACTGTGGCTTTCATATCATTCATTGGTAGTCGCCCGAACACATGGTATACTATACTGATGATCCATGTCATTGCAGATCACATTCGGCAATACCGCACAGAGGTTCAATGCCGTAAATTCAGGGTCGTCACCCTAATCTTTTTAAACAGATCCCCGGCATGGTCATCTATCCACAAATAGATCCCTGACGGGGGTTATAACGTATATTATCCGTTGACACACACATCAGCGAGGATTAAATAGATCCCCGGTGGGGGTTACAGCACATGGTCATCTGTCCACAAACAGATCATCGACGGGGGTTACAACGCATATTTTCTGTTGATGCACATCAACGAAGGTCAAGCAACCTTGACGTCAGTTCAACCGTTGGCAGGTAAACCCAACGTCGCATCGAAAGCCATTTGATGATTGCATTAGTTGATACACATATCAACAAAGGCCAAGCAACCTTGGCATTTATCCCCTGCAGGGAGTTCATCAGTTGATACAAACATCAGCAAAGGTCAAGCAGCCTTGGTATTCATCCCCATCAGGGAGTTCGTCCGTTGATATACACATCAACAGAGGATCAAATGGATCCCTGACGGGGGTTACAACGCGTGGTCAACCATTGGTTCACACGTCAACGAAGGTCGGGCAACCCTGAACAAGCATACTGTTGGCAATAAATCCAACAGAACATTGCTATGCCCTGGCGATACAAAACAGGGAGGATTAACTTCATCTGGGAGGATCGATTATGGAATATGTTTTACACATCCTCAAACAGACAAAGTTTTATCCCCACAGAACTCTTGTACACGAGAGGCACATCTTTGGAGTAAAGTCTGTATCCAGGATTCAGGACTTTGGTGATACCCCCAACGTTAACATGCTAAGAAGTTTGGGTCACACATTCGAGCTTGCAGTCATTACCATCACCGGTAGAAGCAACAGGGAGCCGACAATCATCCCCAGTATGTGGGAAAGCAATCCATATGCATCATACATTTGCATCATATTGCTTCATATACTATCATGTTTATCTGTTGCATTTCAAGTGTCTAGGATTCTTTATCCTATCCATGCCATTGCATTGCATGAATATGATAAAGAGGGGCATCTATAGACACTCAAAATTTTTTGCACACCTGTTACTTACATTACAGGAGGTCAGATTCGTCTTTTAGACATAACCCTAGAAGACAGCTCACATCCAGTCCGGATACTACCGGAAGCTCAGCCTCAACCCCGAAACACACACCGGAAACCTCGGCGATAACCCTGAGGCCTACAATTTTAATACCAGAAATTCCACCAAAAAAGACCAATTCATCACGGAGATAACCCGAGATATTCAGTCTCAGTCCCAACACTGGGAATGGCAGATTTTGACCTTGGAGATAACCCCAAGGAAGGCAGTTGTAGTTCTGGAGATAACCCCGAAAATACTTGTTTCAAATGCATGCAACCAGCTTCATCCTCGGTGCTTACACCTAGGCACTCAGTACAAGACCTGACAATAACACCAGAAAGACAGGCATACCTCATAGATGACACTGAGGACCTTCAACACTTGTAGCAGTCCAATCTCAGAGATAACCCTGAGCAACGTCTGCCTTATCAGCCCAAACTAGAGATAACCCCGGTGAGGGGCAAAGTCATCATCTTGCCACCTTGACGCCACATCATGCCATCTCAACATTTCAGACATACATTTTTACACAACAATATCCCACAAGAACCAAAGAAGCCCAGTCCCGAGTGACTATTACGCATGGTAACGAATAGAATTTGAAGCATGAAGACCGGAGGGCATGGTACCATCTTCCTAACTTCGTACAACCTCTAATCCCATGTCATTGCATAAATCTCGACAACGACGATTCGAAATAGGTCTTACATACCTTAGTCGGATGCTCGAATTGCAATTTTAAAAGTTCGAACGGACATCACGTTACACGCGCGCACGTACTTCGAGATAACAGAACCTGCTAAGCCTTGGGCACCCCGGGCAGCCACATGTACACCTACAGCTCCCCCTCTATAAATAGAGGGCTTGCGGTGGCCATTTTGTAAGAGAAAGAGGCGAGGAAGCCCTGTTTAATTTACTCTGTATACACCTCAGACTGAGTGCTTACTCATTTTAAACACTTGTAAGCTCATATATAGCTACTTTTTACCGACGGGAGCCAAGTGTTCTTCCATTTCAAGTTATTGAAGTCTTCTTTGGCAGTCCACTGTAAGCCTTCTTACATATTTTTAAGCCTTTCTCTTCATCTTTGCACACACTGTTCTTCACGTTGAGAGTCGTGTTGTGTGTGTTTGCCCGGACTTCGGTCCGTGGCTTTTATTTCTTTTGTATCTATTATATATATATATATATATATATATATATATATATATATATATATATATGGACTAACATTATCGAGTTATGCCTCGATTGAGCCTGAACTCATGTTCGAAGCGTTTAATTGCTTTCGTATATATGTATACTTATATATATAAACTGTGTGTCGAACTATGTTCGATGAGCCTAGACTTACGTCTGGTGCGTTTAAATGCTTTTATATATATATATATATATATATATATATATATATATATATATATATATATATATATATATATATATATATACTTATATATATGAACTGTGTGTCGAACTATGTTCGATGAGCCTGAATTTTACATTCGGTGCGTTTACTGCTTTAACATATATATATATATATGAACTGTTGTCGGACTTTGTTCGATGAGCCTGGGTTTTATATTCGGTGCGTTTATATGCTTATATATATATATATATATATATATATATATATATATATTTACATTTCGTCCCTCCTGGAGTTTATTTCGTGGCGGTTGACCGTTTTTACTGCTTTCTGTACATTTCGTCCAGCCTAGAGTTTCCTCCGTGGCGGTTGATCGCATTTACAGCTTTATTTACATTTTCGATCCCTCATGGAGGTGCTTCGTGGTGGTTGATCATGTCTGTATATATATGTATATATATATATATATATATATATATATATATATATATATATATATATATATATATACAGCTTTTATATATATATACCTGCTTACTGCGTTTATATCAATTGCAGCATCATGTGAGCCTAGGAATCATGTGATCACAGATTCAGTCTACTGAATCTAGATTTGATTCCCGTGATGGACCTTTTTAGCTGTAAGCAGCTTGTTAATTTATTTATGGTGTTTAGATTTCTTCAGATGATTTTCATGCCCACAAGGAGTTCGGCATCGCTTTGTACATTATTTTTCTCGAAGATGCTTCATATCTCGAAAATAAAAGCAATCAAGCCGAACATTTTATAATAAAATGGAAGTATCAAAGGCCTCAATTACAATTGAGCACAGGGTTTGAAAAACCTCTTTTATAAAACATCACTGCTATATCTTGTTTAAAACTGAATTTTTACACAAATTCAAACCCTTTGTATATAGGTGCAAACGAGGCATAACACTACTTCTAAATAACAGCACATTGACCCACACGTTGGGATTAGTGAATCCGGATAGATTGGTACATACGTTGCTTGCCCATTGGATGAGGATGATTGATCTCATGATCATTTGTGTGGAGACACTAAAGCAAGTATGTAGGTACTTATTAGAGAATAAGTTCACTGAACGTGGCTCGCTAAGGAATACCTAATGGAGTTTTACTTGTCTGTCAATAGGAATTCCTGTAGTGATAGTAGTACAAATGATCATTGGACTTGAGATCATCATAGTATCTTATGTATGATGAGTTATATTTTGACTTATTCCTTAAGACCCTTAGGGTATATCAAAGGGTATGCTTGGGTATAATAAGTTGTACATGGAGATAATATATGATCAATAAAGAATCTACCGCTTCTAGTAAAAGAAGAGAAATGTCCTATGTAATTCGATAAATGACAACCCAGTAGCCCTTGGCCAAGGCAGAATGAAATTAGAAAGGAGTTTCTAATTTGCATTATTTAGAGTTGTGCATTTAAGAGTCGAAATACATATAATTAAATAAAATAAGACTTGACAGTAATTTCATGTCTTATATTTAATTGGGACATTGTATGGTGGAAGGATTGAATTGTACGGTAACTATTTACTCAAAGGTTCTTTTATGATTAATGTTGAAATTTATATTATCTGGAAAGTTGTTGATCGCTAGGGAGGCTTATCCGTATTGTAGAATAAATATTATTTATTTAAATAAATTAATAGTTTAATTTATTTATTTAAATAAGATTAGAATTGTTCTAATTGATTTATTCACAACCGGTTTAATATGGAGAACCTAAAGGGTCACACCATAAAAGGAAGAATAATTATTTAAGAAGTTAATGGCATAATCGTAATAATAAGTTAAGTATATTTAATTTAATCTATGGTGATAGAATAAATTAAATAGCTTAATATTTATTATTTAATATTTTAAAAATATTAAATATAAATTAATAAGAGGAGTCTTATTATTATTATTATTACTATTATTATTATTTAATTCCTAAAGGAGTTTGAAAATTAATTAATAAAAGCACTCTCATTTATTCCTAATAAGATTAGGAGGTTAAATTAATTAAAAGAGTTTAATTAATTAAATAATACCCTATTTTCTAATTAGATTATAAGGGTTAACTGATATCTTTATAAGAGGAGTCTTATATCAGATATCAAAATATACGTGATTCTAATAGTTGGAAGAGTACATATTTTTTATGAGAGATAAAAAAACTAGGGTTTTGCTAAATTAATTAAAGGAGTTTAATTAATTAAAATAAAATTCAATTCCTTAATTGTTAAGGAGGGTTGCGCACATCTATAAATAAGAGGAGTCTTATTATGGGTGAAAGTTGTTGTTGACTTTTTCACAACATACGTAATTCTAATAGTTGGAAGAGAGAGATAGAAAAACTAGGGTTTTGCAAATACCCTTCTTCTTGAATATTTCTTCTTCCTTGGTGGATCAACTCTAGAGACCAAACACTTGGGTGGCTAACGTTGATCGATCAAAGGAAAGAACCAAACTGTAAGACCCCAACTTTTATAAATAAAGATGAATTTTCTATAAATATCATTTTTGAATATTATGGAATGAATTTGATATAATATTATAGTTGTGGGTAATATTTATAAATTTTGCAAATTATGTTAGTTGTTATATAATATTCGTTTGGTCGGGAATATTCTTTTTAACAGGGAATATTCGTGCAACGACACAATCATTGGTGGACTCCACAACGGAATTATTGTCGGATTTAGAAAACGACAAAAATACTTTATGAAAATAACGGCAGAAGCTTTATCGTTAACTGTTGAAACACCCGGTGTTAAAAGTACAGTAATACGCGTGGTTACATAGTAGCACACGGTATTAATTATTGATATTTACGTGAGAAGTCACTCAGTTTTGTTCAGTTATTGCTACAGTAATTGCTGCATAGTATCTCACGTTATTTGATTCAATTATTGTCAATATTTTATATATTATTAAATCAATAATTGAGACGACAAAATTATTAATATTATTATTTGTAATATTAACAATGTCTAGAAGTTCTGTCAAGGAGAGGTTTGGTCACCTAATTGCGCGCCAATAGGGAGAAATCCTTATTGGAAAGCTCCCTCTTTCCTGGGAACGACCTGGTCGATTAATATTGCGAATTATAATAATGATGATAAATGTTGTTAAAAATATTGAGAGAATTTTTATGATATAGTTGTTGTAAATTTTGCTTCTTATTTGGATTTCCATTAACCCATTTTTAAAATAATCGGTAGAAAGTTATTTGGTATAAATATAATGAGACCCACCTGTGATTATGAGATGTTGGTGGGAGGGGGACACGTGGGACCCACTGGAAGAAAAAATGAATGTGAGGAAGGATTTCAAATGTTGGTCACGGGTGGTATATATATGTTATATGAAAACTTTTGTTTATATATATATATATATATATATATATATATATATATATATATATATAATATTATATTTTATTTAAAAGATTTTATTTTATTAGAATATTTTATTAAATCAATCTGGACCGTTCATGAATTAGTTACTATGCAGTCCATTCTTCTATAAATAGAAACTCATTCCTTCATTATTTCTTTCGAATTCACTGAAACTCTAGAGAGAAAATTATAGAGAGAATGAAGAAGAGAAGTCTGTTACCTTTCTTTTCCTATATCCAGTTTCTTTTACGGTAAGGGGTATTATTTCTTTTGTATTCATGAAGAGAACTTTTGTTATTCTATTCTTTATTATTATACTGGTTAATCCAGTATACGCGGACTACCTTATACTTGGTGACATTCTTCTATTATTCTGTCTTTATTATTATTCTGTTGGAGTATCCTGTCTGTGCGTTTTACGCCTGACCTGGTTCCGCCTTTGTTATTATTCTGTTAGAATATCCTGTCTGTGCGTTTTACGCCGGACCTGGTTCCGTTACTTATTATTCTGTTGGAATGACCTGTTTATGTGAAGTACCGTATGCATGGTGAATTCTTTTGTTATTTCATTCGTTATTATACTTAGTTGGTTAAAGTTTTGACTTCTATACTCTATGAAATTAGTGAAATATCCTTTATGTTTGCGTTTCATCCAGTATCTTTTCATAGAAATATTCTTCTGAGCATTCTTGAATTTTACTCTGCAAAGCAGTATCATGTTGACAATTTGGACGTTATTAGTTCCTAGATAAATTAATTCTTGAACTTGTTTTATTGAATTCTTATATCATTGTCATCATCCTCATGTTTATATTTTGTTGAAAGTCATTTATGGCCTGTAGTGCATAGATGGACTTGGTATGATTATGACCAGGGATTATTCGGTGTAATCATGACCGTAATGTTACAAATGATGTGGTAAAAGTCCTCATTGGCCCGTAGTGCATTGATGGACAGTTGTTGGCATGATCATGACCATTGATGAATACACGAATATCCTTAGCCCGTAGTGCATGGATAATTTGTGGTCGTGATACTAATGAATATCCTTGGCCGTAGTGCAGGGATGATGTGGATTATTTATTAAGCTGAGTCTCAGCGATAAAAGTCATGAAAAACTTTTTAAATCATAAAAGATAGTAGATTTTATTCTCTACTTGACTCTTTTAATGGATTGCTTGATCCGATGTAGTTAAACTTGATGTCTATTGTATTTTATCAGTTTAACATTGTTGAAGACTAATGATAATTAATTTTGCATTATCTTAGTCATAATATTTCTTACTGGGCTAGTTGAACTCACCCTTTCTTTCACTATTCTCTTCAGAAAATGAGAATATAGCTGGGACGAGTCGGGGAACGGAGTGATGGACCATATGATAGCATTAGTACTCCTCACTATTCTATGAAATAGTGTGACAATAAATATAATGAGGACTTATTCTGAGAGTGGATATTGTCTAGAAGATATTATTTGTATTAAAACTCACAGCTCTCTTGTTATATATTAAAATTGTATTTGTATTCTGTACCATGTATTGGCGACTCAGAATAGGTGATGTATACCTATTTTGGGGGCATCATAGTTGGTATCAAAGCCTAGGGATATGATCCCTGGCTAAGATGTGAGACTAGAACTAGGAGGGGAGAGACGGGAAATTCCTTCACTAGTATGACCCCCTAATTTTATTTGGTATTTAATTGGTTGGTCAGAGTATAGAGATAATATGTTACATGTCAACTAACCCTTATTTTGTGGCAGTATCTGAAAATGACATCCGAGAATGTTGAGAATAGCAATGGAGCACAGGAGACCGTTGAGTCTTCACATATCAATAATTAGGATAATGTGCATCAGGAAGACGACAATCCTCAGGTAAACAACAACACTGACCAAATGATGAACGATGGAATGTTCAGAGGCTTTATGCAATTTATGCAACATCAGGCAAGAGCGGCTCTGGTCCAAAATGTTGGTGAAAATACTGAAAACTCTCGGACGGTCACCGCTAAACAGTTCAAGGAGCTGGGACCACCGGAGTTTATTGGAGAGCCAAAACCACTTAAGGCGGAGACGTGGATAAAGCAGATCACCAAGATATTTGATGTCTTGGGATGCTCCGAGGAGCAAAAGGTTCCCTTTGCCACCTTTATGTTGCGAGGAGAGGTAGATTACTGGTGGGAATCGGTAAAGCGTACTCAACCTGCCACACTGAAGATGTCTTAGGAGAAGTTCCAAGAACTATTTAACGATAAGTACTTTTCCGAAAGTATTAGTCACATGAAAGAGGTAGAATTCATCAAGTTAGAGCAGAACAATATGACCGTGTCGCAGTACGAAGCTAAGTTTGCTAAGTTATCCCGGTTTGCGTCTCACTTGGTTGACAGTGAGGAAAGAATGACACAGATGTTTCTAAGAGGTTTGAAACCCGAGATACGTCAACATCTTATTTCTCATAAATTGTGTTTGTATTCAGATGTTGTAAATAGGGCTCAATTAGTGGAGCGCGATAACGAGTCAGCGCAACCAAAAGAGAGTAGCCGGCAAAATGATAATACCAGTGAGAGCAGTCATTGAAGCGGTGACAACAAGCGTGGAGGGAATCAATGGGCCAGAAATGGTAACCACTTCGGTGGTAATCAGGGCCAAAATAATAAGAATGGACATTTCAAGAAGAGGAGATTCAACAACGATGGAAAGACGTCAGCACCAGCACTCGTTGTTAAGGAAGGAGAACGACCACCTATCATATGCTTCAAATGCGGAGGGGAGGGACACATCAGTCCAAACTGCGCGATGCCGTCCAAAGCATGTTATAATTATAAAAGAGAAGGTCACTTAGCTCGATTTTGTCATTTACCGAAGACAAGTTCAGCTAGGATGGAGGCACTAAAGGCCGTCCCAGAAAAGTCAAAGCCGGTAGTGCAAGGGAGAGCGTTTGTTGTGACCTCCTAGAAAGCAAAGAACTCGGGCGAGGTCATCACGGGTAAGCTTATCATAAACTCTAGCGAAGTCTATACCTTATTTGATACCGGTTCTATCCATTCTTTTATTTCTCCTACTTGCGCTGAACGATTAAATTTGACTCCGGAGAAATTAGACTTTGACTTATCTGTGAAAACTCCGTTGGGAGAAACCTTCATTACATTCACTATTTATAAGTCTTGTTTGGTTCAAATCGGTACCCTCACATTACCTGTCGATCTTATTTCATTAAAAATACTTGCATTTGATGTGATTCTAGGGATTGATTGGTTAACTACTCATCATGCAAAAATTGATTATTTTCGTAAGGTTGTTAGCTTTCATATTCCTAACCAACCTATTATGCGAATTCAAGCAACCAAACCATTAAAATCAATCACTGTCATCTCAAGCCATAAAGCTATTCGTTTATTAAAAAATGGATGTCAAGTTTTCTTAGCTCATGTCACGGATCTAAACAAAAATACATCAGTTTTTAATGTTATTTCTATTGTTAATAATTTTCCTGACGTATTCCCTGAAGAACTTCCTTGCCTACCCCCAGAGCGTAAAATTGAATTTTGTATTGACCTTGAACCCGGTACAAAACCCATTTCTAAAGCCCATATCGAATGGCTCCTATTGAACTTCAGGAGTTAAAAACCCAACTGCAGGAATTATTAGACATTGGCTTTATTCGTCCTAGTACTTCTCCTTGGGGTTCTCCTGTTCTATTCATAAAGAAGAAAGATGGGAGTATGCGACTTTGTATTGATTATCGGGAGTTGAATCATGTCACCATCAAAAATAGGTACCCATTGTCACGTATTGATGACCTGTTTGACCAGTTGCAAGGTGCCAAATTCTTTTTAAAGATTGATCTTCATTTCGGATATCACCAATTGAAGATCAGAACCGATGAAATTCTAAAGACGGCTTTCAGAACTCGGTACGGGCATTATGAATTCCTAGTCATGTCCTTTGGATTGACTAATGCTCCTGCTGCCTTCATGGATATGATGAACCGAGTATTCAAGGAATATTTAGATCACTTTGTGGTCGTCTTTATTGATGACATCCTTATTTATTCTAAAAGCCGTGAAAATCATGAGCAACACTTGAGGCTGATACTCCAAAAGCTTCGTGAATACAAGCTTTATGTCAAGTTAAAGAAATACAAATTCTGGCTTGAGGAAGTAGGATTCATTGGGCACATGGTATCAAGTCATGGAATATTTGTTGACACAACAAAGATTGAAGCTATTCAAAGCTGGGAGCAACCTAAATCAGTAACCGAAGTACGTAACTTTCTCGGCTTAGCTAGTTATTATCGGAGATTCGTGGAAGGATTTTCTCGAATCGCTACTCCACTAACTCAGCTGACTCAGAAAGATATAAAGTTCGGTTGGAGCGAAGTTCGGTTGGAGCGAGGAATGTGAGAAGAGTTTCCAAGAACTCAAGAGGAGACTCATTTCAGCACCTGTTCTGACAATACCATCTGGTTCGGAGGGATTTGTCATCTACAGTGATGCTTTGGGCAAAGGGTTAGGATGTGTTCTCATGCAATATGGGAAAGTCATAGCCTATGCCTCACGATAACTCAAAGAATATGAGAGGAATTATCCTACTCATGATCTAGAGTTGGCAGCTGTTGTCTTCGCACTAAAGATTTGGAGGCATTACTTTTATGTAGAGAAAGTGGAGATCTTTACGGATCATAAAAGCCTCAAATATTTCTTCACTCAAAAGGAACTCAACATGCGACAACGACGTTGGCTTGAACTGTTGAAAGATTATAATCATACCATCCTGGAAAAGCGAACGTGGTAGCTGACGCATTGAGTAGAAGATCATATGCAAGTAAGAGTGCGATATTGTCAACACAAAGGCCCATTTTGTGTGACTTGCAAAGGATGGAGATAGAGTTAAAGACTCCAGGGACCCATGTGATGATGGCGAATATACGAGTAGAACTGACTTTAATTGATAAAGTTAAAGCTGCTCAAGCTACAAACCTGGAGCTGATGCGTATGAGGAAGAAAGTGCAAGAAGGTGCTATGCCGGAAGAAAGAATCGATGAAGAAGGAATACTTCGAGTCAACTCCAGACTTTATGTTCCTAACGACCCTGATTTAAAGTATAAAATCATGATGGAAGCGCACAACACACCATTTGCAATCCATCCTGGGAGTACAAAAATGTATCGTGATCTTCGTCATACATTTTGGTGGAGCAATATGAAGAGAGAGATAGCACTATTTATCTCAAGGTGTCTAATTTGTCAACGAGTTAAAGCGGAGCATCAAGTACCAAAAGGTCCATTGCAACCATTTGAAATTCCAGAATAGAAGTGGGAGCACATTACCATGGATTTTGTTACTGGTCTTCCCAAAGTTTCTCAAGGCATAGATGCAATTTGGGTCATTGTTGATAGATTGACCAAGTCTGTTCACTTCTTACCTATACGATAAACTTATACACTTGAATGTCTTGCTCGTATGTACATAAACGAGGTTGTAAGATTGAATGGTATGCCAGTATCCATAGTTTCTGATCGAGACCCAAGATTCACTTCACGATTTTGAGTTAGTTTGCAAAAAGCTATGGGCACGGATTTACGATCTAGTTCGGCATATCATCCTCAGACGGACGGACAATCAAAGAGGACTATTCAAACTCTAAAAAATTTATTAAGACTTTGTGTCCTTGACTTCAAGGGAAGTTGGGATAAGTTCTTACCATTGGTGGAGTTTTCCTACAACAACAGTTATCAAACAAGTATTGGCATGGCTCCATTTGAGGCGTTGTATGGAAGAAAGTGTCGTTCTCCAGTATGTTGGGATGAGGTGGGTGAAGCAACGTTGTTGGGACCGGAGTTGGTACGTATGACTACGAAAAAGATTCAAACGATCCGACAACGTATAAAAACCTCACAAGATCGACAAAAGAGTTATGTTGATCTTCATCGAAAGGACATGAAATTCGATATTGGAGATCATGTGTTATTACGTGTTGCTCCAGGAAAAAGAGTTACGAGATTTGGAAAGAGAGAAAAGCTCAATCCTCGATTCATTGGCCCATTTTTAATCATCGATCGAGTAGGAATTGTGGCCTATAGACTCGCTTTACCGCCAAGTATGTCTCGTGTTCATAATGTTTTTTACATATCCATGTTACGTAAATATGTGGAAGACCCGAACCACATTATTGAGTTAGAACCGGACGAAATAGCGGAAGATTTAACGTATGAAGAGGTTCATGTTCAAATCTTGGATAAGAAGGAACATATTCTATGCTCCAAGGTTATACCTCAAGTCAAAGTTTTGTGGAGAAACGACGATGTTGAGGAAATGACCTGGGAGTTAGAATCTGAAATGAAATCAAGGTATCCTTACCTCTTCGACATACCAGGTACGTACCCTAATTTCGAGGGCGAAATTTCATAAGAAGGGGAGGTTGTAAGACCCCAACTTTTATAAATAAAGATAAATTTTCTATAAATATCATTTTTGAATATTATGGAATGAATTTGATATAATGTTATAGTTGTGGGTAATATTTATAAATTTTTCAAAGTACGCAAGTTGTTATATAATATTCGTTTGGTTGGGGAATATTCTTTTTAACAGGAAATATTCGTGCAACGGCACAATCATTGGTAGACCCCACAACGGAACTATTGTCGAATTGAGAAAATGACAAAAATACTTTATAAAAATAACGGCAGAAGTTTTACCGTTAACTGTTGAAACACCCGGTGTTAAAAGTACAGTAATACGCGTGGTTGCATAGTAGCACACGGTATTGATTATTGATGCTTACGTGAGAAGTCACTCAGTTTTGTTCAATTATTGCTACAGTAATTGCAGCACAGTGTCTCACGTTATTTGATTCAATTATTGTCAATATTTTATATATTATTAAATCAATAAATGAGACGACAAAGTTATTAATATTATTATTTGCAATATTAACGATGTCTAGAAGTTCTGTCAAGGAGAGGTTTGGTCACCTAATTGCGCGCCAATAGGGAGAAATCCTTATTGGAAAGCCTCCTCTTTCCTGGGAACGACCTGGTCGAATAATATTGCGAATTATAATAATGATGATAAATGTTGTTAAAAATATTGAGATGATTTTTATAATGTAGTTGTTGTAAATTTTGCTTATTATTTGGATTTCCATTAACCCATTTTTAAAATAATCGGTAGAAAGTTATTTGGTATAAATATAATGAGACCCACCTGTGATTATGAGATGTTTGTGGGAGGGGGACACGTGAGGCCCACTGGAAGAAAAAATGAATGTGAGGAAGGATTTCAAATGTTGGTCACGGGTGGTATATATATGTATATATAAGTAGTATATATATATATATATATATATATATATAATATTATATTTTATTAGAATATTTTATTAAATCAATCTGGACCGTTCATGAATTAGTTACTATTCAGTCCATTCTTTTATAAATAGAAGCTCATTCCTTCATTATTTCTTACGAATTCACTGAAACTCTAGAGAGAAATTTATATAGAGAAAGAAGATGAGAAGTCTGTTACCTTTCTTTTCCTATATCCAGTTTGTTTTACGGTAAGGGGTATTATTTCTTTTGTATTCATGAAGGGAACTTCTATTATTCTATTCTTTATTATTCTGCTGGAATAACCAGTATACGCGGACTACCCTATCCTGTCTGTGCGTTTTACGTCGGACCTGGTTCCATCTTTGTTATTATTCTATTGGAATATCCTGTATGGGCGTTTTACGCCGGACCTGGTTCCGTCTTTATTATTCTGTTGGAACTTCCTGTCGGTGTGAATTTCGCCTGACCTGGCTCCGTTACTTATTATTCTGTTGGAATAACCTGTTTATGCGAAGTACCGCATGCATGGTGAATTCTTTTGTTATTCCATTCGTTATTATACTCAGTATACTCCATGAAATTAGTGAAATATCCTTGATATTTGCGCTTCATCCAGTATCTTTTCATAGAAATATTCTTCTGAGCATTCTTGAATTTTACTCTACAAAGCAGTATCATGTTGACAATTTGGACGTTATTAGTTCCTAGATAAATTAATTTTTAAACTTGTTTTATTGAATTCTTATATCATTGTCATCATCCTCATGTTTATATTTTGTTGAAAGTCATCTGTGGCCTGTTGCATAGATGGACGATCCAAAACTAAGCTGCTGGTTAGAAGATGTGTTTGTCCCTGATGGGGCAAATGCATGGGAAGGAAGGTTGCATGTAGCGAGAAAGGTTTAGAAAACCTGAATTGACTGGGGATCTGATGATCCAAACCAAGGATGATAGTTTGCTGGTAACTTCAGATATAGTACCATTTCACGGTGTCCGAGTTGATGAGTTGTGGAAATTCATCGCCATCCATTTCCTGTAATCTGAGAGCTCCTCCTATCAATACCGTATTGACAACAAACGGACCTTCCCAGTTTAGGGTGAATTTTCCTTTGGATTGATCTTGGTTGTCAAGAATTTTCTTCAAGACCAATTCATGTTCCTTGAATTTTTGTAGTTGGACTTTTCTATTGTAGGATCTGGCGATCCTCTGTTGGTATAATTGACCATGGAAGATAGCAGCGGCTCGCCCTTCATCTACTAGAAACAATTGGTGATACCTATCTTGTAACCATTGGTCTTCATCTAGTTGAGCGTCGATCAACACTCTGAGGAATTCTATTTCCACTTCTATGGGGAGCACTGCTTCCATCCCATAGGTTAATGAGTAGGGGGTTGCCCCAGTGGAAGTGCGTATTGATGTTCTGTAGGCTAATAGAGTCAGAGGCAATGAGTCAAGCCATCCCTTATGATTAGCGGACATCTTTTGCATGATCTGTTTGATATTCTTTTTAGCCGCTTCAATAGCAATATTCATCTTTGGACGGTAGATGACGGAGTTGAGATGTTTGATGCTGAATTTACTATATAACACCTACATCATTTGATTGTTGAGGTTTTTAGCATTATCTGACACAATCACCTCTGGTTGTCCATATCGACAAATGACATTATTTCTGATGAAAGCAATGATAACTTCTTTAGTAACCGTGGGGAAGACTTTAAATAGCTTTAAATGAATGAACACTCAATTTCCACAGGTAAAATATAGCAAAGTACAAGCTCACAAGTGTTTGAAATGAGAAAGCACTCAGTTTATAGTGTATATAGAGCAAAATAGACAAGGCTACCTCGCCTTTTCTCTTTTCAAAATGGTCACCCCAAGCCTTCTATTTATAGAGGGGGGAGCCGCAGGTGTACCTGCGGTAGCCGCAGGTGTACCTGCAGCTACCCGGGGTGCCCCGAGATTTATGGGCTCCACTGTCTTGAAGTACATGCAGTCGTGCAACACATTGTCCGCTCGAACCTTCATAACTTTCAATCCAGGCATCCGATTAAGGCGTATAATACCTTTCTGAAATGCTGTTGTCGACAGCTACACAATGACATAGGATAAGAGGTTGTACGAAGCCTGGAAGATGGGTCCATACTCAAATCTTTAAGTCTTCAAATTCTATCCGGTGTGCTGTCTTGTGCAGTAGTCACTCGGGATTGGAGCTATGGTTCTTGTAGGACACTTCTGTGTAGTATGTGGGTTGAAATGTTGTTGAGACGGTGTGAATGTGGGATTGAGGTGGCAAAATGATGATTTTGCCCCTCACCGGGGTTATCTCCGATTCTGGGCTAATTTAGTAGTCGTTGCTCAGGGTTATCTCTGAGATTGGGCTGCTGTGAGTACTGAATGTCCTCAAGGTTGTCTCTGAGGTGTGCCTGACCTCCCGAGGTTACCTCCGGGATTGAGACTGAGTGCCTCGGGGTTATCTCAGAGGTTGAAGCTGACCGTTGGGGATTGAAATGAGCTTTTCCAGGGTTATCTCTGGAACTGCAATTGCATCCCTCGAGGTTATCTCTGTGGTTGGAATTATATCTCCTGGGTTGTCTTCGGGACTGGAACTGAATATCTCAGCGTTTTCTCCGAAATGGCAAACTGAGTATCTCGGGGTTGTCTCCGGGACGACAACTGAATATCTCGGGGTTGTCTCTAAGATGGCAAACTAAGTATTCCGGGGTTGTCTCCGGGACTGTGCTGATTTGACTTCCAGGGTTGTATCTGGAAGACGATTTTGCCTTCCTGCAAGGTTAGTAACAGGAATGCAAAATTTTGAGTGTCTACATATGCAATGACTTGCAATGACCAGTCCCTTTTACTGGTATGTCATAATCAGTGAAATGTATCACATTTCTGTTGAAAATGTGATATATCAAGTGATGGAACTTTTCTGTATCCACTGCCTTCTGCAAATGCGCCTCTTCCAGTACTTGCATTAAGATCTTGCGATGATCTTCCGAGGATAATACCAAATCTTGAATGGATAACTGTCGAGGTGCCTCTTTTAATCTTTGCACTTGTAACGATCTAGAATTTTTATATATAATTTAAAATATTTATTAAATTAAATAAATATTTTAGTTGATATGTTTATTATTAAATAAATATTTGATTGATTTGATTATTTATTAGTTAAATAAATAATTCATGAGTTGTTGTGAATTAACTTGATTAAGTGAAATATATTAATTAATTTGATATTTGGTAATTTTGTGGTTTGAAATTTTAATTTAATGAGTTAATTAAATTAAATGAATATTAAATTAATTATTTTGTTACATAGTGGTAGTATTCTAATTTAATTTAATAATTAAATTAGAGAGTTGTTAATGATTAAATGAATTGTTACAAGGTTGTTTTAATCTAATTTAGTAATTAAATTAGTGATGTATCAATTTATTAAATAAAATTATAATTTATACTGAAAAAATATAAATTTGTAGCAGTTAGAATACGTGACATCTTACTTTAATAAGTTGTTGTTAGCTTTAATTTAATTGAATTTGAATATGGGAATTTAATTAAATAGGGTGTGACAATAAACTATATAGTAAATAAGTTATAAAAATAAATTAAAAGAGATTTAATTTGGTTTTACCAAACAAGGCTTAAGGCTGTTACCCCTTATTTTAATCTTGTTTTGGCAAACATGCTTTAGTGGCTTTTGATTTTCAAAAAATCTATAACTGATAAAAATTAAGTATACGTATTATATTATATTAAGTGTATATTAGTTAAAGTTTTACGTTAAGTTTTATCAGCCTGAGCCTAATTCTAAAGAAAACAAACAGAGAGAAGGAAGAAGAGAAAAGAAAAGAGGGCTCTAGAGAGTTTGAGAGAGAAAGGATTTCTCTATGAATTTGAGCAAATAAAGAAGAATTTTTATCCTCTAGCTAGTCTAAACAAGCAGTGCCGCCACAACACGGTAGCGCCAGCCCAAGCCCTGTGTGTAGTGCGGCAGTGCCAGACCAGCGCTGTAGCGCTGGTCCTTAGTACAAACTGGGGCAGTGCAGCCCCAGTTGGCAGTTTGGCCCAGAAATGTGATTTTTAATATACAATCTTGTAAATGTTATTGTAGCATGATCTTATGACTATAAAATGTAGTTAATCATGTTAAAAGATGATGGAATGGATTGTGATGTTGTTATAATATCAAATATGAAGATTATCATTAGTAATTAATGAGTTATGTGATAATTGAAATTGCTATTAATAAAATTAGAAGTGTGATTTGACCATGTGGTTAAACTTAAGACTAAGGGTTGTAAATGAAATAGATATTTAATTATGTAACGTGATCATGTGGTAACTAATTATGTTACGATGACATGTGTATAAGATATTTGAGAATCAAGTTATACTATTTAGCTTACACGCGAGGCAAGTTCTCTAACCCTAACTTTTTTGAGCAAGTTTACTATCCTACCTTGATTATAATTATGTAAGTTCTTGAACCCTATTTCTTTTGTATTGAGAAAAGTTCTTAATTCTGTTTCCTTATTGAAAAATGTAACCTTAGCTTACTATTATTGCTCAAGCAAGGTTTATTATATCTTTCAATGCTTTGATCTTTATTCCTAAAGCATGACTTTGATGCATAACGTTATTCGTTTATGGTTCATAACTATTATGTATTATGTCATTATCGAACCCTTGAATTGTCAATAAACTTTTGATTCAACTAATACTTAGATGATGTACGTTGAACTCTAAATTACCCTTGAAGATTATCTAAACTAAACTTCCTTTGGTGCGGACATGTATGTTAAAATTGAGATGAACAACTCTATTATAGGGGATTATTTACGCAGAAGCGTTACGATGTTTGTACACAATACATGGTACGAATGGCTGATCTTCTTGAGTACGAGAAGGAAAGTCCATATAGTCTAACGACTGTTAAAGGTTTAAGTAGAGATACCTACAACCTGGGACATAGTTCATGGTCTTGTGACCCTCAGATGAATTTTAATTTTTAGTTCTTGATTAACGATATTAGAAAATGTTATTCAATTCGAATTAAGCTTATTCATTGCCAATTATTATGTTCTTTCAAGTGAGCATTTATTTTGCTCACTCTAGCATATATATAACTATTACAGCTACAGTTGAGAAGGCTGACGAGTCAACCACTAGTAAAGAAAAAGACAAGATGAGCAAATGTTGAAGACTTGTTGATTTGCTATGATTTATGTTTTCAGACTTAAACTTTAATTTTGTGATATAATCATTTAATTTTTTCCGCTTTTGATGATGGAATTAAGGTTAGACAACCTGGGATTTATTTGATTAAGTTATGCAACTCTTTAATGGGAATGTTTATTATTGCTTAAGTTTTATTTAACTTGGGTAGCTAGAAATGAATGTTTGGACAGTGAACACCAAATCCTGTGGGAATGCAGTACCCGGATTTGGAGGAGCGCAATAAGGCTGTGAAACGTCTTAGTAGACCTTGATAGAAAGTGTAATTATTATGTGAATAATTATATAATAAAAAAGATGTAAATCCCAAGCGTTATGTGACCAATGGGATATGGTGATGTTATCCTGAAACTTTATTAGTTCAGAAAAGTGATGTAAATAGCAGTGATGCTATCATTTTCGTATTTTTAAAAGATTATGAATGAGTAAAATGCCAATATTTATTCAAGATGTTAGATGTTAAGTATTGATTTTTTTTAAAATGTGCAAGTTAAGTAGAAAATAGTTAAGGAATGGAGTAATGATTTAATAAGTGTACATTTTTTTAAACAGAAAATGCCTCCAAGAAGATGTCAACCACGACAACAAACCCTTGAGGGGTCTACCAATAATAACAATGTTGATGCTAACCTAGTTCAGCAGTTGGTGACTTTACTGACGGGAGCACTAGAGAATCAGCCGTAGAATCAAGCTGTAACCTTTAAGGATTTCAAAGCGATTGGACCGCCAAAATTTTGTTGGTCCATGAATCCAGTGGAGGCACAGACCTGAATTATGGAAATAGAGAATGTGTTCGATGTTGCTATAGTCGGTGTAGACCAGAAGACTGCTTTTGCAATGTTTATGTTGAAAGCGGAAGCCAGCTACTGGTGGTAGGTGAATAAAACACGAGGGGGACAGGGAGTGATGACATGGAATAGGTTTAAGGAAATATTTTTTGAGACCTATTTTCTAGAGAGCTCAAAGAATCAGATGAAGGTCCAGTTTTTAGAGCTGAAGCAGGGTGCAATAACAGTATCGAAGTATGTGGCAAAATTCAATGAGCTGGCAAGATTTGCGCTGTCTTAGGTTAACATAGACGAGCGTAAAGTAAGAAGATTTGAACAGGGACTGAAGCCCTGGTTGTATAGCAGAGTCTTTATGTTTCAGCTATAGACATTTGCAGTAGTACTTAAAAAGGTGATTATCGCGGAGGGTGGAAGCGATGCCTTAACAAAATACAATCAGGAACAGAGAAAGAAGAAGAATGAGAATGAAGGCAAAACTGGTGGTAGCGGTGGCAAAAATAGTAACCCAAAGAGGAAATGAAATGAGATTATAGGTGCAAAAGGTCAGCAGAGTAGCCAATAGAAGAGGAAATTTGAAGCGTGTGCTACTTGTGGAAGAAATCACACTGGTGTGTGCTTAAGAGGTAAGCGTATGTGCTTTAACTGTGGCTAGGAGGGTCACATTACTCCTAATTGCCCTTGTCTGAAGAAGGGTGCTTATTTCATATGTGGGTCGAAGGATCATCTAGCTCACGTGTGTCCTAAAAAGATAGATGGAGGTACAAGTGGAAACAAGGGAAGTGGAAGTGGAGGTACGCTGACTATTACTGGACCAACGCCGTCGAACAGACCAACAGCCAGAACCTTCAACATGACCATGCAGGATGCTGTGTAGTCAAAAGATGTGGTGTCAGGTATCATTCCAATCAATGATATAAATGCATATATATTATTTGATTCGAGTGCTACTTATTCATTTATATCTGACGATTTTGCTAATAATTTGGGATTGCCTATTGAAGAATTGAATTTTCCTTTGAACATAGAAATTGCGAATAGGGAGGTGATTCCTGTTAGATTCGTATATAAGAATAGTAGGGTGAATATTAAGGGAAACATAATGATAGTAGATTTAATTCCGATTAAACTTGGTGAATTTGATGTTATATTGGGGATGGATTGGCTATTCAATTATGGAGCGATAATTGATTGCCAAAAGAAATGTATAAACCTTATGACTCCGTCAAAGGTAGTTTTCTATGGTAGCAAGTCGCCTAGACAAGCGAGTTATCTGACGATTATGCAAGTCAAGAAGTTATTGAGGCAATGTTGTGTAGGATATTTAGCTTACATAGTTGATACTCAAAAGAAGGGTGGAAAACTGGAGGAGATACCAGTTGTTAGGGATTTTGTGGACGTGTTTTTGAATGATTTACCAGGACTTTCGCCAAACAGGGAAATTGAGTTTGTTATAGATTTAGCACCAGGGACTGCTCCGATATCGAAGGCCCCGTACAAAATGGCTCCAGTGGAGATGAAGGAACTAATGGTACAACTGGAAGAGCTGCTAGACAAGAAATACATTTGGCCGAGTGTATCACCGTGGGGAGCTTCGGTGCTATTTGTAAAGAAGAAGGATGGGTCAATGCATCTTTACATCGATTATAAGGAGTTGAATAAAGTCACTATTAAGAATAAGTATCCGTTGCCAAGAATAGATGACTTATTTGATTAGCTAAAACGACCTAAATACTTCTCGAAGATAGATATAAGAAGTGGGTATCATCAGCTGAAGGTAAGGAAGGATGATGTACTGAAGACAACATTCAGAACTCGGTATGGACATTACAAGTTTTTGGTAATATCTTTTGGTTTGACTAATGCTCCCGTAACATTTATGGATTTGATGAACATGGTATTTAAACTATTTTTAGATAAGTTTGTGGTGGTGTTCATTGATGATATCCTGGTGTACTCCAAAACTCGAGAAGAACACGTGGAACATTTATATTTGGCATTGGAGACGCTAAGAAAAGAAAAGTTGTACGTTAAATTCTCTAAGTGTGAATTCTGGCTAGAACGCGTGCAATTTCTTGGGCATGTGATTGACAAAGATGGAATTTCAGTAGATCCATCGAAGGTCTAAGCTATAATAAATTGGGAACAGCCAAGGACACTATCAGAGGTGAGGAGTTTCTTGGGATTGGCAGGTTACTACAGACGCTTTATTCAAGACTTTTCTAAAATTGCTACTTTGTTGACGAACTTGACAAGGAAAGCCGTAAAATTTGTTTGGACGGAGAAGTGCAAAGAGAGTTTTCAGGAATTGAAATGAAGCTAAGCATGACACCTGTGTTGTCATTACCGGATAATACAGGGAACTTTGTGGTGTATAGTGATGCATCACATAAAGAGCTAGGATGTGTGCTTATGCAGAATGGAAAGTCATTGTGTATGCCTAAAGACAACTGAAGGACTATGAGAAAGGACACTTGACTCATGATTTGGAGTTGGCTGCGGTGGTGTTTGCTCTGAAGATATGGAGACGCTATCTCTATGGGGAAAAGTGTGAGATATATACGGATCATAAGAGTTTAAAATATATTTTCACACAGAAGGATCTAAACATGCATCAGAGGCGATGGTTAGAACTGATAAAGGATTATGATTGTGAAATCTTTTATCATCTGGGTAAAGAAAATGTGGTTGCCGATGCCTTGAGTAGAAAGGGTCAGGGAGAAGTTGATGTTATTAATTGCTCAGGAAGAGCTTATTTCAGCAATGACGAAACTAGAGTTGGAAGTAAAATTTTCGAAGGAATAAGATGAAAGATTGTTTCAGATGGAAGCTAGTTCCACTTTAGTGGACAAGGTAAGGAACGCTCAACTTCAAGATGAAGGATGCATGAAAATTAAGGAAAGAGTTTGTAAAGGTAGTGAGGTGAAATTCAAGATCAATGCCGAAGGATTACTAAGGTTTGAGGGGAAAATATAGGTTCCATTTGTACCTGAGATTAAAGATGAAATTTTGATTGAAGCTCATAACTAAAGATATTCAGTTCACCCAAGAAGTACGAAAATGTATCAGGATTTACGACAGCATTTCTGGTGGCCGAATATGAAAAGAGATGTTGCAGAATGTGTCGCGAAATGCTTGACATGCCAAAAAGTCAAAGCTGAACATTAGAGACTGTGACACCCCCAAATCTGGGTACTTCATTTCCACATAATTTGGTGCTCACTTTTCAAAATATTTACATCTATCTACCCATAAACAAGGATAAAGACATAACTTAAATAAATATCTTCCCCATTTAAGGGTTACATCAACTTAAAACTTTCCTAAGTAATCAAACCTTAGACTATTACATAAGTCTGCGAAATACATCACAAGATAACATAAGTCTTATAACATAATTTCAGTTAAGTAAATAAGTCTTCATCACTTGAACATCTTGCCCTTTCCTTTACTAGAAGATGGCTCATCGACTTTCTCAACTTTAGCTGCAGTGTTAATTGCAAGAGTGAGCAAACAAATGCCCACTATTATAAAGAATAATAATATCAACAACATGAGATTAAACAGTGGTTACTGGATAATGGGAACTCGATCTATGAATCAAGAATAAAGAACAAGTTCAAGATTTATATATGAGGGTCTTAAGACCACGAACTATGTCCCCGATAATTAGGTATTAATACCTCAACCTTAACTGTCATTTAGACTATATAGACCCTACCTTACGTACTTAGGGGGATCAGCCCTTTGTACCATGTATTGTGCACAAACATCTAAATGCTAACACATACAAAATCTCCTATATTAGGGTTATTCTCCTCAGTTTGACTTTAGAATTTCCGCACTAATGAAGGTTTAATTTGGAACTAGCTTACTAGTGGTTCTAGAATTTTAGAACACTATTCAATTATAGATTAGTCAAATCAATACGAGTTTGCTTGCTATTTAAAGGTTCAACACAATAATATAGAATTAAACAATGATACTTAAGTCAAAGACCGAATAATGACAATATACAAATGAACAAACATGGTATATATGCAAGGTGTTACATCCAAAAGAGTTAGGAAATCTCATTTGGAACAATGAGGTTAAATAATATATGCCTTGAAAGACAAGAACAAGAATTCGGAATGTGGAACTCGCTCGATGTACAGAATTAGATTACAAGAGCTTGCATGATCATAAACAAGATGAAATCAATAAGCTTGCTCAACTTAAATATAAGATTTAAGAACTTGCATAATGATAAATTAGGTTTACAAAGCTTGCTTGAGAACAAAGGATAAACATAATTATGAAACTTTCATTCATTACAAAGAGAATGAAGTTAGGGAACTTGCCTTATATGTAAGCTACACAAGTATAATAACGTTCGCCAATTACCCTACACATACCATTGAAATCGCAATACCAATTAGTTATATTATCATTAGATTTATAAATTCAATCCACCATCTAAGTCATAACCTTCAACTTAATGTCTAACCATGTTGGTTAACCACTCTCACGAATCTGAACACTCACTATCGCGTAACATAAAGCTTTATCATTCGCCTCTAACTTTAGGAAACATCACATTTCATTCATTATATAACTTGTTTAATTGATCATTTAAAATCTTCGCTTTCTGGTATTACCACACATAACAATCTGTTATTGTATCTTATGTTATGATTTAACATCTTTATCATGCATACCAAACTAGATTAGGTCTTAGTATTATAGTCTACAATTAATCAGAAGTCACTGTCACTGAACTGGGCACGGCGCAGCTGCGCTGGTGCACAACCTCAGAAGGCCAACAGGCGCATTTACACCGTTTCTACCTTTGGTACCGGCGCAGCTGCGCCAGTACACAGATAGAAACTGCAGCAGCTTCCCCTATTACAATTCAGACACCCATTTTTTTTAATTTCTACAGCCGTTCACCAAACCCAAATGTTACAAGTTTACTACAACAACTTTAAGCATAGACACAACACTTCTAATCAACAAAACACCCAAATTTATAAGGATTTAAACCATGTTTTTGTTTGTTTCTCCATTTCAACACATTTTGTGAATTCAATCGCCTAATCCTTGTTTCTTAACCAAATTACACCATTTCAATTGCGTTGTTTTGGTTTCTTGATATACTAACACAATCTATAATAAATTTGCAGATTACTACAACAGTTGAACATCAAATTTTGGACTTAACTAAGCCATTTTCATATACATATAACACTGTTACTTCAATTTCTACTTACAACCCAATTTCTATGAATTTGATCACCAAATATTACTTATATATGATAATTAACATATTATAAAACTATACATACATATATATACATCAATCCAATGTGACTTTCACTTTATAGTGAATAATCATTGGAAAACCAAAACATGGAATATTAGAAGCAATTATACCTTGAATCCTTTGATGTTAACAAAGTTCTAGCAACCCTTCTTCTTCTTTTTCTTGTTCTTGACAAAATTACAGAGAAAATTCTCTCTCAATCTCACTGTGTTTTCTCTCTTCCTCCCCAACTCTCTGTGTTTTTTTTCTCTTAGTTAGCCTTAGGAATAACACGCGTAGTTATAAACTGACTCCCCACGTACGTCAGGTAAAAAATAAAGCGCCTTATCGGTTATGTTATGCCAAAGGCCATAAGGCTGTGTTTGGATACACACGAATTCCCCCCTTTTTAATTTATTTGTATAACACTTATATTATATAGTTCCTTTTTGTCACATTTTAATTTAATTAATTTAAATAACTTACAATTATAATTATAATTTTCATTATAATTATACTTATGCTTAATAAATTATTATATATCTAGTTTAATTATTAAATCATCATTTTATTTAATTTAATTATTTCCTTAAATACTAAATAATTCATTTAAGTATTAAACAATTCATTTAATTTAATTATTTTTATTAAATTAAATCCTCAAATAATAAAATTACCATTCATTAATTTAGTTAGCATACACACTCAACTAAATTATTACATCACAATTCATCAATTATTTATTTATCTCCATAAATAAATTAATTAAAATATTTATTTAATTTAATAAATATTTATTATAAATTATAAAATTCTCAATCGTTATATCCTTCCCTCCTTAAAAAGATTTTGTCCCCAGAATTATAGCTCGATAAACTCATTCGTTACATAGACTAATCAGATTACTATAGCTGTTGAAAATACCGGAATGGAAGTGGGAACATATCATAGTGGATTTTATTATAGGTCTTCTGACTACTCAGAAAGGGTACGATGTAATTTGGGTGATTGTGGACAGACTGACGAAGTCAGCACACTTTTTGCCAATAAAGATTAGATTCAATCTAGATCAATTAGTAAAATTATATGTCAAGGAGATTGTTTCGAGACATGGAGTTTCATTATCAATAGTGTCAGACAGAGATCCACGATTCACGTCGAACTTCTGGAAGAGACTACAAGAATGAATGAGAACACAATTGAGAATGAGTATGGCATACCATCCTCAAACAGACGGCCAAAGTGAACGAACAATCCAGACGTTGGAAGATATACTGAGAGCGATCATTATGGACTTCAAAGGAAACTGGGATGATCATTTACGATTGGCTGAACTGTTATCACGCGAGTATGGGCATGCAGCCTTATAGAAGCGTTGTACGGCAGAAAGGGCAGAACTCCACTGTGTTGGGATGAAATTGGTGAACATCAATTTTTAGGGTCAAAACTGGTACAACAGATCGCTGAAATTATCAAAATTATTAGGGCAAGGTTGGTAGCTGCTCAAGATAGATAGAAGAAATATGTTGATCAACACCGACATGATCAAGAATTTGACGTAGAAAATTTAGTTTTCCTAAAAGTTTCTGCCTAGAAGGGGAAAATCCGATTTGGTAAGAAAGGAAAGCTAAGCCCGAGGTTTATTGGACCCTTTGAGGTGCTGCGAAGAGTAGTTAAAGTGGCTTATGAGGTAGCTCTACCTCAAGAATTAGAACATATTCACAATGTCTTTCATGTTTCGATGTTACGACCGTATAAACCCGATTACAAGCATGTGATCGAGTATGAACCATTACAGTTTGGTAAAGATTTATCTTATGAGGAAATTTCTATCCAGATAGTTGACAAGAAAGAACAAGTGCTCAAGAATAAGGTGATACCTTCTGAGTTAGTTTGATCTATGTCTTTGATTCTGGGGGACAGAATCTTTGTAAGGAAGAAAGAATGTGACGAATGAATTGTTTGAGTTGTGATTTTGGGGACAAAATCCTTGTAAGGAGGAAAGGATGTAACGATCCAGAATTTTTATATGTAATTTAAAATATTTATTGAATTAAATAAATATTTTAGTTGATATGTTTATTGTTAAATAAATATTTGATTGATTTGATTATTTATTTGTTAAATAAATAATTCATGAGTTGTTGTGAATTAACTTGATTAAGTGAAATACATTAATTAAGTTGATATTTGGTAATTTTGTGGTTTGGAATTTTAATTTAATGAGTTAATTAAATTAAATGAATGTTAAATTAATTATTTTGTTACATAGTGGTAGAATTCTAATTTAATTTAATAATTAAATTAGAGAGTTTTAATAATTAAATGAATTGTTACAAGGTTGTTTTAATCTAATTTAGTAATTTAATTAGTGATGTACTAATTTATTAAATAAAATTATAATTTATAATGAAAAATTATAAATTTGTAGTAGTTAGAATATGTGGCATCTTGATTTAATAAGTTATTGTTAGCTTTAATTTAATTGAATTTGAATATGAGAATTTAATTAAATAGAGTATGACAATAAACTATATAGTAAATGAGTTATTAAAGTAAATTAAAAGAGATTTGATTTGATTTTACCAAACAAGGCTTAAAGTTGTTACCCCTTATTTTTAATCTTGTTTTGGTAAACAAGCCTTAGTGGTTTTGATTTTCAAAATTCTATAACTGATAAATATTAAGTATACATATTATATTGTATTAAGTATATATCAGTTAAAGTTTTACGTTAAGTATTATCAGTCCATGCCTAATTCTAAAGAAAACAAACAAAGAGAAGGAAGAAGAGAAAAAAAAAAGAACTCTAGAGAGTTTGAAATAGAAAGGATTTCTCTATGAATTTGAGTAAATATAGAAGAATTCTTATCCTCTAGCTAGTCTAAACAAGCAATCAAGGTAAAATTCAAGTTATAATCTTTACTTCTCATGTTCTTAGGTTTTTATGAAAAATTCTCTATGATTGGGTTTCATGAACAATTAGTTGAAGGTATGGGTTAAACATGTTAATTTGTTCATATAAACTGCTTGTACGTGATTTAAAGTTGTTTAATCCATGAAAATATAGTATATATGAAGGAATCATGTTTACAGTGAAATACAATACATGACTTATGTGATGTTAAAATTGATGCTAAATTCATATTTTTATGTGTAATTTGATTATTGATTATGTAAATACAAGAAGAAACGAAAACAATGAGTTTTAAACAGACTGTTTTGGTTGAAAAATGAATTCATGGTGATTAGTTTCGTTAAGAGTATTTAAAAGTGAAGAAATAGCAAAAATAATGACATTTAAATGTTTTAATTTGTTGTTTATGTTGTTTATATGGTTAGAAACATGTTAGAAACATGTTAGAAACATTAGTTATTGTTTCTGTAAAGTTTATACAACTTGGGTAAGTTAAAATTGTTGTTAGAAAGAAGTTTTTAGTCTCATTTGGCTTTGTTCTGTGTTCTTTGCGAACTGGAACAACCTAGAACTGCGCTGAGGCGCTGTAGCACAGACCCAGAGCACAGTTCCAGCGCTATAGCACCGGCACAGCGCGACAGCACCAGCCCAAGGCTTGTGTGTAGCCAGACTGTGACGCCCCCAAATTCAGGTACTTGAAACCCGAACTCGGTGCTTCACGATACCATTTCTATGAGCGGAATATTACTAATAATAATAACAATAATATAGATTATCAAATATAATTTACATATTATCAGAGTTTTTAATCCCAAGTACGAAACTTTTAAACATTCGTTACACTACATGATAATTAATATATGTCATCATTATCCTAATAAAGTCTAGTTATTACAAAAGATAGCATTATCATTCATTCAGCGACCTTCCCTTTTCCTTTGTTCTTGGCAGAGCCTTCAGGTTGTTCACACTTAGCTGAAAATATTTAAATTAAGCAAGGATGAGCATTTAAGTGCCCAACAAGTAATGGAAACAATAATAGTTAGCTGAATAAATTAAATATTTTCTTTGAACGATACTTCTACAATGAATCAACAGTTGTGAAGTAAGCTGAACTAGTAATAAACAACATATCATTTCGATTTTAAATTTTTTGAAACTACGTAATGACTATAAATGAGGATCAGTTGACAGACTATGAACATTGTTTTCTATTTTCGAAAAGATTACACAGAACTTCATCTGTAAATCGTCATAACTTACGGGCACGGGGGTGATCAGCCCGTTATGCCCTGTATTGATCAATACTACATTAAAGGACGATATTTTCGTCCAGCATATCCGCCTTAGGCACATAAAAGTTTCCCATATTTGGAATGTTCATACCAGTCTAGAATCCAAACCAAAACAATTCTGTTGGATAATGATAAAGTTCTTATCTTGTTCAACAGCACTTTTAAGTTTGTGTCTAGCCACATCAAATAGCTTAGACGACTTTTAATTCAATGTGTACATACTGGACACCGATATGTATGTATCAACATGTGATAAAATATAATGATTATCCAAGTGAGGACACTTGTATAACCATGTTTAGAAATTAACGAACACAATATATATCTTGATTTACAATAACAGAATAAAAGGAACGTGTACCACAATTATAATTTAATAACTTACTTATACAGAATTATTGCATAAGTGTATACAATGGTTGAAATATTTGAACAATTGAAATGAATAGTTCAGATATTATCTTACGCATGTCCGTTGCATAAAGTAAATGCAAAGGGTTAGATACTTACCTTGTCTGCTGCTTACACAACTTAGATTTATCTTTTATATCAAGCCCTATCATTAAATAGATCATTCATTTGATTAGAATAACATATGATATCATATTGTACTACTATTTGTAGTCAGCACATAACCTAATCACATTGTCATATAAGTTTGACAACCATTGAATCACAAATAATCACTTATCTAATAACATTATCTAAGTCCATATTAATTTTTGAAATGTGTCGGTGTACCAACAGCTTTATCGGGTATTTATCGAGTCTAAGACTCTATCCTATAACTTAGTATCAGTTATATTATTTTTAAATGACTTATAAGAATTTTAAAACATTTATTATAATTTATCATGAATTTTCAAACACTGGAATCATTTTCAAATGATTTAAATATTAAACAATTCTATTATCATTAATATTTAATTAATATTAAACTATTAATGAAATCATTTCCAAAATGTTAAAGTTATTTATAATAACTCAAAATACTTTTAAAGTATTAATATTATCCTTAAATAATTTTTAAAACATTTAAAATTATTTTTAAATAAATATCATTAATATTTAATTATTAATGTACTATTTATCGAAATATTAAAAGTCATTAATTATAACTTAAAATATTTTTAATTCATTTATATACTTTTTAAATAGTTTTTAAATTAATAAAACCATTTTAAAACTATTTATTTAATATAGTTATTAAATAAATTTAATATCATTAATAATAAATTAATAATCATTAATATTAAATTATTAATGAAATTATTCTTTAAATATTAAAAGATATATTTTATAACTTAAAATATCTTTAAACACTTTATTTTCATTTAAAATAATTTTTATAATATCAAAATCATTTTTAAATTAAATAATTTAATATAATTATTAAATAACTTTAATATTATAAATAATTAATTAATGAAATTTACCTTTAAATATTGAAAGTTATATTTTATAACTTAAAATATTTTCAAATACCTTATTTTTATTTAAAATGATTTTTAATATAATAAAATCATTTTTAATTCATTTAGTAAATAACTTAATTATCATTAATATTAATTAATTAATGAATTTTATCACAAAATATTAAAAGTCATTAAAAATAACTTAAAATATTTTCTTATATCATAATATAATTTTAAATTATTTTTTAAGTATTAAAATCATTTTTAAATAATTTATTTAATATTATAATTAAATAAATTAAATACCTTTAATATTTCAAAAATATTAAATATTTATGAAATATATTTAAAATTATTTAAAACTAATTTTTTGGAATTAAAAATAATTTTGAATACTTTATTTTTTATTTTTAATAATTAAAAACTAATTTTTTATAATTATTTAATAAAAATATATTTTTTATAAATAATCTGTCGCTAAAGACCACCTATAGCGACAGAACCGTCACTATAGGTGTTCTTCATGTTCTTCATGCAAACCCAGATCTTCATGCACAGATTCGAGGGTGCTACTTTGACCGGAAATCGTGAATTGTGCATTGTGTTTCTGGGAAAGACAATGGTCAGATCTTGTAGACATAGTGTAATACTACAAGCTTCAACAACCATCATGATCAAACAACAAAAACACAACAAGATCTAAGCCTTCAAAGTGGCTGTCAGAGTTGTTCTTCATTTCTGGGTTGCCCAGAATTGACCAGAAATGAAGAACAGTATGACTGGCCTACTTTGGGCTTCCACAACTTGAAATCCGTGTAACGTTTTAGTGATTTAAAGCTTTCAGGTTGTAGACCACATGTAGGATAACAGATCTATTGCAAAACATCACCATAATAACATCACATAATTAAGATACATTCTGGTCAAACTCTGTCAGTCATCATGTTCATCAGTTTTCTAGGTTACCCAGAAAACTGATTTCATGAACTTCTGACCTCCTTTGACCAGCCACAAAATCATGTACACTTGCTATCTAGAGTCACTAAAAGCATGGATCGAGAGTTAAACTAACATACTATAACATGGATTCAACAACCAACATAAATCAACAATACACTGACAGATCTAGTCGATCAAAAGTGTTGTCAGGTCGTTTCTGGGATGTTTCTGGGTTACCCAGAAATGCCCAGTCATGGCCGGTTAACGACGTTTGACATTGATTATCTTGAAATCTGAACATTTAATGGTTGTGATTCGACTTCCAGAGCACAGACCTTACAACATACTACCAATATCAACAATTAAACATACAGAAACATAAACAGAATGAGATCTAGGAGGTCTGACATTAGTTGTCAGACATCAAAATAAAATTTTTCTAGATTTTGAAAAATCTCATATCCGAGCCTCTAGATGTTATGGATCTAACATCTAGCAACCCAGATCATCATTATACACCTTATATAACATGTTTAACAAAAAAAAATATAACATCTTACAACAGATCGATGGACAGATTTTATGGCTAGGGTTTATACCTCTTATGAACAATCTTTGATTCTAGGCTTCTGATTTGGTTATGGTGTTCGTGGGGCTTTGATTTGGGACTAATATACTAGTAAATTTCGGAGGTGAGAGCTTGAGAGAGCTTAGGTTGAGAGTTGGTACAAAAATGAGCATGAATGCTCAATTTTCTCTCTCTCTCAATCTATTTGTAATACATATATGCAATGAACTTGGCTGAGCTAGAGCTGATTGCTGGCATTTTAAGTCACATGAGGTTGTTAGATTTGGTCACCAACTTCCCCTATTGTCAAAACCTAGTTGCTAGACTCAATAATGCACAAAAGGGCAATATGGTCAATTGTATTTCTAATTTAATGGCATTCTTGTAATCCTTGCAAACCTTTAGGGTTTGACCCTTAGAGTTTAACTCTTAGGGTTTAATCCTAAGGTTTAGTACAAAGAATTTGTAGGATTTAGCAATTAGGGTTTGCACAAAATAAAAATAAAATAAAAATTTTAGGTTCTAAAATTTGTAATTAGGGTTTTCTTAATTAAATTAGTTTTCTAATTACTTTATACAAGAACATTATGGTTTTATATAATAATTATAATTAACTTTGCTAATTTAGCAATTAGGGTTTATAATTAGTGATTAGGTTTTAAAATTACTAATTAGGGTTACTAAATATAGAAATTAGGGTTTCTAGTTTAGTAATTAGGGTTTTCATGATTAACAATTATAATTCTAATACTTGTAAATTAATCACCTTATCACAATAACAACAATCTCGAACTCTAATTTGAATTTCAAATTAGGGTTTCTCATTTCAGAAATTAGGGTTTTCGAAATATTAATTAGGGTTACTAATTTTAGAATTAGAGTTTCTAGCTAAATAGGGTTTCCTAAATTAATAAGGTTTTTCCTAATTAACATAGAATCCTATATAACACAACACAAATCAAATAACACCATTACTACACCGTCTTGAACGCGTATTAACTTTTGAACTAGGGTTTAACCAATTAATAATAAGGTTTTGAAAATATAAACCATAATTGACCAACCATTATCAATACGTACATACAGTACATATTTATAGCACTGAAAAATTAAAATATAATATTATTATATTATTATTCTCATTCCTTCATAAAAATCCAAAATTAGGGTTTGAATTCCATATCTGATTTATTCTTCCATATTTAACCTTAATAATTAAAGTAAAATAATTAACTTAATAATCTGTACAAAAATTCATATAATAAAATAATTATTCTAAGAAAATCATTTCATATATTATTTCAATAATATAACTATATTTTCATGAAAAATAATTAATAAAAATATTTCTACTATAAAATTAATTATTATAAGATTATACTTTATAATAATCAATAATTCTAAAATAAAATTATTTGTAAATATTCATGTAATAAATATATTTCTATTTATCACATAAATACATATGCACATTATCTTGTACAAATCCTTATCCTTAAAATAAATAAAAATTTATATGTAAAATTTCTTATTTATTTATATAGAAAATATCGGGTTGTTACAGCGGCAGCGCTAGACCAGCACTGGTCCTCAGTACAAACTGGGGCGCTGTAGCTCCAGTTGGCAGTTTAGCCCAAAAATTTGATTTTTAATATACAATCTTGTAAATGTTAATGTAGCATGATCTTATGACTATAAAATGTAGTTAATCATGTTAAGAGATGATGGAACGGATTGTGATGTTGTTATAATATCAAATATGAAGATTATCATTAGTAATTAATGAGTTATGTCATAATTGAAATTGCTATTAATAAAATTAGAAGTGTGATTTGACCATGTAGTTAAACCTAAGACTAAGTGTTGTAAATGAAATAGATATTTAATTATGTAACGTGATCATGTGGTAACTAATTATGTTACGATGACATGTGTATAGGATATTTGAGAATCAAGTTATGTTGTTTAGCTTACACGCAAGACAAGTTCTCTAACCCTAACTTTATTTGAGCAAGTTTCCTATCATACCTTGATTACAATTATGCAAGTTCTTGAACTCTATATCTTTTGTATTGAGAAAAGTTCTTAATTTTGTTTCCTTATTGGAAAATGTAACCTTAGCTTACTATTATTGCTCAAGCAAGGCTTATTATATCTTTCAATGCTTTAAACTTAATTCCTAAAGCATGACTTTGATGCATAACATTATTCGTTTATGGTTCATAACTATTCTATATTATGTCATTATCGAACCGTTGAATTGTCATTAAACTTTTGATTCAACTAATCCTTAGTTGATGTACGTTGAACTCTAAATTATCCTCGAAGCTTATCTAAACCAAACGTCCTTTGGTGCGGACTCTTATGTTAAAACTGAGATGAACAACCCTATTATAGGGGATTATTTACGCGAAAGCGTTAAGATATTTATGCACAATACATGGTACGAAGGGCTGATCCCCCTGAGTATGAGAAGGAAGGTCCATATAGTCTAACGGCTGTTAAAGGTTTAAGTAGAGATACCTACAACCTGAGACATAGTTCATGGTCTTATGACCCTCAGATGAATCCAAATTTTCAATTCTTGATTATCGATATTAGAAATTGTTTTTCAATTCGAATTAAGCTTATTCATTGCCAATTATTATGTTCTTTCAAGTGAGCATTTATTTTGCTCACTCTTGCATATATATAACTATTACAGCTAAAATTGAAAAGGCTAACGAGCCAACCACTAGTAAAGGAAAAGACAAGATGAACAAGTATTGAAGACTTTTTGATTTGTTATGATTTATGTTTTCAGACTTAAACTTTAATTATGTGATGTAATCATTTAATTTTTTCCGCTTTTGATGATGGTATTAAGGTTAGAAAACCTGAAATTTATTTGATTTAAGTTATGTAACTCTTTAATGGAAAGGTTTATTATTGCTTAAGTTTTATTTAACTTGGGTAGTTAAAAATGAATGTTTGAACAGTGAACACCAAATTTCGTGGGAATGTAGTACCCAGATTTGGGGGTGTCACAACACTACCTTGGCTTCATTATGTCCCATTTTACTGAGGAATTCTTCAATTTTCTCCTCGGGCACTCTACCCTTGGTTTTAGTGATGGGCTTTATTACTCACTGAGGTAGATACATCGGGTTTTCCTTTGATATAGAAACAATGTGATTTAATGTTGATGCCTAATTCTCCCCATAATTCCATGGGACTCTTTTTAAGTTGATTAAGGGAAATTATGGTCTGAATGGCAACATCAATGGCTTTGGTGCAGCCACTTTCACAGAATTCTTTCCTCCTTGATCCTCATTTCCTAGAACTATCAGGGGTATTGTAACTGTGTCCTTCTCACAGGAAATGACTGCTACAACTTCCTTCAAACTCCATGCTAGAGGAGGAAATATTGCTTCTTCATCAGGAAAGTCATTATCTTGACTTGGTTTTAGCAGCTCGTCGCTTTTAATCAGGTTTTGAATTAGACGATGAAGTCCCCAACATTCTTTTGTATCATGATCATGAGTGTTGGAATGATATTGACATATTTTGGAATAGTTGAACTTCCTTAATCGAGGGTCCACTGGGGGTAATAGCTCTGTAACTCTTCCCTCGTTGATCAACATATGGAGAATTTCTTCCATAGGCTAATTCAAAGATATGAACTTTCTTTTAAAGGCTAACTCTCTATGAGCTCGAAATCTTTCTTCCCTGACAACTTTGTTTGCCTAGGTTTCATGTTCATGGAACCGATAGTGATCCTTCCTTGCAATTGGAAGAATTTTGGGCGCAAGAATTTTGAGTTATCAACTATCGCGTCACTTGGTGTTGATATACCATTAGTTCTGCCAGTTCACCAATCTAGTCCTAAATAGACTTCATTTCTCGTTCTATTAGAAATTGACATTTCGAATACTCCCATTTGTCAGAGTTATCCTTGCTTGTTTAGGGAGAGTCCCCTACATACTTGAGGTACTTGGAACCTTCTCCACTCCCCATACTAATCATGTTGACTCCCTCCTCATTGTGTTGAGGCAAAGGGTTATCTTAAACATGTGGATGCTCTGGTGTTGTTACCATAATCTCACCACTGTCTATCATATCATGGCTTTTGTGCTTAAGAGACCAACATTCTTGGGTATCATGGTCAGGAGCCCCAAAATGGTAGGCACATTTCTTGTTTGGTATCATTTTTGAGAATGATTTTCCTATGCCTGATAGGACTCTTTCATAGAATGGAGCTTCATGTATATCAATGAATATCATTACCATCTCAGTTTCTATTAATGATGGAATGAGTTGCGCTGCCAGACGTCTCCATCTTTGGGCATATGCACGGAAAGATTCACTGTTCTACTTTTAACTTTGGTAATTTGATATCTGTTTGGAGCCATTTGTGACTGGAAGCTGTATTGATTTAAGAAGGTATGAGCTAGCTTTTCCCTGCTATAAATTTTGGAGTTATCCAGTCGAGCGTACCAGGCTCTGGCCTCTCTGGTCAGACTTTTCTAAACCAATTGCATTCTCAGCTTTTTATCCTCTGCATAGAATCTGAGTTCTCCGATGAATACTTTCAAATGAGTGTAAGGATCTCCCAATTCATCGTATTTTTCAAACTTCGGAATCTAGAACTTGTCTGGATAACGGGCCCCTGGAAATATGCAGAGGTCTGAGTAGTTAATACTCCCATATGCTTCAGTCCCTATTATAAATTAGATGGTTTCTTCCACTCATTGGACTTTTTTATCTGATGTCACCAGTTTCTCGATCTTCCTTGAGATTGGTGATTTGAGGGATTTTGTTGGTTTTCTCATTGGATTAAGGTTCGGGTATCTGTGCTTCCTTTTTCCTATTAGTACCCTGGCTGCCACCTTATGTGAAGGACTCTAGTTGAGTGGGTATTTGTTGACCCTGAGTACATTTACTCTGCTCTTTTAGGAAGATAACTAATTTTTCTATCTGACTTTTGATTCCCTCGAATTCTTCTCGAGGCACGAAACCTAACCCATGTCGGGTACTTTCCTCCATGTTAACGGATAGGCTTTGCACCTTCTTAGATTTGAATCTGGTAATGGGACCAATCTTACCTACAATAAAAGTAGGTAGTTTAGTCTTGATAGACACGAACAATATGCATGCTTATGTAATGTATCAGTTTTTTAGGGTTTTTTTTTAATGTTTTCCTACAAAACAGATGTCAGTTATTTTGATGACAAAATAACATGACAGTTTTTGATATTTGACAATGAATTTGGGAAAGAATTAACATTTTCAATAAATAATATTTGACATTTAATACAACATTTAATATTTGACAAGATTTAAATAGGACATGTATTGAAAGAGGGAAGGCATGAAGAAACTTCCCTTTGCGTTTGGTTTATCAGAGGTTGACCTATCTTAGGTTTAGTTTGGCGGTCTTTTCGACATGAAGGTGCCTAAATCATCGCAACCTACTAGATGGGAAGTAAATCTAATCTTTCAACTAGAGCGGATCTGAGTGGCACCTTTCCTGAGCCTCACAGGATTATTCTCTTCTGAGTCCAGTAATCAGCCACCGACCAGTTCGCCTCCTGGTGGAGGAATCACGTAACATACATTCATCGCGTCTTATTATATGCAATATGATGACATTGTTCGAAGCACAAATATAAAATATTGTAAAGAGACATTCATTAACATCAATTCAATGTAAAGACAACATTCACACACATACAGATAAAAGGGAATTGAAAAGATTGAAATGCGGCTTAAGCCCTCTACTGTCCCCAGCGGAGTTGCCACCTGTCGACGCCGGGAAAAATCTTCAATTCCTAGGTGTTTGATTCTTACCCTTTATGTTTTCTATGTGGTTTAATTTATCTTGCTTTAAGGGGTGAGATTTTAGGAAGAGACCGACATACAATGTCGACGATTTAAAAAGTTTGATTTTAATTAATTGGGCCGAATTAGACAAAGCCGCCAGTTGGTATGAGTTAAATGGTTGTAGCAACTCAATCGAATTTTTGAAAGGTTTTACAATATGACCCAATATGTGAATCCATTTAATTGGTCTTGAAAATCGAGATTCATAGAGTTTGGGGTATTGTTTAAGCAAGGAGAATGTGTTAGGCACCCCCCGACTTCTGTGAAACACGGTTACCGTATCATTTCATTCCCTATGCATTGATTTTGTGTGTGTGTGTGTGTGTGTGTATGTGTCTGTGATACAGATAAATGTGATCAAAGTTCTTTATTTGAAAGTAGTGATATGCCTCTTTTGCACTTATATACAAAGGATTTGACTTATTGAAAAGTTTAATTTTAAGCAAAGAATATAAAAGTGATGTTTTGAAAATAGGTTTTCAAACCCTTATGCTCAAATAGGAATTGAGGCCTTTGATACTTCCATTTTATTCCATATTCGGCTTAATTTGATTTTATTCAAGATGCGAAACATCTTTGATAGTATAATATTATATATATATATATATATATATATATATATATATATATGTGTGTGTGTGTGTGTGTGTGTGTGTGTGTGGTGTGTGTGTGTGTGTGTGTGTGTGTGTGTGTGTGTGTCGGACTTCTTATGGGCATGAAAGCCATCAAAGAAAGTCCGAGTACTACAACCATAGTTTTCACTATTTTGGGGCCTTAAACCTGTATAACCGTTTTAAGGCCCTGGATTTACAAGCACAGAGATTTGCAAGCTGGCTGTACAATTGAAAAGGTCCACCACGGGAACCAGATCTAGATTCATTGATTGAATCGTAGATCTTGTAGCTCCTAGGCTCATAGGATATCATATAAACTGCCTGCATAACGAATATACAGAAATAAAACATATATTTATACTAGACATTGCTGGATGAAGGATTCATCAGTTAAATCCTCGTTAACGAGTAGCCCATAGCTTTCAGTTTCCTCTAGATACATATCTAAGGTCACATGGTTGCTAAATATTTATAAAAACTAGAAAGAAAACTAGATCTGTACAGATCTTAGCCATTCTAGCTTTCAGATTCAAGTTTTAAAACTTTTGAACCAGTTGAAAGCTAGATCTGGCTAGATCCAGTACAGATCTAGTCAATAAATCTTAAATATTAACTATTTACAAGAAATGAATGGTTAAGAAGTCAGATCTGACGAATATAAGTTACTAACTATATATATAACACTTATATATGTATTAGAGTAAGCGAAAGAACCAGATCTGGCGAAATCTTATAGTATCGCGCTAGAATGGCTATCAAACAGCTTTTGGAGCCTCAAAACTTGTTTCCCACTGGTTAAAATTTGATATGTTGTAGTATATATGTATATGAGTGTTTACAAAGAAGTTTTACAGAAATCAGAGTATATAGAAGCTCCGTTTAGCTCTCATAGCCTCTTTCTCTCTCTCCTAAGCCCTCTCCTTCTCTATTCTCTTCTTTTAAAAGAAAAGGGGGGAGACTCTATTTATAGACCCGATCAGCCGCGGGTCTACCTGTGGCAGCTGTGACGGCCCCAAAATAGGTATACATCACCCATCTTGAGTCGCCAAATGTGACGCCCCCAAAATTAGGTATACATCACCCATCTTGGGTCGCCACTTACAACGTACAGAATACAAATATAACTTACTAATACAGCTGTCGTGTACAATACGACAAAACATAAACTGTGAGTTTGAATACAAATATTATCTTCTAGAGAGTATTCATACTCAAAAGGAGTCCTCATTACATTTATTAACACACTATTACATAGAATAGTGAGGACTACTAACTAATACTATCATTCGAACCATCACTCCGTTTCCCGACTTGCCCCAGCTACGTTCTCATTTCCTGAAGAGAACAGTGAAAGAAAGGGTGAGCTCAACTAGCCCAGTAAGAAATATTATGACTAAGATAATGCAGAATAAATTATCATTAGCCTTCAACAATGTTAAACTGATAAAATATAATAGACATCAAGTTTAACTGCAGCGGAACAAGCATTCCATTAAAAGAGTCAACTAGAAAATAAACTCTACTATCTTTTATGATTTAAAAAGTTTTTCAACACTGTGATCGCTGAGACTCAGCTTAATAAAATAATCCACATCATCGAATCACCCCTGCACTATGGCCAAGGATATTCGTGTATTCATTAATGGTCATGATCATGCCAACAACTGTCCATCAATGCACTACGGGCCAATGAGGACTTTTACCCCATCATTTGTAACATTACGGTCATGATTATACCGAATAATCCCTGATCATAATCATACCAAGTCCATCTATGCACTACAGGCCACAGATGACTTTCAACATTTTATAAACATGAGGATGATGACAATGATATAAGAATTCAATAAAACAAGTTCAAGAATTAATTTATCCAAGAATTAACAACGTTCAAATTGTCAACATGATACTGCATTGTGGAGTAAAATTCAAGAATGCTTAGAAGAATATTTTCATGAAAAGATACTGGATGAAACGCAATTATCAAGGATATTCTACAAATTTCATGGAGTATAGAAGTCAAAACTTAACCAACTGAGTATAATAAAGAATGGAATAACAAAAGAAATCACCATGCATGCGATAGACCGCACAGACAGGTTATTCCAACAGAATAATAAATAATGGAACCAGGTCCGGCGTAAACGCACAGACAGGATATTCCGACAGAATAATAAATAATGGAACCAGGTCCGGCGTAAACACACAGACAGGATATTCCGACAGAATAATAAATAATGGAACCAGGTCCGGTGTAAAACACACAGACATGATGTTCCAACAGAATAATAACAAGACGGAACCAGGTCAGGTGTAAAACACACAGACAGGATGTTCCAACAGAATAATAATAAAAACGGAACCAGGTCCGGTGTAAAACACACAGACAGGATGTTCCAACAGAATAATAGAAGAATGTCACCAAGTATAGGGTAAACCGCATATACAGGTTATTCCAACAGAATAATAAGAAATGGAATAACAACAGTTCTCTTCATGAATAAGAAAGAATAACACCCCTTACCATTTTAAAGAAGAGCTGAAATAAGGAAGTAGTTAAGTAGCAGAATACTCTTCTTCTCTCTCTCTATAGTTTCTCTCTATAGTTTCTCTCTCTAGAGTTCAGTGAATTCGTAAGAAATAATGAAGGAATGAGCTGCTATTTATAGAAAAATAGAATGCATAGTAACTAATCCATGAACGGTCCAGATTGATTACTTTAATCTGACGGTCCATATTTAAAGAAAAATCTTTTAAATAAAATATAATATATTCTATTTATAGAATAACTTTAATAAAGTATTATGTTTTATATAAAAAGATGTTTCTGTTTTATTACGTTAATAATACGAATAAAACAAAACGTCATTATCGCTAAATAATTCATATTATTAACTGACAATAATTGAATCAAACTGAGTGACTTCTCACATAAACATTAATAATCAATACCGTGTGCTATTATGCAACCACACGTATTACTGTACTTTTACTACCGAGTAGTTCAACAGTAACAATGGTAAAACTTCCGCCGTTATTTTTAATAAAATATTTTTGTTGTTTTCTCAATCCGACAATAATTCCGTTGTGGGGTCCACCAATGATTGTGTCGTTGTACGAATATTCCCTGTTAAAACGAATATTCCCCGACCAATCGAATATTATATGACAACTTGGATACTTTACAAAATTTATAAATACTACCCATAACTAATATATCAAATCCACACTATAATATAAAAAAATTATTTCGAGAAAAATTAAATATTTATTCATAAAATCTGGGGTTTCACAATCTCCCCTCCTTATAAAATTTCGCCCTCGAAATTTACGTACGTACATGGTATGCCGAACATGTGAGGATACCTTGACTTCACTTCAAATTCTAACTCTTGAGGTATAACCTTTAAGCATCGAATATGATCCTTCTTATCCAAGATGTTAACACGTATCTCCTCATACATTAAATCTTTTGCTATCTCGTCCGGTTCTAAATTAATAATGTGGTTCGGGTCGTCCACATATTTACGTAACATCGATACGTAAAAAAAATGTTCTGAACACGCAACATACTTGGCGGTAAAACGAGTCTATAGGCCACAGTTCTTACTTCATCGAGGATTTCAAATGGGCCAATTAAATCGAGAGTTGAGATTTCCTCTATTCGTCGATTCTTGCTTCTAGAATAACGCCCTCTTGAACCTTCTTCTTCACATTTATCAGCTCTGAGTATGTAGCTTGGACAGCTTTAACTTTATCGATTAAAATCGATTCTAATCATATATTCGTTATCTTCACGTGGATTCGTATATTCGCACTTGTAATCGCATACGATCTTCTACTCAACGCATCAGCTACCACGTTCGCTTTTTCACGATGGTATGGTATGATCATAATCTTTAACAGCTCGAGCCAACGTCTTTGGCGCATGTTACGTTCGCTTTAGTTAAATAAATATTTGAGGGTTTAAGAAATGGGTTTTGTACTGGGGTCAATACAAAATTCGATTTCACGCTCTAGGGGTAAGCTAAGAAGTCTTCAAGAATACGTCAGGAAATTTATTAACAATAGAAATATCATTCAAAACTGTGACTCTCGTCCAAGACTTGGATAACACGTCACATTGATATCTATTAACTTGTCACCGTTATTCACAACGTCCCCTACCGAAAGTCTTGCTTCGGTACATTCCACACAAGAAAGTCAACAACGAAAGGATCGGGGCTCTTTATTTATGGCTTGATATGACAATGATTGACTTTAGTGGTTTGGTTACTTTGAATCCGCATAACAGGTGGTTAGGAGTATGAAAGCTAACAACCTTACGAGAAGCATGATAAGTAGTGAACCAATCGTTTCAAAAAATCACATCAAAGGCAAGTATTTTCAAAGAGATAAGATCGACAGGTAACGTGAAAGTGTTGATTTGAACAAGATTTATAAATAGTGGAGGTAATGAAGATTTCTCCCAGCTGACTTTAAACAGACATATCAAAGTCTAAACATTGAACACAACTAGGTGAAATAAAAGAGTGAGTAGAACCGGTATCTAACACGGTATAGACTTCGCAAGAGTTTATGACTAACATACTTGTGATAATTTTATTCAGGTTCCTCGTCACGAAAAAAAAACGCTTTCTCTTAAACTACTGGCTTTGGCTTTTCTGGGGCGGTCTTTGGTGCCTCCATCCTATCTGAACTTATCTTCGGTGAACGACAAAATCGGGCTAAGTGACCTTCTCTTCCACAATTATAGCATGCTTTGGATGGCATCGCGCAGTTTGGACTGATGTGTCCCTCCCCTCCGCATTTGAAGCATATGATAGGTGGTCGTTCTCCTTCCTTAACAACGGGTGCTGGTGCTGACGTCTTTCCATCATTGTTAAATTTTCTCTTCTTGAAATGTTCATTCTTATTGTTTTGACCATGATTACCATTGAAGTGGTTACCATTTCTGGCATGTTGATTCCCTCCATGCTTATTGTCACCGCTTTGATGACTGTTATCACCAGTATTATCATTTTTTTAGCTGCTCTCTTTTGGTTGCGTTGACTCGTTATCGCGCTCCACTAACTGAGCCCTATTCACAACATCTGAATACAAACACAGTTTATGAGAAATAAGATATTTACGTATCTCCGGTTTCAAACCTCTTAAAAACATCCGCGTCATTCTCTCTTCATTATCCACCAAGTGGGATGCAAATCGGGACAACTCGGCAAACTTGGCTTCGTACTGCGACACGGTCATGTTGTTTTGCTCTAACTTGATAAATTCCACCTCCTTCATGTGACGAATACTTTCGGGAAAGTACTTGTCATTGAACAGTTCTTGGAACTTCTCCCAAGACATCTTGAGTGCGTCAGACTGGGTACGTTTTACAGATTCCCACCAGTAATCTGCCTCTTCACGCAACATAAAAGTGGCAAAGGGAACCTTTTGCTCCTCGGAGCATCCCAAGACATCAAATATCTTGGTGATCTGCTTTAACCACATCTCCGCCTTAAGTGGTTCTGGCTTTCCCAAAAACTCCGGTGGTCCTAGCTCCTTGAATTGCTTAGCGGTGACCAACCGTGGGTTGTCATTGTTTCCTCCTTCATTTTGGATAGGAGTCGCTCTCGCCCGTTGTTGCATGAATTACTCCTTGAACTGCTTAGCGGTGACCGTCCGAGAGTTATTTTGTTGTTGCATGAATTGCATAAAGTCTCTGACCATCCTATCATTCACCATTTCATCGGTGTTATTATTTTCATGAGGATTATTGTCCTCTGGTTGCACATTACCCTGAGCATTGATCGTTGGTGATTCAATGGTCTCATGTGCTTCATTGATTATCTCAACATTTTCGGATGCCATTTGCAAATACTGCAACAAAATAAGGGTTATTTAACATATAACATATTATCCATATACTTTGACCGACCAATTAAATACCAAATAAACTTAGGTAGGTCATACTAGCGAAGGAATTCCCCGTCTCTCCCCTCCTAGTTCTATTCTCACATCCTAGCCAGGGATCATATCCCTAAGCTCTGATACCAACTGTGACGCCCCCAAAATTAGGTATACATCACCCATCTTGGGTCGCCACTTACAACGTACAGAATACAAATATAACTTACTAATACAGCTGTCGTGTACAATACGACAAAACATAAACTGTGAGTTTGAATACAAATATTATCTTCTAGAGAGTATTTATACTCAAAAGGAGTCCTCATTACATTTATTAACACACTATTACATAGAATAGTGAGGACTACTAACTAATACTATCATTCGAACCATCACTCCGTTTCCCGACTTGCCCCAGCTACGTTCTCATTTCCTGAAGAGAACAGTGAAAGAAAGGGTGAGCTCAACTAGCCCAGTAAGAAATATTATGACTAAGATAATGCAGAATAAATTATCATTAGCCTTCAACAATGTTAAACTGATAAAATATAATAGACATCAAGTTTAACTGCAGCGGAACAAGCATTCCATTAAAAGAGTCAAGTAGAAAATAAACTCTACTATCTTTTATGATTTAAAAAGTTTTTCAACACTGTGATCGCTGAGACTCAGCTTAATAAAATAATCCACATCATTGAATCACCCCTGCACTATGGCCAAGGATATTCGTGTATTCATTAATGGTCATGATCATGCCAACAACTGTCCATCAATGCACTACGGGCCAATGAGGACTTTTACCCCATCATTTGTAACATTACGGTCATAATTATACCGAATAATCCCTGATCATAATCATACCAAGTCCATCTATGCACTACAGGCCACAGATGACTTTCAACATTTTATAAACATGAGGATGATGACAATGATATAAGAATTCAATAAAACAAGTTCAAGAATTAATTTATCCAAGAATTAACAACGTTCAAATTGTCAACATGATACTGCATTGTGGAGTAAAATTCAAGAATGCTTAGAAGAATATTTTCATGAAAAGATACTGGATGAAACGCAATTATCAAGGATATTCTACAAATTTCATGGAGTATAGAAGTCAAAACTTAACCAACTGAGTATAATAAAGAATGGAATAACAAAAGAAATCACCATGCATGCGATAGACCGCACAGACAGGTTATTCCAACAGAATAATAAATAATGGAACCAGGTCCGGCGTAAACGCACAGACAGGATATTCCGACAGAATAATAAATAATGGAACCAGGTCCGGCGTAAACACACAGACAGGATATTCCGACAGAATAATAAATAATGGAACCAGGTCCGGTGTAAAACACACAGACATGATATTCCAACAGAATAATAACAAGGCGGAACCAGGTCCGGTGTAAAACACACAGACAGGATGTTCCAACAGAATAATAATAAAAACGGAACCAGGTCCGGTGTAAAACACACAGACAGGATGTTCCAACAGAATAATAGAAGAATGTCACCAAGTATAGGGTAAACCGCATATACAGGTTATTCCAACAGAATAATAAGAAATGGAATAACAACAGTTCTCTTCATGAATAAGAAAGAATAACACCCCTTACCATTTTAAAGAAGAGCTGAAATAAGGAAGTAGTTAAGTAGCAGAATACTCTTCTTCTCTCTCTCTATAGTTTCTCTCTATAGTTTCTCTCTCTAGAGTTCAGTGAATTCGTAAGAAATAATGAAGGAATGAGCTGCTATTTATAGAAAAATAGAATGCATAGTAACTAATCCATGAACGGTCCAGATTGATTACTTTAATCTGACGGTCCATATTTAAAGAAAAATCTTTTAAATAAAATATAATATATTCTATTTATAGAATAACTTTAATAAAGTATTCTGTTTTATATAAAAAGATGTTTCTGTTTTATTACGTTAATAATACGAATAAAACAAAACGTCATTATCGCTAAATAATTCATATTATTAACTGACAATAATTGAATCAAACTGAGTGACTTCTCACATAAACATTAATAATCAATACCGTGTGCTATTATGCAACCACACGTATTACTGTACTTTTACTACCGAGTAGTTCAACAGTAACAATGGTAAAACTTCCGCCGTTATTTTTAATAAAATATTTTTGTTGTTTTCTCAATCCGACAATAATTCCGTTGTGGGGTCCACCAATGATTGTGTCGTTGTACGAATATTCCCTGTTAAAACGAATATTCCCCGACCAATCGAATATTATATGACAACTTGGATACTTTACAAAATTTATAAATACTACCCATAACTATTATATCAAATCCACACTATAATATAAAAAAATTATTTCGAGAAAAATTAAATATTTATTCATAAAATCTGGAGTTTCACACCAAATACATGGTACATAATTCAAATACAAACTTAATTATACAACTGTCGTGTAAAATATGACTAAACATAACTGAGAGTTTTGACAGGAGTATTGTCATCTAGACAGTATCCAAACTCAAATTCAATTCTCATTACATTTATTATCATACTAAATAGTGAGGACTATTAAAACAATCATCTTGGACCGTCACTCCATTCCCCGACTAGTCCCGGCTACGTTATTATTTCCTGAAGAGAACAATGAAAGCAAAAAGGTGAGCTCAACAAGCCCAGTAAAAAATATTATGACTAAGATAATACAGGATAAATTATCTTTAGCCTTCAACAGTGTTAAACTGATAAAATATAATAAACATCAAGTTTAACTGCAGCAGAACAAACAATCCATTAGAAGAGTCAAGTAGAGCATGATATCTACTATCTTCTATGATTTAAAAAGGTTTTTCATCAACTATACCGCTGAGACTCTGCTTAATAAATAAACCACATCATCAAATGATCCCTGCACCACGACCAATGATATTCATGTAATCATCAATGGTCATGATTATACCAAATAATTCCTGGTCATAATCATACCAACAACTATCCATCAATGAACTACAGGCCAATGAGGACTTTTACCACATCATTTGTAGCATTATAGGTCATGATTATACCGAATGATCCCTGGTCATAATCATACCAATCAACAGTTCATCTATGCACGTAAGCCAAAGATGACTTTAATCACAATATAAGCATGAGGATGATGACAATGATATAAGAATTCAATTAAAAGAAACAAAGAATAAATTTTTAAAGATTTATAATTTAATTTATCCAGAATTTAATAATGTTCAAATTACCAATATGATACTGCTTTGTGGAGTAAAATTTAAGAATGATATTATATCAAAAATGATTTTAACAGAAAAGAAATCAATTTTTGTCATGAATAGTACTCCGGGTGAATAGTACTTCAAGAATAGTACTCCGTGAATAGTACTTCATGAATAGTACCATGAATAGATCGTATAAATAGTACCCCGTGAATAGTAATTTTGTGAATAGTACCGTATAAATGAATAGTACTCATGGATAGTACTCTGGCATGAAAAACTTATAATTTAACAAGAATGTGTAGAAAATATCCTTGTGAAACGATACTAGATGAAGCCCAAATTTCAAAGATATTCTACTAATTTTACGTAGTATAGAAGCAATATTTTAACAAAATAAGGGTATAATCAGGAATACGAGAAGAAATAATATTACTCACATACTACAGAGTATGGAAGAAAATATTATTCCTAAGAATACTGAACAAAATAATATTTCTTACCTCAGAAGAAGACTGGATACTAGAATAGTGAGGTAGCAGACTTCTCTTCTTCTTTCTCTTATAGCTTCTTTCTCTGTAATTGCTCTTGTGAGTTTTAGTGAATTAGTGAGAATGAAAGAAGAATGAATTTCTATTTATAAGAAAATATAGTTTCGATAATTACACGTTTTGGGGCTCGGAGTGTTACAGTATAATACCTTCATCTTTTCATTCATTTTTAATTTAGTCATGTAAGTATTATCAAACTTGCACCATCTCCCCTAATAGTAATGCATGTGAACCAATAGTTCTATTCAAGTGAGCAAATAGTTATATGCATGTGAATTAATAGCAATTAATTGCTCATTTATCCGAATAATTATCCGATTGGTCAATATAGCCTCTAGAAATCAATTATTATCAAAATAAATGTCGATTTTCATTAACACTAATAATCCCAACACAATAAAAATATCAATTTCATCTTTAATCAGTATGAACTTATTCATCATTAATATTATAACTCACAATATTTAACAATCAGATCATTCTCAGGAAAGAGGGGGCTTTCCGATAAGGATTTTTCCCTATTAGCGCGCAATTAGGTGACCAAACCTCTCCTCGATAGAACTTTCTAGACATCGTCAATATTGCAAATAATAATATGAATAACTTTGTCGTCTCAATTATTGATTTAATAATAATAAATATTATGCAGATGATACTGTAACAATAATTGAATCAACATTATGAGAGATATTATGCAGCAATTACTGTAGCAGTAATTAAGTATAACTGAGTGACTTCTCACGTAAGCATCAATAATTAATACCGTGTGCTACTATGCAACCACGCGTATTACTGTACTTTTACTACCGGGTAGTTCAACAGTTTAATGGTAAAACTTTCGCCGTTATTTTTATAAAAAGATATTTCTTTCGTTTTCTAACTACGACAATACTTCCGTTGTGGGGTCGACTAATGATTGTGTCGTCGTACGAATATTCCCTGTTAAAAAGAATATTCCCCGACCAATCGAATATTTTAAAACCACTTGCTTACTTCGAAAATTTTATAAATATTACCCACAACTATAACATTATATCCACACCATAATATTCAAAAATATATTTCAAAAAAATTAATCTTTATTCATAAAACTTGGGGTCTTACAACCTCCCCTTCTTTATAAAATTTCATCCTCGAAATTAGGGTACGTACCTGGTATGTCGAAGAGATGAGGATACATTGACTTCATTTCAGATTCTAACTCCCAGATTATTTTCTCAAAATCATGGTTTCTCCACAAAACTTTGACTTGAGGTATAACCTTGGAGCGTAGAATATGATCATTCTTATCTGAGATTTTAACAGGTACCTCTTTATACGTTAAATCTTTCGCTATCTCGTCCGGTTCTAATTCAATAATGTGGTTCGGGTCTTTCACAAATTTACGTAACATAGATATGTGAAAAACGTTATGAACACGAGACATAGTTGGCGGTAAGGCGAGTCTATAGGCCACAGTTCCTACTCGATCGAAGATTTCAAATGGGCCAATGAATCGAGGATTGAGCTTTCCTCTCTTTTCAAATCTCGTAACTCCTTTCTATGGAGCAACACGTAACAACATATGATCTCCAATATTGAATTCTACGTCCTTTCAATGAAGGTCAGCATAACTCTTTTATCGATCTTGTGAGGTTTTTATACGTTGTCGGATCGTTTGAGTCTTTTTTGTAGTCATACGTACCAACTCCGGTCCCAACAACGTTGCTTCACCCACCTTATCCCAGCATACTGGAGAACGACACTTTCTTCCATACAACGCCTCGAATGGAGCCATGTCAATACTTGTTTGATAACTGTTGTTGTAGGAAAACTCCACCAATGGTAAGAACTTGTCCCAACTTCCTTTGAAGTCAAGGACACAGAGTCTTAATAAATCTTCAAGAGTTTGAATAGTCCTCTCCGACTGCCCGTCCGTTTGAGGATGATATGCTGAACTAAATCTTAAATTCGTGCCCATAGTTTTTGTAAACTAACCCAAAATCGTGAAGTGAATCTTGGCTCTCGATCAGAAACTATGGATGCTGGCATACCATGCAATCTTACAATCTCGTTTATGTACATACAAGCAATATGTTCAAGTGTATAAGTTTCTCGTATCGGTAAGAAATGAGCAGACTTGGTCAATCTATCAACAATGACCCAAATCGCATCTATGCCTTGAGAAACTTTGGGAAGACCAGTAACGAAATCTATGGTAATGTGCTCCCACTTTCATTCTAGAATTTCAAGTGGTTGCAATGGACCTTTTGACACTTGATGCTCCGCCTTGACTCGTTGATAAGTTAGACACCTTGAGATAAATCCCGCTATCTCTCTCTTCATATTGTTCTACCAAAATGTATGACGAAGATCACGATACATTTTGGTACTCTCAGGATGGATTGCAAATGGCGTGTTGTGCGCCTCCATCATGATTTTATACTTCAAGTTAGAATCATTAGGAACATAAAGTCTGGAGTTGACTCAAAGTATTCCTTCTTCATCGATTCTTGCTTCTGGAATAGCACCTTCTGGCATTTTCTTCTTCATACGCATCAGCTCCAGGTCTGTAGCTTGAACAGCTTTAACTTTATCGATTAAAGTCTGTTCTACTCGTATATTCGCCATCATCACATGGGTCCCTAGAGTCTTTAACTCTATCTCCATCCTTTGTAAGTCATACAAAATGAGCCTTTGCATTGACAATATCGCACTCATACCCGCATATGATCTTCTACTCAATGCGTCAGCTACTACGTTCGCTTTTCTAGGATGGTATTGAATGGTATGATCATAATCGTTCAACAGCTCGAGCCAACGTCCTTGCCGCATGTTAAGTTCCTTTTGGGTGAAAAAATATTTGAGACTTTTATGATCCGTATAGATCTCCACCTTCTTCCCATACAGGTAATGCCTCCAAATTTTAAGCACAAAAATGATAGCTGTCAACTCTAGATCATGAGTAGGATAATTCCTCTCATATTCTTTGAGTTGTCGTGATGCATAGGCTATGACTTTCCCATGTTGCATGAGAACACATTCTAACCCTCTGCTTGAAGCATCACTGTAGATGACAAATCCCTCCGAGCCAGATGGTATTGTCAGAACAGGTGCTGAAATGAGTCTCCTCTTGAGTTCTTGAAAACTCTTCTCACATTCGTTGCTCCAACCGAATTTTGTATCTTTCCTAGTCAGCTGATTGGAGTAGCGATTCGAGAAAACCCTTCTATGAATCTCCGATAATAACCAGCTAAGCCGAGAAAGCTACGTACTTCGATCACTGACTTAGGCTGCTCCCAGCTTTGAATTGCTTCAATCTTTACCGGGTCAACAGATATTCCATGATTTGGTATCACGTGCCCAAGAAATGCTACTTCCTCAAGCCAGAACTAGCATTTCTTCAACTTGACATAAAGTTTATTTTTACGAAGCTTTTGGAGTATTAGCCTCAACTATTTTTCATGATCTTCACGGCTTTTGGAATATATGAGGACGTCATCAATAAAGACGACCATAAAGTGATCTAAATATTCTTTGAATACTCGGTTCATCATATCCATGAAGGCAGTATGAGCATTAGTCAATCTAAATGACATGACTAGAAATTCATAATGCCCGTACCAAGTTCTGAAAGCAGTCTTTGGAATGTCATCAGTTTTAATTTTTAATTGATGATATCCGAAATGAAGATCGATCTTTGAAAAGAATTTGGCGCCTTGTAACTGGTCAAACAGATCGTCAATACGAGGCAACGGGTATCTATTTTTGATGGTGACATGATTCAACTCCCGATAATCAATACAAAGTCGCATACTCCCATCTTTCTTCTTCACGAATAGAACAGGAGCACCCCAAGGAGACGTACTAGGACGAATGAAATCGATGTCTAACAATTCGTCCAATTGGGTCTTTAACTCCTGAAGTTCAATAGAAGTCATTTGATATGGGGCTTTGGAAATGCATTTTGTATCGGATTCAAGGTCGATACAAAATTCAATTTCACGCTCTGGGGGTAGGCCAAGAAGTTCTTCAGGGAATACATCAGGAAATTTATTAACAATAGAAATATCATTAAAATCTGACATATTTTTATTTAAATCCGTGACATGGGCTAAGAAATCTTGACATCTATTTTTTAATAAACGAATAGCTTTATGGCTTGATATGACAGTGATTGACTTTAGTGGTTTGGTTGCTTGAATTCACATAATAGGTTGGTTAGGAATATGAAAGCTAACAACCTTACGAAAATAATCGATTTTAGCATGATGAGTAGTTAACCAATCAATCCCTAAAATCACATCAAATGCAAGTATTTTCAAAGAGATAAGATCGACAGGTAACGTGCGGTTACCGATTTGAATTAAACAAGACTTATAAACAGTGGATGTAATGAAAGTTTCTCCCAACAGAGTTTCAACAGATAAGTCAAAGTCTAATTTCTCCGGAGTCAAATTTAAACGTTGAGCGCAAGTAGGAGAAATAAAAGAATGGGTAGAACCGGTATCAAATAAGGTATAGACTTTGCTAGAGTTTATGATTAGCTTACTCGTGATCACCTCGTTCGGATTTCTCACTTTTTGGGAGGTTACGACAAACGCTCTCCCTTGAACTACCGGTTTTGTCTTGTCTGGGATGGCCTTTGATGCCTCCATCTCAGCTGGACTTGACTTTGGTGCACGAGAAAATCGGGCTAGTTGACCTTCTCTTCCACAATTGTAACATGCTTTGGACTGATGTATACAGTTTGGACTGATGTGTCCCTCCCCTCTGCATTTATAACATACAACCGGCGGTCGTTCTCCTTCCTTAACAACAGGTGTTGGTGCTGACGTCTTTCCATTATTGTTGAATCTCCTCTTCTTGAAATTTCAACTGCTACTATCTTGGCCATGATTACCACCGAAGTGGTTACCATTTCTAGCATGTTGATTGCCTCCACGTTTGTTGTCACCGCTTCGATGACTACTACCACTGGTATTATCATTTTGCTGGTTGCTCTCTCGTGGTTGGGTTAACTCGTTATCGCGCTCCAATAACTGAGCCCTATTTACAACATCTGAATACAAACACAGTTTGTGAGAAATTAGGTATTGACGTATCTCAGGTTTTAAACCTCTTAGAAACATCCGTGTCATTCTCTCCTCATTATCAACTAAGTGGGATGCAAACCGGGACAACTCGGCAAACTTAGCTTCATACTGTGACACGGTCATATTGTTCTGCTCCAGCTTGATGAACTCTACCTCCTTCATATGACGAATACTTGTGGGAAAGTACTTGTTGTTGAATAGTTCTTGGAACTTCTCTCAAGACATCTTCAGTGCGGCAGGTTGAGTACGCTTTACAGATTCCCACCAGTAATCTGCCTCTCCTCGCAACATGAAGGTGGCAAATGAAACCTTTTGCTCCTCGGAGCATCCCAAGACATCAAATATTTTGGTGATCTGATTTATCTACATCTTTACCTTGAGTGGTTTTGGCTTTCCAATAAACTCTGGTGGTCCCAGCTCCATGAACTGCTTAGCGGTGACCGTCCGAGAGTTGCCAGTGTTTCCACCTGCATTTTGAATAAGAGCCGCTCTCGCTTGATGTTGTATAAAGTGCATAAAGCCTCTGAACAACCCATCGTTTATCATTTGATCGGTGTTATTGCTTACATGAGGATTATTATCTTCATGTTGCACATTATCCTTCGTATTGATCGTTGGTGACTCAACGGTCTCATGTGCTTCATTGCTAATCTCAACATTTTCAGATGTCATTTTCAAACACTGCCACAAAACAAGGGTTAATTGAAATGTCACATATTATCCATATACTCTGACCGACCAATTAAATACCAAATAAACTTAGGTAGGTCATACTAGTGAAGGAATTTCCCGTCTCTCCCCTCCTAGTTCTTGTCTAACATCTCAGCCAGGGATCATATCCCTAAGCTTTGATACCAACTGTGAAGCCCCCAAAATAGGTATACATCACCCATCTTGAGTCGCCAAATACATGGTACATAATTCAAATACAAACTTAATTATACAACTGTCGTATAAAATACGACTAAACATAACTGAGAGTTTTGACAGGAGTATTGTCTTCTAGACGGTATCCAAACTCAAATTTAATCCTCATTACATTTATTATCATACTAAATAGTGAGGACTACTAAAACAACCATCTCGGACCGTCACTCCATTTCCTGACTAGTCCCGGCTACGCTATCATTTCTTGAAGAGAACAATAAAAGCAAAAGGGTGAGCTCAACAAGCCTAGTCAGAAATACTATGACTAAGATAATGTAGGATAAATTATTGTTAGCCTTCAACAGTGTTAAACTAATAAAATATAATAAACATCAAGTTTAACTGCAGCGGAACAAACAATCCATTAGAAGAGTCAAGTAGAGCATGATATCTACTATCTTCTATGATTTAAAAAGGTTTTTCATCAACTATACCGCTAAGACTCAGCTTAATAAATAAACCACATCATCGAATGATCCTTGCACCACGGCCAAGGATATTCATGTAATCATCAATGGTTATGATTATACCGAATAATTCCTGGTCATAATCATACCAACAACTATCCATCAATGCACTATAGGCCAATGAGGATTTTTACCATATCATTTATAATATTATGGGTCATGATTATACCAAATGATCCCTAGTCATAATCATACCAATCAACAGTCCATCTATGCACGTAAGCTAAAGATGACTTTCATCACAATATAAGCATGAGAATGATGACAATGATATAAGAATTCAATTAAAAAAAATAAAGGATAAATTTTTAAAGATTTATAATTTAATTTGTCTAGAATTCAATAATGTTCAAATTGCCAACATGATACTAATTTGTGGAGTAAAATTCAAGAATGATATTATATCAAAAATGATTTAGACCGAAAAAAATTAATTTTTTTCATGAATAGTACTCCGGGTGAATAGTACCCCGTGAATAGTACTTCGAGAATAGTATCCCATAAATAGTACTTTATGAATAGTACTCATAAATAGTACTTTGTGAGTAGTACCCGTGAATAGTACTTTTGTGAATAGTACCGTATAAATGAATAGTACTCATGGACAGTACTCTGACATGAAAAACTTATAATTTAACAAGAAATGTGTAGAAAATATCTTTGTGAAAATTTCAAGGATATTCTACTAATTTTACGTAGTATAGAAGCAATATTTTAACAAAATGAGGGTATAATCAGGAATACGAAACGAAATAATATTATTCACATACTACAGAGTATGGAAGAAAATATTATTCCTATGAATACTGAACAAAATAATATTCCTTACCTCAGAAGAAGACTGGATACTAGAATAGTGAGGTAGCAGACTTCTCTTCTTCTTTCTCTCTATAGCTTCTCTCTCTGTAATTTCTCTTGTGAGTCTTAGTGAATTAGTGAGAATGAAAGAAGAATGAGCTTCTATTTATAGGAAAATATAGTTTCGATAATTGCACATTTTGGGGCTCGAAATATTACAGTATAATACCTTCATCTTTTTTTTATTTTTAATTTAGTCCTGCAAGTATTATCAAACTTGCACCACCTCCCCTAATAGTAATGCATGTGAACCAATAGTTCTATTCATGTGAGCAAATAGTTATATGTGTGTGAATTAATAGCAATTAATTACTCATTTATCCGAATAATTACCCCGATTGGTCAATATAACATCTAGAAATCAATTATTATCAAAATAAATGTCTATTTCTATTAACACTAATAAACCCAACACAATAAAAATATCAATTTCATCTTTAACCAATACGAATTTATTCATCATTAATATTATAACTCACAATAATTAACAATCAGATCATTCTCAGGAAAGAGGGGGCTTTCCGATAAGGATTTCTCCCTATTGGCGCGCAATTAGGTGACCAAACCTCTCCTCGACAGAACTTTCTAGACATCGTCAATATTGCAAATAATAATATGAATAACTTTGTCGTCTCAATTATTGATTTAATAATAATAAATATTATGCAGATGATACTGTGATAATAATTGAATCAACAATATGAGAGATATTATGCAGCAATTACTGTAGCAATAATTAAGTATAACTGAGTGACTTCTCACATAAGCATCAATAATCAATACCATGTGCTACTATGCAACCACGCATATTATTGTACTTTTACTACCGGATAGTTCAACAGTTTAACGGTAAAACTTTCGTCGTTATTTTTATAAAAAGATATTTCTGTCATTTTCTAACTACGATAATACTTCCGTTGTGGGGTCCACTAATGATTGTGTGGCCGTACGAATATTCCCTATTAAAATGAATATTTCCCGACCAATCGAATATTTTAAAACCACTTGCTTACTTTGCAAAATTTATAAATATTTCCCACAACTATAACATTATATCCACACCATAATATTCAAAAATATATTTCGAGAAAATTAATCTTTATTCATAAAACTTGGGATCTTACAGCAGCCATAGGTAGAGCTGCGGCTGGGCCAGGTCTGGTGGCCCCTACTGTCTCAAAGTATGTGCACTCTGACCAACGCTCAGTCTGCTTGAACCTTCACAACTTGCAATCTGGGAATCCGATGGAGGTGTGCCATACCTTTTCGGAAAGCTCTTTCTGCGAGCTATGCAATGACATGGGGCTTGACCTTTTCTAAATCCAGAAAGATGGGTCCATGACAAGATCTTCAAGTCTTCGTAGTCAGTCCATTGAGTTGTCTGGTGCAGGTTTCACTCGGGATTGCTCTGATGGTTCGATATAACATTATTCACAGTAGTTTGATCAGTATTGATGTTGAATTGGAAAATTACCCTTTTAACCTTATGGGTTAATTTTCGAGCTTAACACAACTATAACTGTCTTCCCTCGGGGTTATCTCTGGGATTTGATTGTTGTTGACTTCTGTTTATCCTCAGGCTCAGATGTTGATTTAATGATTTCATGTGGCTGTCTTCGGGGGTCTAGTTTGATTATTTCCCAGGACTATCTCCGGGGCTCTAGTTTGATGATGTAGACTTCCAAGGTTGTCTCCGAAAGATAAACGACGATTTTTCCCTCATGCATGGTTTGTAAAAGGAATGCAAAATTTTGAGTGTCTACAAGAATATAAACAAGATCATATGTATCATATCCAGATCTAACCCTAGATTTAATCTTCCAATTCAGTCCAAGTTACCAAATATAATTGCTAGCTATATAATTATAAATAAGAACAAAATATGATAAACCAATCCACTTATGATCAATGATAATTAAAACAAGAACAACTCAATTTAAATTATGCATTGGGTTAAATTGCAATTCTACTATAACTTTAGTTCATAACGTAGAAAGAAAACAATGTCATTAAATCAAATAACATGTTTAAGATTACAAAAACAAAAAGAAGAGATAGGAAAACAAAATATGTGTCATGCAGTCTTGTCCTCTAACTCGGCCTCGAAGTCTTTCTCTCTCATGCCTTCTTTCTCGCTCCCTAGAAAATCTGACTGCAAACCCTAATTTTGGTGGTGAGTGTTATAATATTAGATGTTAGCCTCCTTTTCATTTGCCTTTTGATGTGTATTTATAGCCTCTATATAGTTTGGTAGACATTTAATCCAATTAGGAATCAATATGAAAAGTCCCAAGTTAAGTAGAAGTGCAAAACTCAGAAAAATTAGCCCCCCCTAAGTCCATAGCAGTAAAGAATAAGGACTTTCCTTTGACAAAAGAGGTATAGCAGTCACCATTATGTTCGAGGTTGGTATAGAATTGTTGAACCAACTTTGGATATGCCATAGAAGGTTAGGGATTATAAACCACAAGAGTCAAGGAGATGTTGAAGAGGAGAGTTTTGATAATAAAACATATCAATTAATTTCTTATAAACAAATGATTTTTGACAAATTGAGGATTTACAACGCAATTCGAAGTTATGGCCTCTAAAAAAGTTCTCAGGAACGTCATGCAAGGAGAAAGATAAACGAATTACCGACATTGGTGGAGATCCTGGTGTCGATTCTTTGATTCGACGACGTTTGGTTCCAGTAGAAGTGCCAACCGGTGGAGGAGATGGCAGACTTGCTTCAGATTCTACGGGGGAGGAGTCACCGGAGATGGTTGTTATCGACGGTTGCTTCCATTTCAGTTTACAAGAAGAACGAACCGAAGGTTGAGAAGGCAGATATGGCAGAGGCATCTCATCGTCAGATTCATCACGAAGATGTTTTGCGAGTCTGGTTCGTATTTTGACAGTGAGAGTTTGAGAGCAAGTGATGGTGACAGAGACGGTTGGAGTGATGAAGAGATGAAGAAGCTGAAAGAGTAAAGTAGATTATGATTTAACGTGTGTGCGTGTTATCGAGATATAGAAAGTCATGGATCCGTGTTTGGTAATAGAGATCAGAATAGATTTTTAGCTTATTTAAGGAAGCAAGTTATGTCGTGATCTCTAGATTATATATCTAATTTCCTTAAAGCATGCAGACCATATATATTTATATCAGACAAATCCCAAGTTCCCTTCTTAGAGTACATAATCTTTCTTCACCCAGGGGTTTTGTAAATATGTCTACTAATTGGTGCTCAGTGGGGATAAAGATTAATTTGATTAAGCCTTTGGACACATTGTCTCTAAGAAAATGATGTCGAACTTCTATATGTTTTGTGCATGAGGGTAGGACTAGATTTTTGGAAATATCTATGGTGCTCATATTATCACAATGTATTGGCACATTTTCACACACAATATCAAATTCACATAATGATTGACTCATCCATAAAATTTGGGAACAGCAACTCCCTACTGCTAAATATTCACCCTCAGTGGTGGATAGGGCAACTGATGTTTGCTTCTTACTATTCCATGAGACAAGATTTTGTCCCATAAATGTACAAGCACCGCTTGTGCTTTTTCTATCTATTTAACAACCTGCATAGTCAGCGTCTGAGTACCCCATTAGATCAAAATTGTTACACTTTGGGTAAAATAAACCTAAATTTGTGGTACCACTCAAATATTTAAATATTCGTTTACCCGCTTATAAATGTGATTCTTTAGGTTTTGCTTAAAAACGAGCACATAGACATACACTGTACATTATATTGGGTCTAGAAACAGTTAAATATAATAAAGATCCGATCATACCTCTATATTTTGTTATTTCTACGTCCTTACCTTTATCGTCTGTTGTGAGTTTTATTGATGTTCTAATTGGAGTGGCCTTTGAATTTGAGTTATCTAATCCGAATCTCTTGAGTAGTTCTTTTGTATATTTGGTTTCGTGGATGTAAATACCTTCCTGATTTTGCTTGATTTGAAGGCCCAAAAAATAATTGAGTTCTCCAATTACGCTCATATCAAACTCCTTGTGCATGCATTTGGAAAACCACTCACAAAGAAAGTTATTAATAGCACCAAATATTATATCGTCTACGTATATTTGAGCAATGATGATATCTTTATTTTGATGTTTAATAAATAACGTAGAATCGATTTTACCTCTTACAAAGCCATTTGATAGAAGGTACTTACTTAATCTTTCATACCAAGCTTTTAGAGCTTGTTTGAGTCTATAGAGTGCCTTCTTTAGTTTGTATACATAATGTGGGAACTTTTTATGCTCGAATCCAGGAGGTTGTTTTACGTATACTTCTTCATTTATATAGTCGTTGAGGAAGGTGCTTTTAACATCCATTTGATGTAGTTTAAACTTTCTAAAGCACGCATATGCCAACAATATTCGAATGGATTCCAATCGAGCTACGGGGGCAAATGTTTCGTCATAGTCTATCCCTTCTTGTTGGTTGTATCCTTGAGACACTAGTCTAGCTTTGTTTCTTGTAATTGTTCCATACTCATCAAGCTTGTTTTTGAACACCCATTTAGTTCCAATAATTGATACGTCTTTTGGAGGGGGCATCAATTCCCAAACTCGACATCTTTCGAATTGTTGTAGCTCTTCATGCATCGCTAGTAACCAATTTTTGTCAAGTATGGCTTCTTTGGCATTCTTTGGTTCAATTTGAGATAAGAATACTAAAAATGCACATAGATTTTGTGCTCTTTGTAAGACCCCAACTTATTAATGAATAAAATCAAATTTTTTCTAAATATTATTGTGAATAATAAGGGGCTAATTTGATATAATACTTTGGTTATGGGTGAAATGTGCAAATTTTGCAAAATAAGCAAGTGGTTATAAAATATTCATTTTGTCGGGGAATATTCGTTTGGTCGTGGAATATTCTTGCTGTCGGGGAATATTCGTACGACGGCGCAGCCTTGTGTGGGCCCCATAACGAAAAGCGATTGGATAAAAAAAACGACAAGTATAAGTTGTTTATAAATAACGGCGTAGTTGTTACCGTTAATACTGTTGGAATACCCGGTGGTTAAAATACAGTAGCACACGGTATTGCACCAATTATTGATTCTTACGTAAGAAGGCACTACTCAATAATTGTTACAGTAGTTATTGTTCAATATTTTATTTTATTGATTCAATAATTATTGCGTTGATATTTTATATTATTGTTGTTTTAATAATTGTTGTTGTACAGTATTTTTCATTATCAGATCAATAATTCATATTATTTGAATAATATTATTAGATAACATTATTGGCAATGTCTAGAAAGTTCTGTCTAAGGAGAGGTTTGGTCATTTAATTGCGCGCCAGTAAGGAGAAATCCTTATTGGAAAGCCCCCTCTTTCCTGGGAACGGCCTGGTTGTCATAAATGTGATTCTGTAATATTATTTGTGAATAATTAATTATTGATTCATATGATAAGGAAATATTTATTTTATGTGGATATAAATGAGGGATATATTTTTGTGGTTAAAAAATGAAGGAGTTAATGTTGAGGTTTTTATCAGTATTTTTGTCAGAGTGGAGGTATTAAAAATCAGGGTTTTTGAGATATTTTGCGGGGGTTATAATTTTTAATCCGACCGTTGGATCGTGGTAATTTTTGGATATGTTATACATATATAAGTTGAGTATATGTCCACAAATTTTGAACCGTTAAAAATGAATGTATGATTTATTATGAATTTTACGAGATGACTGGTTCAGAAATTGTTAAATTTTCGGAGTTAATCATTTTGGTGAAAAATTCTAGAATTGGTGGGCCCCACTCTTGGTTGGTGAAGAAATGTGCTGAGATTTTTATTCAAATGTGGTGGGTTGAAATAGTAGCAGGTAAAGCCATCAGGTTGCAGGTTAAGTCTGCTTCGGCGTGCTAATATTTTCCTATAAATAGAGGGCTAAGTTAGAATTGAAAATCACAGCAGAAACAAGTTTTCTCTCTTTCTTTCTCTAGATTATTGAGTGTATTTTGTGAGTATTTAGATACTTTGAGAGTTTCTATTCATCAAAGCAAGTTTCTTTCAGCCTTATACCGGTATTCCGACCAGAAGTACTGATATTTTGAGGTAAGAGATATTATTTTCTTCTTAAATGATATTATTTTCTTCAATATCATTATGCTGAAATATTAACATGAGTTTTTATCAAATTTGGAACTTTTTGTGTCGGGGTTACTACTCACGTATACATTACTATTCACGTATACGGCACTATTCACGAATACAACACTATTCACCGAAATATAAAATTTTTCCTTTTTGTCCAAGATGTCTATTATGGTTACTATCTTTGATTGTATCCATGTTTTGATCTTTATTTTTGAATTTTGCTTCACAATTGATTATTATGAAGTATTATTGATCTTGGATACACTGTTATACGAATCCCTACTATTTGTCCTTCTGTCTCATTGGATTCGTTCTCTTTAAGATATTTTTTATTATCCTCAGTCCTAAATGATGATATTACCGAATATCTTTGGCCTGTAGTACAAATATGTATGATTACTTGATGAATATCTTTGGCCTGTAGTGCAAAGATGAACAGGTGTTGAGATGAACATGACTGGCAGGTGATACAAATGAATATCTTTGGCCTGTAGTGCAAAGATGAATATTTGGATAAAGATGATTATTAATTGATGTTACAGGGATAAAATATTGATGATGGACTTTTAAATCTTAGAAGATAGTAGAATTCATTCTCTACTTGACTCTTCTAATGGTTTACTGTTTCCGCTGCAGTTGTTGATCTAAAACTTGTTGTCGATTATATTCTATCAGATTTTTCCCTGTTGAAGACTAACGATAATTTGTTGTATATTATCTTAGTCATAATATTCTTTACTGGGCTAGTTGAGCTCACCCTTTTCCTTTTTATTCCATTTTTCTTCTCAGGAGGTGAAAACATAGCAGGATCTAGTCGGGGTATGGAGTGATGGTTCTAGAAAGATGTTTTAGCTGTCCTCACTATTTCTGTAAAATATTGTTTGAATAATTGTAATGAGGATTTATTTGAGTGTGGATATTGTCTAGAAGACAATATTTGTATTTAAACTCACAGTATGTGTTGTCGTATTTTGCACGACAATTGTATTATTGAAGTTGTAGTTTGCTTTCTGTACCATGTATTTGGCAACTCAGAATAGGTGTTGTATACCTATTTTGGGGGCGTCACAGTTGGTATCAGAGCTTAGGGATATGATCCCTGGCTGAGATGTGAGACAAGAACTAGGAGGGGAGAAACGGGGAATTCCTTCGCTAGTATGACCTGACTAAGTTTATTTGGTGTTTATTTGGTCGGTCAGAGTATAGGGATAATATATGACATGACTATTAACCCTTGTTTTATGGCAGTATTTAAGAATGGCAGCTGAGAACGTTAATAATGGAGTAAATCAGACCGTGGAGACACCTTTGATCACCACCCAGGGGAACGTGCAACAGGAAGGCAATATTCCTCCTGTAAACAACGTTATCGAGCAAACGATAAATGATGGAATGTTTAGGAGCTTTTAGCAGTTCATGCAAAATCAGACGAGTGAGACTCGTGTGCAGAATACGGGTGGAAATGATAACAACGCGCGGTTTGTCACAGCTAAGCAGTTCAAAGAATTGGGACCACCAGAATTTAAGGGAAAGCCAGATCCGATCATGGCGGAAACGTGGGTCAAGCAAATTACCAAGATATTCGATGTCTTGGGATGCACGGAGGAACATAAGGTTCCATTCGTCACCTTTATGTTCCGCGGTGAGGCAGACTACTGGTGGGAGTCTGTGAAGCGTACCCAGCCTGACGCACTCAACATGTCCTGGGAAACATTTCAAAAACTGTTCAATGACAAGTACTTTCCTGAAAGTATTCGTCATATGAAGGAGGTGGAGTTTATCAGACTGGAACAAAATAACATGACGGTGTCCCAGTACGAGGCGAAGTTTGCAGAGTTATCCAGGTTTGCACCTCATTTGGTCGAAAATGAGGAACGAATGACAAGGATGTTTCTGAGAGGTCTAAAACCCGAGATTCGACAATATCTTATCTCTCATAAATTTTCTTTATATTCAGATGTTGTAAATAGGGCTCAATTATTAGAGCGAGATAATGAGTATGTGCAACCGAGGGACCACAACCAGGGTCATATCGGTGGCGGCAGTCATCGAAGCAATGAAAACCAGCAGGGAGGAAAATATTCGGACAAAAGCGGTAACCACTCTGGTGGTAATCGTGGTCGTGATAATAAAAGGAGCGAGTCGGGAGGAGATTTCAAGAAGAGAAGGTACAACAATGATAACGTGAAGACGTCAACACAAACATCAACTATTTCTAGGGGAGGAGAACGACCACCGGTCGTATGTTACAAATGTGGGAAAGAGGGACATATCAGCCCAAACTGCCCACAACAATTCAAGGTATGTTATAACTGTGGAAAGGAGGGTCATATAGCTCGAGAGTGTTCTGTAGCAAAACCAAGTTCAGCGGGGATGGTGACTCCAAAAGTTGTCCTGGATAAGTCGAAATCAGCGGTTCTTGGAAGGGCGTTTGTCGTGACTGGCCAAAACGCGAGAAACCCGAACGAGGTGATCACGGGTAAGCTAATCTTGAATTCTTGCGAAGTTTATACTTTACTAGATACCGGTTCTACCCATTCTTTTATCTCTCCTGCTTGTGCTCAACGTTTAAACTTGACTCCGGAGAAATTGGACTTTAACTTATCTGTTGAAACTCCATTGGGTGAAACCTTTGTTACATCTACAGTTTATAAATCTTGCATGATCCAAGTTGACACTATCACATTACCTGTTGATCTTATCTCTTTAAAGATACTTGCTTTTGATGTGATTTTAGGAATTGATTGGTTAACCACTCATCATGCTAAAATTGATTGTTTTCGTAAGGTTGTTAGTTTTCATATTCCTAACCAACCTGTCATACGAATTCAAACTACTAAACCACTAAAATCAGTCACTGTCATATCAAGCCACAAAGCTATTCGTTTATTAAAAAATGGATGTCAAGCTTTCTTAGCCCATGTTATGGATTTGAACAAAGACAAGTCAGATTTGAATAATATTTCTATTGTTAGAGAATTTCCCGATGTATTTCCTGAAGAACTTCCTGGTCTACCCCCAGAACGTGAAGTTGAATTCTTTATTGACCTTGAACACGGTACAAAGCCCATTTCTAAAACTCCATATTGAATGGCTCCTATTGAACTTCAAGAGTTAAAAGTCCAACTACAGGAGTTGTTGGACATCGGTTTTATTCGTTCTAGTACGTCTCCTTGGGGTGCTCCTATTTTATTCGTAAAGAAGAAAGATGGGAGTATGCGACTTTGTATCGACTATCGAGAATTGAATCATGTCACTATCAAGAATAGGTATCCGCTACCTCGCATTGATGACCTGTTTGACCAGTTGCAAGGAGCACAATTCTTTTCAAAGATCGATCTTCGTTCTGGATATCATCAGCTGAAGATTAAAACTGAGAATATTCTAAAGACTGCCTTCAGAACTCGGTACGGGCATTATGAATTCTTAGTCATGTCTTTTGGATTGACTAATGCTCCTGCTGCCTTCATGGATATGATGAACCGTGTATTCAAAGAATATTTGGATCAGTTCGTTGTTGTCTTTATTGATGACATCCTCATCTATTCCAAAAGCCGTGAAGATCATGAGCGCCATTTGAAGCTGGTACTGCAAAGGCTTCGTGAAAATAAGCTATATGCCAAATTGAAGAAATGCGAGTTCTGGCTTGAGGAAGTAGCATTCCTTGGGCACGTGGTGTCAAAATATGGAGTATCTGTCGACCCGGCGAAGATTGAAGCCATACAAAGTTGGGAGCAACCGAAGTCGATAACCGAAGTACGTAGCTTTCTGGGCTTAGCTGGTTATTATCGGAGATTTGTGGAAGGATTTTCTCGAATCGCTACTCTGTTAACTCAGCTGACTCGGAAAGATACAAAATTCGTATGGAGTGAGGAATGTGAGAAGAGTTTTCAAGAACTCAAGAGGAGACTCATTTCGACACCTGTTCTGACAATACCATCTGGTTCGGATGGATTTGTTATCTACAGCGATGCTTCAGGCAAAGGGTTAGGATGTGTTCTCATGCAACATGGGAAAGTCATAGCCTATGCCTCACGACAACTCAAAGAATATGAGAGGAATTATCCTACTCATGATTTGGAGTTGGCAGCAGTCGTTTTTGCGTTGAAGATCTGGAGACACTACCTGTATGGGGAGAAAGTGGAGATCTATACAGATCATAAAAGCCTCAAATATTTCTTCACCCAAAAGGAACTCAACATGCGGCAGCGACGTTGGCTCGAGCTGTTGAAAGATTACGATCATACCATCCAATATCATCCTGGAAAAGCAAACGTAGTAGCTGACGCATTGAGTAGAAGATCATATGCGGGTACGAGTGCAATGTTGTTAACACAAAGGCCCATTTTGTATGACTTGCAAAGGATGGAGATAGAGATGAAGGCTCCAAGTACCCACATGATGATATCAAATATACGAGTAGAACCGACTTTAATCGATAAAGTTAAAGCTGCTCAAGCTACGGACATGGAGCTGATGCGTATGAAGAAGAAAGTGCAAGAAGGTGCTATTCCAGAAGCAAGAATCGATGAAGAAGGAATACTTCGAGTCAACTCCAGACTTTGTGTTCCTAACGATTTTGACTTGAAGCATAGAATAATGATGGAGGCACACAACACACCGTTTGCAATCCATCCTGAGAGTACCAAAATGTATCACGATCTTCGACATACATTTTGGTGGAGCAATATGAAAAGAGAGATCGCGGAGTTTATCTCGAGATGTTTAACTTGTCAACGTGTAAAAGCGGAGCATCAAGTACCAAAGGGTCCATTGCAACCACTTGAGATTCCAAAATGGAAGTGGGAACACATTACTATGGATTTTGTTACGGGTCTTCCCAAGGTTTCTCAAGGCATAGATGCGATTTGGGTTATTGTTGATAGATTAACTAAGTCCGCTCATTTCTTGCCGATACGTGAGACTTATTCCCTTGAACGTCTTGCTAGTATGTACGTGAACGAGATTGTGAGATTGCATGGCATGCCAGTATCCATAGTTTCGGATCGTGACCCAAGATTCACTTCACGATTTTGGGTTAGCTTGCAGAAAGCTATGGGCACGGATTTACGATTCAGTTCAGCATACCATCCTCAAACGGACGGACAATCAGAGAGGACTATTCAAACTCTTGAAGATCTATTAAGACTTTGTGTCCTAGATCTCAAAGGGAGTTGGGATAAGTACCTACCATTGGTGGAATTCTCCTACAACAACAGTTATCAGGCGAGCATAGGTGTGGCTCCATTCGAGGCGTTGTATGGAAGAAAATGTCGTTCTCCAGTATGCTGGGACGAGGTGGGTGAAGCAATATTGTTGGGACCAGAGTTGGTACGCATTACTACAGAGAAGATCCAAACGATTCGACAACGTATACAAACGGCACAGGATCGACAAAAGAGTTATGCGGATCTTCATCGGAAGGACGTGGAATTTAATATTGGGGATCATGTATTGTTACGTGTTGCACCATGGAAGGGAGTTACAAGATTTGGGAAGAGAGGAAAGCTCAATTCAAGATTTGTTGGTCCATTTGAGATTCTTGAGCGAATAGGAAATGTGGCATATAGACTCGCATTACCTCCAAGCATGTCTCGTGTTCATAATGTTTTTCACATATCTATGCTTCGTAAATATGTTAAAGACCCGAACCACATTATTGAGTTAGAACCAGACGAGATAGCTGAAGATTTAACGTACGAGGAGGTACCTGTTAAGATCTTGGATAGGAAAGAGCATGTCCTACGCACGAAGGTTATACCACAAGTTAAGGTTTTGTGGAGAAACCATGCTATTGAAGAAATGACCTGGGAGTTGGAATCAGAAATGAAAGCGAGGTATCCTCACCTTTTTGAAACATCAGGTACGTACGTCAATTTCGAGGACGAAATTTCATAAGGAGGGGAGGTTGTAAGACCCCAACTTATTAATGAATAAAATCAAATTTTCTCTAAATATTATTGTGAATAATAAGGGGTTAATTTGATATAATACTTTGGTTATGGGTGAAATGTGCAAATTTTGCAAAATAAGCAAGTGGTTATAAAATATTCATTTTGTCGGGAATATTCGTTTGGTCGTGGAATATTCTTGCTGTCGGGGAATATTCGTACGACGGCGCAGCCTTGTGTGGGCCCCATAACGGAAAGCGATTGGATGAAGAAAACGACAAGTATAAGTTATTTATAAATAACGGCGTAGTTGTTACCATTAATACTGTTGGAATACCCGGTGGTTAAAATACAGTAGCACACGGTATTGCACCAATTATTGATTCTTACGTAAGAAGGCACTACTCAATAATTGTTACAGTAGTTATTGTTCAATATTTTATTTTATTGATTCAATAATTGTTGCGTTGATATTTTATATTATTGTTGTTTCAATAATTGTTGTTGTACAGTATTTTCCATTATCAGATCAATAATTCATATTATTTGAATAATATTATTAGATAACATTATTGGTAATGTCTAGAAAGTTCTGTCTAAGGAGAGGTTTGGTCATTTAATTGCGCGCCAGTAAGGAGAAATCCTTATTGGAAAGCCCCCTCTTTCCTGGGAACGGCCTGGTTGTCATAAATGTGATTCTGTAATATTATTTGTGAATAATTAATTATTGATTCATATGATAAGGAAATATTTATTTTATGTGGATATAAATGAGGGATATATTTTTGTGGTTAAAAATGAAGGAGTTAATGTTGAGGTTTTTATCAGTATTTTTGTCGGAATGGAGGTATTAAAAATCAGGGTTTTTGAGTTATAATTTTGGATCGGGTTATAATTTTTAATCCGAACCATCATTGTTGAATTTTGCAGGTTAAGTCTGCTTCGTAGCAGGTAAAGCAGGTTGCAATAATATTTTCCTATAAATAGAGGGCTAAGTTAGAATTGAAAATCACACCAGAAACAAGTTTTCTCTCTTTCTCTCTCTAGATTATTGAGTGTATTTTGTGAGTATTTAGATACTTTGAGAGTTTCTATTCATCAGAGCAAGTTTCTTTCAGCCTTATACCGGTATTCCGACCAGAAGTACTGATATTTTGAGGTAAGTGATATTATTTTCTTCTTAAATGATATTATTTTCTTCAATATCATTATGATGAAATATTAACATGAGTTTTTATCAAATTTAGAACTTTTTGTGTCGGGGTTACTACTCACGTATACGTTACTATTCACGTATACGGCACTATTCACGAATACAGCACTATTCACCGAAAAATAAATTTTTCCTTTTTGTCCAAGATGTCTATTATAGTTACTATCTTTGATTGTATCCATGTTTTGATCTTTATTTTTGAATTCTGCTTCACAATTGATTATTATGAAGTATTATTGATCTTGGATAAACTGTTATACGAATCCCTACTATTTGTCCTTCTGTCTCATTGGATTCGTTCTCTTTAAGATATTTTTCATCATCCTCAGTCCTAAATGATGATATTACTGAATATCTTTGGCCTGTAGTGCAAAGATGTATGATTACTTGATGAATATCTTTGGCCTGTAGTGCAAAGATGAACAGGTGTTGAGATGAACATGACTGACAGGTGATACAAATGAATATCTTTGGCCTGTAGTGCAAAGATGAATATTTGGATAAAGATGATTATTAATTGATGTTACAGGGATAAAATATTGATGATGAACTTTTAAATCTTAGAAGATAGTAGAATTCATTCTCTACTTGACTCTTCTAATGGTTTGTTGTTTCCGCTGCAGTTGTTGATCTAAAACTTGTTGTCGATTATATTCTATCAGATTTTTCCCTGTTGAAGACTAACGATAATTTGTTGTATATTATCTTAGTCATAATATTCTTTACTGGGCTAGTTGAGCTCACCCTTTTCCTTTTTATTCCATTTTTCTTCTCAGGAGGTGAAAGCATAGCAGGATCTAGTCGGGGTATGGAGTGATGGTTCTAGAAAGATGTTTTAGCTGTCCTCACTATTTCTGTAAAATATTGTTTGAATAATTGTAATGAGGATTTATTTGAGTGTGGATATTGTCTAGAAGACAATATTTGTATTTAAACTCACAGTATGTGTTGTCGTATTTTGCACGACAATTGTATTATTGAAGTTGTAGTTTGCTTTCTGTACCATGTATTTGGCAACTCAGAATAGGTGTTGTATACCTATTTTGGGGGCGTCACACTCTTCTTCTTGTGGTCACTCCTTAATTTATATTGCCAATAACATTATTTGGAGGATAATTTTTGATGTATCTTGCTGATTTTTGAAGTTGAATGTCATAGATCATTTCTTCTTGTTGAAGATCAGTATTTTGTGGTCATGTTATTGTTGTTCGTTTAATCCAGCTTGCTGGATAGGTTCCTGGTCCTCATATTCAGCTTGCTGGATAGGTTCCTGGTCTTGCTGGTATTCTAATCCAGCTTGCTGGATAGATTCCTTCGACTTGCTATTTTGCTTTATATGATAGGCTGGATTTGCCGCAGTCTCTAGATTCCCTGCATCTTCTTCTCTTTCTTGTGGAATATCATTGTTAGACTCATTAAATTTAATATGTATAGATTCTTCAATACACATCTTTTGAACATTATATATGCAATATGCTTTACTATTTTGAGAATAGATAATGAAGATTCCCCCATATGATCTAGCATCAAATTTACCCAAGTTCTCACTAGTGTTAAGAATAAAACATTTAGATCCAAAGACTTTGAAATAGCTTATATTTGGAAGTCTATTATCTAATAATTCATAGGGTGTTTTCAAGATAATTGGACGGATAAGGACTTTATTTAGTACATAACATGATGTGTTTACCGCTTCGGCCCTAAATTTCTTTGGAAGTTTACTTTCTTGAATTAGGGTTCTAGCTGTTTCTTGTAAGGTTCGATTTTTTCTTCCACTCCATTTTGTTGAGGAGTTCTTGGTGCTGAGAACTCATGAGTAATTCCTTTTTTATCACAAAATATAATAAAATCCTTTTGAAATTCAGTACCATGATCTCTTCTAATTTTTATGAGATTAAGGCTATATTTTGTTTCCAAGTTTCTGATAAGTTTTTCAAATTCTTTAAAAGCCTCATCTTTGGTTCTAAGAAATTGTACCCATGTGTATGTAGAGAAATCATCAACTATCACAAATGTATAAAATTTACCATTTAGACTAGCATGCCTTTCGGGTCCAAATAAATCAAGATGGAATAATTGCAAGGGAGAAGAAGTTGATACCATGTTCTTTGCTGTGAATGATGTTCTTACTTGTTTTTTGAGTTGACAGGGTTCACATATACCTTTCTTTTCAAAATTCATTTTGGGTAATCCTTTCACTAAGTTCTTTGATGATAGCTTTTTGATTAGGTTCATGTGAACATGTCACATTCTTCTATGCCATAGAGTTGCTTCATCTTGAATTGTGGCAAGGCATAATTCTTCCTCCTGTTGCTCAAAATCAAGAGTATATATATTTCCTTCTCTTTGGGCAACTAAAGTAGCATTATTAGTACCATATGAAATTGTACATTTGTCTTTTTCAAATTTTACTTGATGTCCATTATCCATTAATTGACTGACACTGATAAGGTTAAATTCTAGACCATTAACAAGATAAACATTATTAATATTAACCTTACTATTACCGATTTTACCTTTCCCGACTATTTCACATGACCGATTGTCTCCAAAAGTTACAGTTCCATGCTTCTTTTTGATATTTAGCTCCACAAACTTTGATTTGTCACCCGTCATGTGACGTGAGCATCCGCTATCAAGAATCCACTTTTGAGAGGATACTATTGCCTTGAAACATACTTGTTCAAAGAAAGTGCAATTTATCTTTTTGGTACCCATATCTGTTTGGGTCCATTTGTGTTAGTTGAAATCAAATCACTTTTCTTTACCCATAATGTTTTGCTTCTACTATTATTTATCTTCTTTAAACAATTTATTTCTAGATGACCTTTAGTGTCACAATTTTTGCATGCAGTGAATAGTGAACAATAATTTAATTTAAATGATGATTTAGACTTAAGCATTTTTACTTCTTTTCTATATATCGGATTATATCCAATGCCTTGTTTATCATAACTAGGTCTTTGTTTCCCTAACATGACATTTAAATTTTCTTCACCATGTACAAATTTAGCTAGAGAGAGTTTTAGTGATTCTATTTCCTTTTGAAGTTCATTTGTCGGAGGTGTTTTACTACGAGACTCATCACTAAACGCATCGATGCACACATCTCTCATTTTTATTTCATTTGTTAATTTTTTTGACTTCATCATTTAATTGTTTTATCTTGTTAAAAAGTATTTTGTTGTAGTTTTCTAAATATTCATTTTTCGCAGCTAATACTTTTTCTTCATTTGTGTGTTTTATTTTTTCTATTTCCTTCTTTTCATCTATTAGTGATTCAACTTCACCCATTAGCGTGTTTACTAGATCTTTTAAGTACACATTTTTTTCTTTTAGCTTTTCATTTTCTTGTTTTAAAATAATAATATCAGAAAGAGATACCTCACTGGATTCACCTTCAAGTCCCATGAAGCATACTTGAGCTAGTTCATCGTTTGAATCAACCTCCACTTCGAATTCTTTATTATCACTCCAAGTTAAGAATGCTTTGTTCTTTTTGAACTCTTTAGTGCCTAGCTTTCCTTTGTTGTTAAGCTGGAAACAATCCTTCTTGATATGACCTAGTCGTCCGCATTCAAAATATGTTTCTTCGGTTTGCTTGTTTTTGAGTTTGTTAGGATTGAATGCGTTCTTCCTTTTGTTCTTTCTCTGAATTAATCCCTTGAGTCTTCTTGAGATCATAACTATTTCATCATCTGAGTTATCTTCAAGTTCCTCTTCAATCCCTGCATTAAGAGCTAACATTTTCTTTCGAGGAACTTCTTCCTCGTCATCATATCTTTTTAATTGATGTTCATATTCTTTCAGTTCACCAAAGAGAGTTAAAGTATCCATGAATGAAATATTGACAAAATCTTGAAGAGTAGTAATTTTGGACGCAAACCTTTTGGGCATAGCCCGAAGTAGCTTACGATTGATTTCACTTTGTGGAATTGACTTGTCGAGCAACTTCAAGGAATTTATGAGTACTAGAAATCGTGCTTGAGCCATTTTGATTGTTTCATCTTTTTCTAGATTAAACATTTCATAATCATGCATGAGCATGCTTAACTTAACTTCTCGTACTTTGGATGTACCCTCGTGACTCACCACTAGAGTATCCCATATCTCCTTTGCTGTGTTCCATGATGAGACTTTATCTATTTTAGATTGTACCATGCCGCTGAGAACTGTGTTCATTGCTTTTGAATCATATGAAACCATATAGGTTTCGGTTGAATCCATCTCGAGTAGAGTTTTTGGAGTGCCGTTATTTTTCCTTGGAATAACCGATCCATTTTCTACTACCCACCATTCTCATGGGTCTCGCTTAAGATAGATCCTCATTCGGAATTTCTAGAAGTTGTAGTTCTCTGTTCCATAAAGTAATGGAGGTTGGTTTGTTGATTGTCCTTCTTGATGAGTGTTTCCGAATTGTGTCATGTCAGAATCTTTCCCTACAAGTCACCTTTAAGACCAAGATAAGTAGATTCAAGCTTTGATACCAAATGAAATTTAAGTAGGCACACTTAGAAGGGGGGGTTGAATAAGTGTAGGAACAAACAAAGTCAAATTTTGAAAAAATAAAAATTCTTTTGGATATTCAATGTAGGAGGTTGGATTCCAAATCCTTATACACCAAAGTGTTAAGACAAGATGTTAAGTTTATTTAAAACTTTGCAAAATGCTTAATTTAGAAACTTAGTCTTTTTCATATTATGATTATGTGAATATAGTTTGCTAAATCAATTTTGTAAATTTATAGATATTGAATGCAGGCTGCTGGATTAATGGTTATCCAAATGATGAGAAAATTTAGCACAATAAACAATCACACAAACACAAGAATTTTTACGTGGTTCAACTACTATCCTCTATAATAGTAGCTCAATTCACGTCCAATACCAACTAGTATTGGAGACTCACTTTTATTAATCAACTTTGATTACAATACAAGTTTCAACCATTTGAGCACTTTTGCTCCTTATGCACCTATGCACTCTCAAGTACCTATGCTTTCCTCGAACTTGATTGAAACAATATAGTAACCCAAACCAGATTTACACACAGATTTATCAATTGTATGAGAAATTAAAATACAAATAGAAGTATATTGATCAACGCAATTAATATCTTAACAATACAAGGCTCTAGTATGCAATAATGAGTAAGAAAGATATTACCAGATTATATGCAATAAGACCACTTCAGAAATTAACCTCAGAAACTTCTTCAATGAGATCACAATTAGCAGCAGGAAGAGGATGTAGAAGATAAACGTGTTACTATTATCTATGTATATCAAAGGCAGCATGTTTTTCTTGTTTTTCTTATCAATAGACCCGGTAGGCTAACTTAGTAAGTTACCGTTACATGGCTACCTATTATGTATTTGGACAGTTGAGACTGATTGCACAAATTACTGGAAACTTTAAATATATTGCGTGATCATCTCCTTATATATATATCTTCGGTCATATATATATATATATATATATATACACGGTCCGGATCTTAAGCTCACTCCTTATTCAACTCACCCGAGCTTACCCTTCCTTTAGCGACGGACCTGGTCATACAACCGTTGTCTATACTTTTAGCGACGCTATATGTTGTCCGTCGCTAAAAGTATAAACAACGGTTGTATGATCGAACCGTCGTCAGGTTTGTCGCTAAAAGGGGGTGAACTCGGGTGAGTTGAATAAGGGGTGAGCTTAAGATCCGGATTCTATATATATATATATAAGGTATGTTGTGCCAGAAGAAAGGGATTTGCTAGAATTAAGTAGAATATTCATGTAGCCTACAATCATGGGATCTCTGGTGATTAAATAAAGCAGTCTGATCAATTCCTATATTACCGTGCAATCTTGTAGTCATAAATATATCAATTCCTTATAATTCCCTTTTTATGTAACGCAACATTAAGAGACAGGAATCATGATATATATATATATATATATATATATATATATATATATATATATATATATATATATATATATATTGGTAACTTAATTTCTGGAAGTCCAATAATAGTTTGATTACCTTTCTTTATCATGCAGTCTTCAAAACCAACACAGCCACTAGTAGCTCACTAAATTATTACCATAACGATTTAACATAAAATGGGTTGGTGAGAAAATCTAATTACTTTCCTTAGATTATGCAATTATATGTAGCATGATTCATGGAATTTTAACCAACCATTTACTCCAAAAATGTTGTCTCAGATTTATGGTAATATGTTTAGCTTTATAAAACTTATTATTCTGGTATTAATTTTAGAGTAATATGTTCAAAATATATGTAATGCAAATGCCCTAAAACCTTGTATTGCAAAGTAATCAATGCTAAGATCTTACATATATTTCCTAGGATTCAAATTGCCTTTCATCCTTCAAAGACCTTAAGTCTTTATATTTTCCTCCTTGATGTTCCTGAAATTTCATAGAGCATGGTTAGAGATATAATATGGTCATCATCAAAATATTTAGGATAGAGTCTGACATAAGTCAACAAAAATTCCCGACGTTAACATTTACCCTTGTATGTTATCAAATATTATTTCCTGAATAATATATATATATATATATATATATATATATATATATATATATATAATTATCATTTTTAATACAATACATTTTAATTATAGTTTTATTTGTAATTAAGACTATCTCATTCAAATAATTTAATTTAATTAACACATTTTTTTGGATAAGTGATACAAATATTAAGAATTTAAATTTAAATTATTAATGGAGGTTTTCTAATTAAAATAATTGAGTATTTTGATAGTTTAGTTTTTGGTGTTTAACAGTAAAAAATATTATTTGAATGCTTAGTTTATTTTTATATGTTAATTTTTCTTAAGTATATGTCAAAATTTAGGATGTTTATGATTTTAATTATATTTTTAGTACATGGTGTTGTTTTTATACAATATTGAATAAAAGAAAATATAATAATATTTATTACTACCTCTATCTTATTAAAAGAATTTTTTAATGTATTTTTTTTTGAGTAATAACATTTGACATTTTTATTGTAAATAATTATGCTTAAGTGTGACTTATGTTTAGTTTAATATTTAAGAAAAATAATTAATATAATTTTTAATACTTTTTTATATGAATAATAAGATTCATTATGTAATAATAAGTTTATTTTATGTAAATTTTAATATTTGAGAAATATAATTATATTTTTTTTTTGCTTTTATTTGTACTTTTTTGCTTATTAAAATTTTATTTATTAATTACAAAAAAATAAATTTGAATGTATATTACATAAATTTTAATTTTTAAGAAATTTAATTAGAAAAAAGTGTATGACTTTTTTTTCTTGATAAAATAAATATTTATTATTTTTTAACATTTATGTTATTTATTAAACAAATTCATAATTTAATTAATTAGATAAAGTAAAAATTATAACATACAAATTTATATTTAGTGAATATATTAAATATTATAACTTGAAGGGTATATTAGACATTATATTAAAAATATTTTTAAATATTAGTTGGTCAACCACACTAGGGGCAGTGAATGTTACATATTATGGACTAGAGGGGTACTGATGTTATTTGAAAAATTAGAAGGATGATGAATGTTATTATGATTATCTATAGGGGGTGTCAATATATTTTATTCATATTTTAATACAGTATATCTTTTTTTATTATTATTATATCTTATGACAAACTTTTAATAAATGCACAGTCCAGCCAAGTAGAGTGACCAGTGACAATTATTTGGATATAAGAAAGGAACGAGTATTTGGTCTCACTATAGGCTCAGCCTACCCTGACTTGTGTTTCTTAGCTCCAAACTTTTAAACTACTTTGATAATGATTTTTTCATATGTTTTCCATATTTTTATATGTTTTTTATATTTTGATTGTTTTACATGTTTTTTATATAAAAGTAAAACTCATTTTATATATATATATATAAATTATATGAACATATTAAAAATACATATAAAAATAATATTGTCCTATATATGTCATGAATTTAAAATTATATAAAGATCTTTTACAATCATGAGATCTCAATAAATGTAAGAAGATAGTGACTGGGGATTCTTTATGGGAAAAAAATTCTTTGAACATGAGTCTAATTTTTAATGATTTTCCCTTTTTATGTGGTGTCCTGATTACCACTTTCTTTAATTTCTTTAGCTACACAGAGGTTTCTTCTTCTTTAGTTAAACGTCTATAAGTGACCTCAGTTTCTTCCTGGGTTGTAAAATGAAATGCACAACAAGATTCTTCATGAACTAATTTCGCAGATGAACAAAAGAGATATAGAAGGGGTTGAATAGATTATTTAAAAACTTTTACTTGTTTCAGAATGTATTATCAGATAATTAATTAATTTAATTTAATTAAGCACAACGGGTTATTAGTTTGAAATATCCTTAAAGATATAATGAAATCACAACTGGCACTAAATGGGTCTTCAGAAACAAAATAGATGGAGATGGGGTAATCACAAGGAACAAGGCAAGACTTCAAAGGTTATTCCCAATAAGAAGGCATCGACTACGACGAGACTTTCGCACCTGTTGCCAGACTAGAAGCTATCAGTATATTCTTTACCTTTGCTGCCCACATGAAGTTCAAAGTTTTCCCAATGGATGTCAAGAGTGCATTTCTGGATAGTGAACTTCAAGAATAAGTATATGTGGAGCAACCTCCAGGTTTCGTCAATCAAACTCTATCTAATTATGTCTATAGATTAGACAAAGCCTTATATGGACTTGAACAAGCACCTAGAGCATGGTATAAAACACTAACTTTTTTATTGAAAATGATTTCACTAGAGGTAGAGTAGATACCACATTATTTCTTAGGAAGCACAAAAATAAAGTCTTACTAGTTCAAATATATGTAGATGATATTATCTTTGGTTCTACTGATGAAAATTTGTGCAAGAGATTTGCCAAACTTATGCAGAGCAAGTTCGAAATGAGTATGATGGGTGAGCTGAATTTCTTCGTTAACCAAGCCAAGTACATTAAAGACTTACTTAAGAAGTATGACATGGAATCAGTCTCTTCCATTAAAACACCAATTGCTCCAGTAACTAAGATTGACAAAGATGAGAAAGGTAAATGTATTGACATTACTCAATACAGAGATATGACAAGCTCTCTTCTATATCTAATTACCAGTAGACCAAACATAATATTGGCAACCTGTATATATGTTAGATTTCAAGTCAATCCTAAGGAATCTCACCTAACTGCTGTAAAGAGAATTTTTAGGTATCTCAAAGGCACACCTCACTTGGGACTTTGGTATCCCATGAAGTCCTCCTTTGAACTGACATGATATACATATGCTGATTTTGCAAGCTGCAAGATCAATAGAAAAAGTTCCAGTGGCACTTGTCGGTTGCTAGGAAATAGGCTTGTGTCCTGGTTTAGCAAGAAGTAAAATTTAGTATCTACCTCAACAGCAGAAGCTGAATACATTGTTGCAGGCAGCTGCTGTGCTCAAATCTTATGGATGAAGAACCAGCTAGCAGATTATGGGTTTGACTTCAAGTCTATACCTGTTCATTGTGATAACACTACTGCCATAGCAATAACACATAATCCTATCATGCATTCTAACACTAAGCATATAAAAATAAGATATCATTTTATTAGGGATCGTGTACAAAATGGAACTATATCTTTACAATACATCCCTACTAAAAATTAACTTGCTGATGTCTTTACAAAACCCTTAGATGAATCTAGATTTAATAAATTGGTAAGTGAGTTAGGTATGCTAAATCTACAACCATAAATTCTATACTTTAGTTGGTGCTAACCATGCAGATAAAAAGGCTATGATGAAATCGTAGAGATGACTAAGAGAAACCACGATCGTAGAGCAATTTCGACATGATGAATGCCTTAGGGACAAACCTGACATTTAGTTTTAGACCAATAGGTTGGCCTTTCCTGAGCTACCTTAATCTAGAAGGGATGCTAATTCAGAGTGCATCACAAGAACCCGGAGAGGCAATGATCATGGACCAGGTTTAGCAGTATACTCAACAATCGTAGAGCAACCTCAACGATCGTAGTCATCCTAAAGGATCCACCAGCTCAGGGGGAGATAAGGACAGCTCAATATTTTTCACATTACTTAAAATCGTGGAGCCCTGCAGAACTCGACACATGTTCTACTCTGCAGATCGTGAGGAGGGAAGTTACAGATACATTTTGAAAAACATCCTTTGATAATTCACCTTTAAAATTCAAAAGTTCATTCCTTCTTTCTCTCTCTAAAGAAACCCTAGCTTTCAGAACGCTCTACTAAATTTCTATTCGGTTCAAAAAAATCATAGCAATCAATGGCTGCTTCTAATGTTATATCTGGTTACCAACTATGCTTCGATAAATTCAATACAGCTGACCTACAGTTCCACAATGTTTTAACTCTTCTGAAGAAAGCTGGTCTCGAAAAAGCTCTGAGAACTAGCACAAGGTGTGAAAACCCCAAAATAGGTCCATTCCACCCAACCCATTCTGAGTCATCAAATACATGGTATAGAAAACAACTACAACTTTATTACAACAATTGTCGTGCAAAATACAACAACACATATGCTGTGTGTTTGGATACAAATATATACCAAATGTGACATTGGACACCATCATGTATCAGCACTTCACAAAGGTACCTTATATAAAGGTACAGTCAAAAACTGTTTTAGAAACTAGAATCTTTGGGAAGTGCTCAAGGAAACTTTCGTACATGGGAGGCCATGCTTCTAGGTTATGATAGATATCATATGGCCACAGAATTATCCTTGGTTGACCAAATAGACCCCAAAGAAAAACGAGAAGATTACTATCATATTCTTCGCAATGGTGAGTCTTCTCTTGACTTATCATTATCTCCACTGTCTCTAATTGAGAATTATACTTCAAACAAACACCAAGATTATATAGGTAGTGCTCGTAGATATACTCAGCAAGTGGATGAGCACAACCCTGTCTTATGATGACACGAGGTTGTATGTCATTAGACATCTTGTATGATAGTGACGAAACACCCTTCCAACGTTGGGTTCGCCTCACCCTATTTTCTTCACCAAATATAACTACTAAATGATGACCACCGTTCTATTCTCTTGTTACCCCCGCTCGACCCAGCTACACTCTTATTACCTGAAAGGAATTGTGAAACAAAAGGGTGAGCACAACTAGCCTAGTAAAGAATATCATGACTAAAGATAAATAAATTATCAATAGTCTTCATCAGTAATAAATCAGAGATTTAGAACATATGGTAGATGATAAAAATTTCAACCATAGTTGCAGCGGAACGAGCAATCTATTAGAAGAGTCAAATAGACTATAAAGTCTATTATCTTCTCCATGTTAAAAATTCACCAACAATGTTTTATCCCTGTAACATCAATCAAAAATTCTGGTCCACAATCATATGAATAACTCATAATCATAATTGTAGTTCTAAATTCCTTTTCTCATCCAAGACGAAGATAATTTTTATCACCTATCTTTACCTGAAACATCATAGATCATGGTTACACCAAATCACATTTCCTGTTCATAATCATACTAATAACTTCATCTTTGCACTACGGCCAAAGATATTCATTTGTATCACCAGTTGGTCATGTTCATCTCAACATCTGTTCATCTTTGCACTACTGGCCAAAGATATTCAACAACATGTCATCTTTGCACTACGGGCCAAAGATATTCATCAACAATTCATCTTTGCACTACAGGCCAAAGATATTCCTCAACAGTTCATATTTGCACTACGATCAAATATATTCATCAACAGTTCATATTTGCACTACAGGCCAAATATATTAATATCTCAAAGAAATATATAATCATTTCAGAATTTATATAAACAATAATTATAACCATGTTGATCAATTCACCTTTACACTTAAGCTAAAGATATTCACTTATAAATTTAATGGTCATGATCATATCAGTTTACAATTTAACTTTGCACTACTGGCAAAAGAGAACCCATAGTCATGATCATACCAGAAATCTACCCATCTTTACACTCAAGTCGAAGAGAAATATCATCATTAGGGTTATAAAAATATTATATTTGGTAATATAATCAACATATAGATTTAATCTCAAGAGTAATATTCATAAACCAACTATAATTTGGTCATAAAAAGAAACCAATTTTGTCGTGAATAGTAACTCGTGAATAGTAACTCATGAATAGTAACTCGTGAATAATAACTCATGAATAGTCAACTCGACACAGAAAAGGTAGAAATTCCATAATAAAATACATACCAATATTTTGGTATAATGATATTGAAAGAATAATATTTCTTAACCTTATAAACAATTTATTTTAATTGTTTACACTTTACTAAATAATGTATTTAATCATTCTAAAATGCCAAACTCATAAGATTTCATCACCAATAACCAAAACCCTCATCAAAAATCTGCATATACCTCATATAGGATTCTCAAGTCATAAAATCCTATTTTTCAATTTTCTTACTTCACAAAACATATTTAATTCATTTACTAATAACTAGACTATTTTCATGAAAAATACCAAATCAGTTCCAAAAATATTTTTTTCTGAGATTTAGCATAATATAGTCCTATAATGAACATATATTTTTCTCAGAATTTTTAAAAGTCATTTACTATTTTTCATATAGCCAAAACAGCCGAATATTTAGACATTTATCAAAAATTGTACTTTTGTCCAAAAATTCTGAAATTTACAGAGTATACTTCTATCATATACATGTACTCCCAATAAATATTTTATCAATTTTGGAGTTAACCACAAGGAATTATAAGCGATTACTTTTAAAATAATTTTTTCTCATAAAATTCATAATTCTCAATCTATACATCCAAAAATTACCATTTTTGGACACAATCAAGAAAACTCATCAAAATATCATTTCAAATTTTTTCAAAATTTTTGAAGGTCAGAAAAATTACGAAACTGAAAAATATAACAACCCTTAAAATCCCTTACTATCCCTTACCTCAAAAGAGCAGTACTTCTGATCGGTATAAAACTGAAGAAAACTTGCACTGATAAATAGAAACCCACAAAGTATCTAAATACTCATAAAATACACTCAATAATCTAGAGAGAGAAAGAGAGAAAACTTATGAATTCTGGTGTATTTTTCAATTCTAACTTAGCCCTCTATTTATAGGAAAATGTTAGCACGCCGAAGCAGACTTAAGCTGCAACCTGATGGCTTTACCTGTTACTATTCTCACCCACCACAATTGAATAAAAATCTCAGCACATTTCTTCACCAACCAAGAGTGGGGCCCACCAATTCTAGAATTTTCTACCAAAATGATTAACTCCGAAAATTCAACAATTTCTGAACCAGTCATCTCGTAAAATTCATAACAAATTATACGTTCATTTTTAACGGTTCAAAATTTGTGGACATATACTCAACTTATATATGTATAACATATCCAAATATTACCACGATCCAACGGTCGGATTAAAAATTATAACCCTAGCAAAATATCTCAAAAACCCTAATTTAATTTTCAATACCTCTGTTCCGACAAAAATACAGATAAAACACCTCAACATTAACTCCTTCATTTTTAACCACAAAAATATATCCCTCATTTATATCCACGTAAAATAAATATTTCCTTATCATATGAATCAATAATTAATTATTCACAAATAATATTACAGAATTACATTTATGACAACCAGGCCGTTCCCAGGAAAGAGGGGGCTTTCCAATAAGGATTTATCCTTATTGGCGCGTAATTAGGTGACCAAACCTCTCCTTAGATAGAACTTTCTAGACATTTCCAATAATGTTATCTAATAATATTATTCAAATAATATGAATTATTGATCTGATAATGGGAAATACTATGCAGTGACAATTATTGAACAACAATAATATAAAATTTCAACGTAGCAATTATTGAATCAATAAAATAAAATATTGAACAGTAATTACTGTAACAATTATTGAGTAGTGCCTTCTTACGTAAGAATTAATAATTTCAAAAATAATGTGCAATACCGTGTGCTACTGTGTAATAACGCATATTACTGTATTTTAACCACCGGGTATTTCAACAGTATTAACGGTAACAACTACGCCGTTATTTGTAAAAACTCAAATTTGTCGTTTTCTTCATCCGACAGTTATTCGTTATGGGGCCCACAAATAGTTGCGCCGTCGTACGAATATTCCCCGATAGAAAGAATATTCTACGACCAAACGAATATTCCCCGACAATAATGATTATTTTATAACCACTTGCTTATTTTGAAAAAATATTCACATTTCACCCATAACTTTAAACTTTTATCAATTTAACCATTTACTGAATAGTAATTATAAGAAAAATTGAATACTTTTATTTCATAAAATTCGGGGTCTTACAATCTCCCCTCCTTATGAAATTTCGTCCCTGAAATTTACGTACCTGGTATTTCGAAGAGTTGAGAATATCTTGCTTCCATTTCAGATTCTATCTCTCAGATCATTATGATTTCTCCATTGCTCATCTCCCATGATAACTTCATTTGGGTTCCTCATTTGTTGGGAAGTCATGACAACCGCCATCCCTCGAACTACTCAGCTTTGACTTGTCTGGAGCAGCATTTGGCGTCATCATTACCGTTGGAATATACTTTTCTATAGGATATATTCCTCCCTCAACTGCCTCTTCGTACTCCTCATTCATGATCTGAATCATCAATCTTCGATCCATATCGGATTCAGGTTGACCGCTATGTACAGGGTAATTCAAAACTCGATGTTGGGTTCTCCCAATTGCTTTCCAAAAAGAGAAATTCATATCATCTATTTTAGCCTTCTTAGATCGAACATCTCTTTCCACAATATCCACGTGTCGTGCGGCTTTTGCCCATGCATCACTTATTCTCACTCGTTCAGTTTTTTCTTCTTTCAGCTCAGATTCCATTTTTATCATCTTATACTCTGCCAAAGAATGCTTCTGTTCAAGCATCACATATCGGGTAACACAAGCTTGAATTGTTGGATCCTTTTGTTCTACGACCGCCTGTCGTTCTTCTGCCTGCTCTTCTAACTCATGAATACGATTTTAAAATTCTATATTTTGATCATATAATACCTCTAATAAACTCTCCTCAAGTACTTCTTCTTCCTCTTCTTCCTCAGTCTCAGCTGTTACCTCTACGACTATCTCGGGTGCAACTATCAATTCTTCACTCACCACATGGATATCTCTAATTCCTTCTTCGTCTGACATCACATTGTCACGGTTAGTGATTAGAGATATCCCCACAGTCTCATTCACTCCATTGTTAGCATTCTCAGCTGCCATTCTCAAATACTGCCATAAAACAAGGGTTAATTAAACAAATTAACATATCACATAATATCCCGATATTATGACTGACCAACAAATAAGCTTAGGTAGGACACACTAGCGAAGGATTTACTCATCTCTCCCCTCCTAGTTGTATTTCCCGATCTCCGCCAGAGATCATATCCCTAAGCTCTGATACCACCTGTGACAAATGTCCCATCAGTGGACAGCACCTCACATTGGTACCTATCAGTTTGCCACCGCAGAATGGCGTCCCCTACGGAGAGTCTGCCTTCGGTGCATCCCCCATCAACAGGAAGTCACCAGCGAGAGGCTCGGGGCTCTTTACTTATAGCTCTGATACCAACTGTGACAACCCCAAAATAGGTCCATTCCACCCAACCCATTCTGAGTCATCAAATACATGGTACAGAAAATAACTACAACTTTATTACAACAATTGTCGTGCAAAATACAACAACATATATGCTGTGAGTTTGGATACAAATATATACCAAATGTGACATTGGACACCATCATGTATCAGCACTTCACAAAAGTACCTTACATAAAGGTATAGTCAAAAACTGTTTTAGAAACTAGAATCTTTGGGAAGTGCTCAAGGAAACCTTCGTACATGAGAGGCCGTGCTTCTAGGTTATGATAGATATCATATGGCCACAAAATTATCCTTGGTTGAAAAAATAGACCCCAAAGAAAAACGAGAAGATTACTATCATATTCTTCGCAATAGTGAGTCTTCTCTTGACTTATCATTATCTCCACTGTCTCTAATTGAGAATTATACTTCAAACAAACACCAAGATTATATAGGTAGTGCTCGTAGATATACTCAGCAAGTGGATGAGCACAACCCTGTCTTATGATGACACGAGGTTGTATGTCATTAGACATCTTGTATGATAGTGACGAAACACCCTTCCAACGTTGGGTTCGCCTCACCCTATTTTCTTCACCAAATATAACTACTAAATGATGACCACCGTTCTATTCCCTTGTTACCTCCGCTCGACCCAGCTACACTCTTATTACCTGAAAGGAATTGTGAAACAAAAGGGTGAGCACAACTAGCCCAGTAAAGAATATCATGACTAAAGATAAATAAATTATCAATAGTCTTCATCAGTAATAAATCAGAGATTTAGAACATATGGTAGATGATAAAAATTTCAACCATAGTTGCAGCGAAATGAGCAATCCATTAGAAGAGTCAAATAGACTATAAAGTCTATTATCTTCTCCATGTTAAAAATTCACCAACAATGTTTTATCCCTGTAACATCAATCAAAAATTCTGGTCCACAATCATATGAATAACTCATAATCATAAATATAGTTCTAAATTCCTCTTCTCATTCAGGACGAAGATAATTTTCATCACCTATCTTTACCTGAAACATCAAAGATCATGATTACACCATATCACATTTCCTGTTCATAATCATACTAATAACTTCATCTTTGCACTACGGCCAAAGATATTCATTTGTATCACCAGTTGGTCATGTTCATCTCAACATCTGTTCATCTTTGCACTACTGGCCAAAGATATTCAACAACATGTCATCTTTGCACTACGGGCCAAAGATATTCATCAACAATTCATCTTTGCACTACAGGCCAAAGATATTCCTCAACAGTTCATATTTGCACTACGGCCAAATATATTCATCAACAGTTCATATTTGCACTACAGGCCAAATATATTAATATCTCAAGGAAATATATAATCATTTCAGAATTTATATAAACAATAATTATAACCATGTTGATCAATTCACCTTTACACTTAAGCTAAAGATATTCACTTATAAATTCAATGGTCATGATCATATCAGTCAACAATTCAACTTTGCACTACTGGCAAAAGAGAACCCATAGTCATGATCATACCAGAAATCTACCCATCTTTACACTCAAGTCAAAGAGAAATATCATCATTAGGGTTATAAAAATGTTATATTTGATAATAAAATCAATATAATCAACATATAGATTTAATCTCAAGAGTAATATTCATAAACCAACTATAATTTGGTCAGAAAAAGAAACCAATTTTGTCATGAATAGTAACTCATGAATAGTAACTCATGAATAGTAACTCGTGAATAGTAACTCATGAATAGTAACACATGAACAGTAAACTCGACACAAAAAGGTAGAAATTCCATAATAAAATATATACCAATATTTTGGTATAATGATATTGAAAGAATAATATTTCTTAAGCTTATAAATAATTTATTTTAATTGTTTACACTTTACTAAATAATGCATTTAATCATTCTAAAATGCCAAACTCATAAGATTTCATCACCAATAACCAAAACCCTCATCAAAAATCTGCATATACCTCATATAGGATTCTCAAGTCATAAAATCCTATTTTCCAATTTTCTTACTTCACAAAACATATTTAATTCATTTACTCATAACTAGACTATTTTTATGAAAAATACCAAATCAGTTCCAAAAATATTTCTTTTCTGAGATTTAGCATAATATAGTCCCATAGTGAACATATATTTTTCTCAGAATTTTTAAAAGTCATTTACTATTTTTCATATGGCCAAAACAGCCGAATATTTAGACATTTATCAAAAATTGTACTTTTGTCCAAAAAATCTGAAATTTATAGAGTACACTTCTATCATATACATGTACTCTCAATAAAAATTTCATCAATTTTAGAGTTAACCACAAGAAATTATAATCGATTACTTTTAAAATAGTTTTTTCTCATAAAATTCATAATTCTCAATCTATACATCCAAAAATCACCATTTTTGGACACAATCAAGAAAACTCATCAAAATATCATTTTAAATTTTTCCAGAATTTTTGAAGGTCAGAAAAATTACGAAACTGGAAAATATAACAACCCTTAAAATCCCTTACTATCCCTTACCTCAAAAGAGCAGTACTTCTGATCGGTATAAGGCTGAAAAAACTTGCACTGATGAATAAAAACCCAAAAAGTATCTAAATACTCACAAAATATACTCAATAATGTAGAGAGAGAAAGAGAGAAAACTTATGAATTTTGGTGTGTTTTTCAATTCTAACTTAGCCCTCTATTTATAGGAAAATGTTAGCACGCCGAAGTAGACTTAACCTGCAACCTGATGGCTTTACCTGCTACTATTTTCACCCACCACATTTGAATAAAAATTTCAGCACATTTTTTCACCAACCAAGAGTGGGGCCCACCAAATTCTAGAATTTTCTACCAAAATGATTAACTCCGAAAATTCAACAATTTCTGAACCAGTCATCTCGTAAAATTCATAACAAATTATACGTTCATTTTTAACGGTTCAAAATTTGTGGACATATACTCAACTTATATATGTATAACATATCCAAATATTACCACGATCCAACGGTCGGATTAAAAATTATAACCCTAGCAAAATATCTCAAAAACCCTAATTTAATTTTCAATACCTCCGTTCCGATAAAAATACAGATAAAACACCTCAACATTAACTCCTTCATTTTTAACCACAAAAATATATCCCTCATTTATATCCACATAAAATAAATATTTCCTTATCATATGAATCAGTAATTAATTATTCACAAATAATATTACAGAATCACATTTATGACAAACAGGCCGTTCCCAGGAAAGAGGGGGCTTTCTAATAAAGATTTATCCTTATTGGCGCGCAATTAGGTGACCAAACCTCTCCTTAGACAGAACTTTCTAGACATTTCCAATAATGTTATCTAATAATATTATTCAAATAATATGAATTATTGATCTGATAATGGAAAATACTATGCATTGACAATTATTGAACAACAATAATATAAAATTTCAACGTAGTAATTATTGAATCAATAAAATAAAATATTGAACAGTAATTACTGTAACAATTATTGAGTAGTGTCTTCTTACGTAAGAATTAATAATTTCAAAAATACTGTGCAATACCGTGTGCTACTGTGCAATAACGCGTATTACTGTATTTTAACCACCGGGTATTTCAACAGTATTAACGGTAACAACTACGCCGTTATTTGTAAAAACTCAAATTTGTCGTTTTCTTCATCCGACAGTTATTCGTTATGGGGCCCACAAATAGCTGCACCGTCGTACGAATATTCCCTGACAGAAAGAATATTCCACGACCAAACGAATATTTTCCGACAACAATGATTATTTTATAACCACTTGCTTATTTTGAAAAAAAATTCACATTTCACCCATAAGTTTAAACTTTTATCAATTTAACCATTTACTGAATAGTAATTATAAGAAAAATTGAATACTTTTATTTCATAAAATTCGGGGTCTTACACAAGGATTTACCCGATGCTGGTGAAAGAATTCTACTGCAATGGAGTCTACGAAAATAACATCATCACTACAAAGGTCCAGGGGGAGAAAATTTGACTCAAAGCTGAAGATATAATGTAAGACCCCAACTTATTAATGAATAAAATCAAATTTTCTCTAAATATTATTGTGAATAATAAGGGGCTAATTTGATATAATACTTTGGTTATGGTGAAATGTGCAAATTTTGCAAAATAAGCAAGTGGTTATAAAATATTCATTTTGTCGGGAAATATTCGTTTGGTCGTGGAATATTCTTGCTGTCGGGGAATATTCGTACGACGGCGCAGCCTTGTGTGGGCCCCATAACGAAAAGCGATTGGATGAAGAAAATTACAAGTATAAGTTATTTATAAATAACGGCGTAGTTGTTACCGTTAATACTGTTGGAATACCCGGTGATTAAAATACAGTAGCACACGGTATTGCACCAATTATTGATTCTTACGTAAGAAGGCACTACTCAATAATTGTTACAGTAGTTATTGTTCAATATTTTATTTTATTGATTCAATAATTGTTGCATTGATATTTTATATTATTGTTGTTTCAATAATTGTTGCTGCACAGTATTTTCCATTATCAGATCAATAATTCATATTATTTGAATAATATTATTAGATAACATTATTGGCAATGTCTAGAAAGTTCTGTCTAAGGAGAGGTTTGGTCATCTAATTGCGCGCCAGTAAGGAAAAATCCTTATTGGAAAGCCCCCTCTTTCCTGGGAACGGCCTGGTTGTCATAAATGTGATTCTGTAATATTATTTGTGAATAATTAATTATTGATTCATATGATAAGGAAATATTTATTTTATGTGGATATAAATGAGGGATATATTTTTGTGGTTAAAAATGAAGGAGTTAATGTTGAGGTGTTTTATCAGTATTTTTATCGGAATGGAGGTATTAAAAATCAAATCAGGGTTTTTGAGAAATATTGCGGGTGTTATAATTTTTAATCCGACCGTTGGATCGTGGTAATTTTTGGATATGTTATACATATATAAGTTGAGTATATGTCCACAAATTTTGAACCGTTAAAAATGAACGTATGATTTATTATGAATTTTACGAGATGACTGGTTCAGAAATTGTTGAATTTTCGGAGTTTATCATTTTGATGGAAAATTCTAGAATTGGTGGGCCCCACTTGTGGTTGGTGAAGAAATGTGCTGAATTATATTTCAAATGTGGTGGGTGGGAATAGTAGCAGGTAAAGCCATCAGGTTGCAGGTCAAACCTACTAAAATTTTCCTATAAATAGAGGGCTAAGTTAGAATTGAAAATCACACCAGAAACAAGTTTTCTCTCTTTCTCTCTCTAGATTATTGAGTGTATTTTGTGAGTATTTAGATACTTTGAGAGTTTCTATTCATCAGAGCAAGTTTCTTTCAGCCTTATACCGGTATTCCGACCAGAAGTACTGATATCTTGAGGTAAGGGATATTATTTTCTTCTTAAATGATATTATTTTCTTCAATATCATTATGCTGAAATATTGATATGAGTTTTTATCAAATTTGGAACTTTTTGTGTCGGGGTTACTATTCACGTATACGGCACTATTCACGTATACGGCACTATTCACGAATACGGCACTATTCACCGAAAAATAAAATTTTTCCTTTTTGTCCAAGATGTCTATTATGGTTACTATCTTTGATTGTATCCATGTTTTGATCTTTATTTTTGAATTCTGCTTCACAATTGATTATTATGAAGTATTATTGATCTTGGATAAACTGTTATACGAATCCCTACTATTTGTCCTTCTGTCTCATTGGATTCGTTCTCTTTAAGATATTTTTCATCATCCTCAGTCCTAAATGATGATATTAATGAATATCTTTGGCCTGTAGTGCAAAGATGTATGATTACTTGATGAATATCTTTGGCCTGTAGTGCAAAGATGAACAGGTGTTGAGATGAACATGACTGACAGGTGATACAAATGAATATCTTTGGCCTGTAGTGCAAAGATGAATATTTGGATAAAGATGATTATTAATTGATGTTACAGGGATAAAATATTGATGATGGACTTTTAAATCTTAGAAGATAGTAGAATTCTTTCTCTACTTGACTCTTCTAATGGTTTGTTGTTTCCGCTGCAGTTGTTGATCTAAAACTTGTTGTCGATTATATTCTATCAGATTTTTCCTGTTGAAGACTAACGATAATTTGTTTGTATATTATCTTAGTCATAATATTCTTTACTGGGCTAGTTGAGCTCACCCTTTTCCTTTTTGTTCCATTTTTCTTCTCAGGAGGTGAGAACATAGCAGGATCTAGTCGGGGTATGGAGTGATGGTTCTAGAAAGATGTTTTAGCAGTCCTCACTATTTCTGTAAAATAGTGTTTGAATAATTGTAATGAGGATTTATTTGAGTGTGGATATTGTCTAGAAGACAATATTTGTATTTAAACTCACAGTATGTGTTGTCGTATTTTGCACGACAATTGTATTATTGAAGTTGTAGTTTGCTTTCTGTACCATGTATTTGGCGACTCAGAATGGGTGTTGTATACCTATTTTGGGGGCGTCACAGTTGGTATCAGAGCTTAGGGATATGATCCCTGGCTGAGATGTGAGACAAGAACTAGGAGGGGAGAGACGGGGAATTCCTTCGCTAGTATGACCTGACTAAGTTTATTTGGTGTTTATTTGGTCGGTCAGAGTATAGGGATAATATATGACATGACTATTAACCCTTGTTTTATGGCAGTATTTAAGAATGGCAGCTGAGAACGTTAATAATGGAGTAAATCAGACCGTGGAGACACCTTTGATCACCACCCAGGGGAACGTGCAACAGGAAGGCAATATTCCTCCTGTAAACAACGTTACCGAGCAAACGATGAATGATGGAATGTTTAGGAGCTTTTTGCAGTTCATGCAAAATCAGACGAGGGAGACTCGTGTGCAGAATACGGGTGGAAATGATAACGCGCGGTTTGTCACAGCTAAGCAGTTCAAAGAATTGGGACCACCAGAATTTAAGGGAAAGCCGGATCCGATCATGGCGGAAACGTGGGTCAAGCAAATTACCAAGATATTCGATGTCTTGGGATGCACGGAGGAACAGAAGGTTCCATTCGCCACCTTTATGTTCCGCGGTGAGGCAGACTACTGGTGGGAGTCTGTGAAGCGTACCCAGCCTGACGCACTCAACATGTCCTGGGAAACATTTCAAAAACTGTTCAATGACAAGTACTTTCCTGAAAGTATTCGTCATATGAAGGAGGTAGAGTTTATCAGACTGGAACAAAACAACATGACGGTGTCCCAGTACGAGGCGAAGTTTGCAGAGTTATCCAGGTTTGCACCTCATTTGGTCGAAAATGAGGAACGAATGACAAGGATGTTTCTGAGAGGTCTAAAACCCGAGATTCGACAATATCTTATCTCTCATAAATTTTCTTTATATTCAGATGTTGTAAACAGGGCTCAATTATTAGAGCGAGATAATGAGTATGTGCAACCGAGGGACCACAACCAGGGTCATACCGGTGGCGGCAGTCATCGAAGCAATGAAAACCAGCAGGGAGGAAAACATTCGGACAAAAGCGGTAACCACTCTGGTGGTAATCGTGGTCGTGATAATAGAAGGAGCGAGTCGGGAGGAGATTTCAAGAAGAGAAGGTACAACAATGATAACGTGAAGACGTCAGCACAAACATCAACTGTTTCTAGGGGAGGAGAACGACCACCGGTCGTATGTTACAAATGTGGGAAAGAGGGACATATCAGCCCAAACTGCCCACAACAATCCAAGGTATGTTATAACTGTGGAAAGGAGGGTCATATAGCTCGAGAGTGTTCTGTAGCAAAACCAAGTTCAGCGGGGATGGTGACTCCAAAAGCTGTCCCGGATAAGTCGAAATCAGCGGTTCCTGGAAGGGCGTTTGTCGTTACTGGCCAAAACGCGAGAAACCCGAACGAGGTGATCACGGGTAAGCTAATCTTGAATTCTTGCGAAGTTTATACTTTACTAGATACCGGTTCTACCCATTCTTTTATCTCTCCTGCTTGTGCTCAACGTTTAAACTTGACTCCGGAGAAATTGGACTTTAACTTATCTGTTGAAACTCCGTTGGGTGAAACCTTCGTTACATCTACAGTTTATAAATCTTGCATGATCCAAGTTGGCACTATCACATTACCTGTTGATCTTATCTCTTTAAAGATACTTGCTTTTGATGTGATTTTAGGAATTGATTGGTTAACCACTCATCATGCTAAAATTGATTGTTTTCGTAAGGTTGTTAGTTTTCATATTCCTAACCAACCTGTCATACGAATTCAAACTACTAAACCACTAAAATCAGTCACTGTCATATCAAGCCACAAAGCTATTCGTTTATTGAAAAACGGATGTCAAGCTTTCTTAGCCCATGTTATGGATTTGAACAAAGACAAGTCAGATTTGAATAATATTTCTATTGTTAGAGAATTTCCCGATGTATTTCCTGAAGAACTTCCTGGTCTACCCCCAGAACGTGAAGTTGAATTCTTTATTGACCTTGAACCCGGTACAAAGCCCATTTCTAAAACTCCATATCGAATGGCTCCTATTGAACTTCAGGAGTTAAAAGTCCAACTACAGGAGTTGTTGGACATCGGTTTTATTCGTCCTAGTACGTCTCCTTGGGGTGCTCCTGTTTTATTCGTAAAGAAGAAAGACGGGAGTATGCGACTTTGTATCGACTATCGAGAATTGAATCATGTCACTATCAAGAATAGGTATCCGCTACCTCGCATTGATGACCTGTTCGACCAGTTACAAGGAACACAATTCTTTTCAAAGATCGACCTTCGTTCTGGATATCATCAGCTGAAGATTAAAACTGAGGATATTCCAAAGACTGCCTTCAGAACTCGGTACGGGCATTATGAATTCTTAGTAATGTCTTTTGGATTGACTAATGCTCCTGCTGCCTTCATGGATATGATGAACCGTGTATTCAAAGAATATTTGGATCAGTTCGTTGTTGTCTTTATTGATGACATCCTCATCTATTCCAAAAGCCGTGAAGATCATGAGCGCCATTTGAAGCTGGTACTGCAAAGGCTTCGTGAAAATAAGCTATATGCCAAATTGAAGAAATGCGAGTTCTGGCTTGAGGAAGTAGCATTCCTTGGGCACGTGGTGTCAAAACATGGAGTATCTGTCGACCCGGCGAAGATTGAAGCCATACAAAGTTGGGAGCAACCGAAGTCGGTAACCGAAGTACGTAGCTTTCTGGGCTTAGCTGGTTATTATCGGAGATTTGTGGAAGGATTTTCTCGAATCGCTACTCCGTTAACTCAGCTGACTCGGAAAGATACAAAATTCGTATGGAGTGAGGAATGCGAGAAGAGTTTCCAAGAACTCAAGAGGAGACTCATTTCGGCACCTGTTCTGACAATACCATCTGGTTCGGATGGATTTGTTATCTACAGCGATGCTTCAGGCAAAGGGTTAGGATGTGTTCTCATGCAACATGGGAAAGTCATAGCCTATGCCTCACGACAACTCAAAGAATATGAGAGGAATTATCCTACTCATGATTTGGAGTTGGCAGCAGTCGTTTTTGCGTTGAAGATCTGGAGACACTACCTGTATGGGGAGAAAGTGGAGATCTATACAGATCATAAAAGCCTCAAATATTTCTTCACCCAAAAGGAACTCAACATGCGGCAGCGACGTTGGCTCGAGCTGTTGAAAGATTACGATCATACCATCCAATATCATCCTGGAAAAGCAAACGTAGTAGCTGACGCATTGAGTAGAAGATCATATGCGGGTACGAGTGCAATATTGTTAACACAAAGGCCCATTTTGTATGACTTGCAAAGGATGGAGATAGAGATGAAGGCTCCAAGTACCCACATGATGATATCAAATATACGAGTAGAACCGACTTTAATCGATAAAGTTAAAGCTGCTCAAGCTACGGACATGGAGCTGATGCGTATGAAGAAGAAAGTGCAAGAAGGTGCTATTCCAGAAGCAAGAATCGATGAAGAAGGAATACTTCGAGTCAACTCCAGACTTTGTGTTCCTAACGATTTTGACTTGAAGCATAGAATAATGATGGAGGCACACAACACACCGTTTGCAATCCATCCTGGGAGTACCAAAATGTATCACGATCTTCGACATACATTTTGGTGGAGCAATATGAAAAGAGAGATCGCGGAGTTTATCTCGAGGTGTTTAACTTGTCAACGTGTAAAGGCGGAGCATCAAGTGCCAAGGGTCCATTGCAACCACTTGAGATCCCGAAATGGAAGTGGGAACACATTACTATGGATTTTGTTACGGGTCTTCCCAAGGTTTCTCAAGGCATAGATGCGATTTGGGTTATTGTTGATAGATTAACCAAATCCGCTCATTTCTTGCCGATACGTGAGACTTATTCCCTTGAACGTCTTGCTAGTATGTACGTGAACGAGATTGTGAGATTGCATGGCATGCCAGTATCCATAGTTTCGGATCGTGACCCAAGATTCACTTCACGATTTTGGGTTAGCTTGCAGAAAGCTATGGGCACGGATTTACGATTCAGTTCGGCATACCATCCTCAAACGGACGGACAATCAGAGAGGACTATTCAAACTCTTGAAGATCTATTAAGACTTTGTGTCCTAGATCTCAAAGGGAGTTGGGATAAGTACCTACCATTGGTGGAATTCTCCTACAACAACAGTTATCAGGCGAGCATAGGTGTGGCTCCATTCGAGGCGTTGTATGGAAGAAAATGTCGTTCTCCAGTATGCTGGGACGAGGTGGGTGAAGCAACATTGTTGGGACCAGAGTTGGTACGCATTACTACAGAGAAGATCCAAACGATTCGACAACGTATACAAACGGCACAGGATCGACAAAAGAGTTATGCGGATCTTCATCGGAAGGACGTGGAATTTAATATTGGGGATCATGTATTATTACGTGTTGCACCATGGAAGGGAGTTACAAGATTTGGGAAGAGAGGAAAGCTCAATCCAAGATTTGTTGGTCCATTTGAGATTCTTGAGCGAATAGGAAATGTGGCATATAGACTCGCATTACCTCCAAGCATGTCTCGTGTTCATAATGTTTTTCACATATCTATGCTTCGTAAATATGTTAAAGACCCGAACCACATTATTGAGTTAGAACCAGACGAGATAGCTGAAGATTTAACGTACGAGGAGGTACCTGTTAAGATCTTGGATAGGAAAGAGCATGTCCTACGCACGAAGGTTATACCACAAGTTAAGGTTTTGTGGAGAAACCATGCTATTGAAGAAATGACCTGGGAGTTGGAATCAGAAATGAAAGCGAGGTATCCTCACCTTTTTGAAACATCAGGTACGTACGTCAATTTCGAGGACGAAATTTCATAAGGAGGGGAGGTTGTAAGACCCCAACTTATTAATGAATAAAATCAAATTTTCTCTAAATATTATTGTGAATAATAAGGGGTTAATTTGATATAATACTTTGGTTATGGGTGAAATGTGCAAATTTTGCAAAATAAGCAAGTGGTTATAAAATATTCATTTTGTCGGGAAATATTCGTTTGGTCGTGGAATATTCTTGCTGTCGGGGAATATTCGTACGACGGCGCAGCCTTGTGTGGGCCCCATAACGAAAAGCGATTGGATGAAGAAAATGACAAGTATAAGTTATTTATAAATAACGGCGTAGTTGTTACCGTTAATACTGTTGGAATACCCGGTGGTTAAAATACAGTAGCACGCGGTATTGCACAAATTATTGATTCTTACGTAAGAAGGCACTACTCAATAATTGTTACAGTAGTTATTGTTCAATATTTTATTTTATTGATTCAATAATTGTTGCATTGATATTTTATATTATTGTTGTTTCAATAATTGTTGCTGCACAGTATTTTCCATTATCAGATCAATAATTCATATTATTTGAATAATATTATTAGATAACATTATTGGCAATGTCTAGAAAGTTCTGTCTAAGGAGAGGTTTGGTCATCTAATTGCGCGCCAGTAAGGAGAAATCCTTATTGGAAAGCCCCCTCTTTCCTGGGAACGGCCTGGTTGTCATAAATGTGATTCTGTAATATTATTTGTGAATAATTAATTATTGATTCATATGATAAGGAAATATTTATTTTATGTGGATATAAATGAGGGATATATTTTTGTGGTTAAAAATGAAGGAGTTAATGTTGAGGTGTTTTATCAGTATTTTTATCGGAATGGAGGTATTAAAAAAAAATCAGGGTTTTTGAGAAATATTGCGGGTGTTATAATTTTTAATCCGACCGTTGGATCGTGGTAATTTTTGGATATGTTATACATATATAAGTTGAGTATATGTCCACAAATTTTGAACCGTTAAAAATGAACGTATGATTTATTATGAATTTTACGAGATGACTGGTTCAGAAATTGTTGAATTTTCGGAGTTTATCATTTTGATGGAAAATTCTAGAATTGGTGGGCCCCACTTGTGGTTGGTGAAGAAATGTGCTGAATTATATTTCAAATGTGGTGGGTGGGAATAGTAGCAGGTAAAGCCATCAGGTTGCAGGTCAAACCTACTAAAATTTTCCTATAAATAGAGGGCTAAGTTAGAATTGAAAATCACACCAGAAACAAGTTTTTTCTCTTTCTCTCTCTAGATTATTGAGTGTATTTTGTGAGTATTTAGATACTTTGAGAGTTTCTATTCATCAGAGCAAGTTTCTTTCAGCCTTATACCGGTATTCCGACCAGAAGTACTGATATCTTGAGGTAAGGGATATTATTTTCTTCTTAAATGATATTATTTTCTTCAATATCATTATGCTGAAATATTGATATGAGTTTTTATCAAATTTGGAACTTTTTGTGTCGGGGTTACTATTCATGTATACGGCACTATTCACGTATACGGCACTATTCACGAATACGGCACTATTCACCGAAAAATAAAATTTTTCCTTTTTGTCCAAGATGTCTATTATGGTTACTATCTTTGATTGTATCCATGTTTTGATCTTTATTTTTGAATTCTGCTTCACAATTGATTATTATGAAGTATTATTGATCTTGGATAAACTGTTATACGAATCCCTACTATTTGTCCTTCTGTCTCATTGGATTCGTTCTCTTTAAGATATTTTTCATCATCCTCAGTCCTAAATGATGATATTAATGAATATCTTTGGCCTGTAGTGCAAAGATGTATGATTACTTGATGAATATCTTTGGCCTGTAGTGCAAAGATGAACAGGTGTTGAGATGAACATGACTGACAGGTGATACAAATGAATATCTTTGGCCTGTAGTGCAAAGATGAATATTTGGATAAAGATGATTATTAATTGATGTTACAGGGATAAAATATTGATGATGGACTTTTAAATCTTAGAAGATAGTAGAATTCTTTCTCTACTTGACTCTTCTAATGGTTTGCTGTTTCCGCTGCAGTTGTTGATCTAAAACTTGTTGTCGATTATATTCTATCAGATTTTTCCCTGTTGAAGACTAACGATAATTTGTTTGTATATTATCTTAGTCATAATATTCTTTACTGGGCTAGTTGAGCTCACCCTTTTCCTTTTTGTTCCATTTTTCTTCTCAGGAGGTGAGAACATAGCAGGATCTAGTCGGGGTATGGAGTGATGGTTCTAGAAAGATGTTTTAGCAGTCCTCACTATTTCTGTAAAATAGTGTTTGAATAATTTTAATGAGGATTTATTTGAGTGTGGATATTGTCTAGAAGACAATATTTGTATTTAAACTCACAGTATGTGTTGTCGTATTTTGCACGACAATTGTATTATTGAAGTTGTAGTTTGCTTTCTGTACCATGTATTTGGCGACTCAGAATGGGTGTTGTATACCTATTTTGGGGGCGTCACATATAAACCTAGCCCTAGGTTTTAAATAAAAGGGACTCTCATATCTGAGTGTCATCAACTTTCATGAAGGTTTGAAGAAGATGCACCACAAGAAGTCTTAGAGTGTCAAGGGCTACAAGAAGAAAGAATTTCCCCAAAAGTATGAATTTTTGACTGATATTGTTGGAAAATGCATATGCTGCAAAAACTCTGGCCACGACTCTGTGAATGAGGTCCAACTGAAGCTCATGACAGCAATCTGCTTCAGAATTCAACTCAACTATGGAGCCTTGCTCATAGAATGAATTGGGAAGTTGATGCTCAGCTCAAAGAAGACAAAAAGCTCTGGCAAAATGCTTTATGGGAGATTAATCAGCATAATTCTGCAAACTGCTCTGGGAGACAAAATCATAGACAAGGAAGGAGAACCCATCAACCCCAACAGAAAGATGACCCAGCAGTTATTTCAAAATTGGAAAAGAAACCTTGCAGAAAATGTGAAGATGATGTCTGAATCTAGAGGAAGGACTGGTGAAGTGAAGAAATTAGGTTTGCCGGGAAATATGTTAGTTGTGAAGGAAGCTGAGGAAGAAGAAGTCAATCAAGAGGAACCAATAGCTTTGGTAAGAAAAAGTAAGGGTAAGAGAAAATTAAATGTTCAAATAACAGAAGAGCCTCAAGGTTCAACAACTGATGCGCCCCAAGAAGGTTCGGGCAAAGAGATTCAAGGTCTGTTCACACAAATGGAACTCACCCTAGAAGTGACCGAATCACTAGAAGAAATTCTTAAGGAAATAAAGAAGAAGAAGAAGTAGACTGAAGAAGAAGATGAAGATGGATCCACCATATCTCAGCTGCTTAAGAAGGGAAAACGCAGCAGGCGCATATCTAAAGAATCCTTGACCATGATCGTAGAGAAATCGAGGATGCCAATCGTAGAGTCAAAGGTTGCTAGTCAAATTGAAGAAGTTATTGAGACTACGACTCAGCATGAATAAGTAAATATTGTTAAAGACGAACAGTGTGCTGAAGAATACACAAATCTGGAGTCAAGAAGATCGAAGAGAAGGTTAATCAAGAAGGCTGACCTTGAGTTTCAAAGAGCTATGCTAACTATTAAAGAAGAGGAAATGAGAGCATGTGTGAACATTGAAGAGGATCAACAAAATGCCAATCAGAAAGATGATCACATTTAGGGGAGCCTTTTGAAGTCCCTGAGCCAGAGAATGCTACAGCTGAGGGGGAGCTACAAGAAGATGCTCATAAAGCTCCCTCAGCCCCTCAAGAAATTGTAGTCTCTGAAGCTGTGGAAATGGAAAGTGTTGAAGCTAAGGAGGTGGAGAGGGCTGAAGAACAAAGAAGAAATGAGGAAATGATTGATGTGGTGGAAATCTCAAATGAAGATAATAGAGATAGGGAAGAAGAAGAGGATGAAGAAGTTAAGATTATCGCAGTAGGCTGGAATGGATATAAGAGAGTCAACTACAATAAGTTGTTTTCCTACTTACTAATGATGTCTTATCACAGAGTTCTGATTCACAACTCCTGGGATCATATGTTCTGGACTTACAAAGCTTATCCAGCAATTTCAGTACTAGCTCATGGATTTCCAAGCAGCCTCAATTTTGCTCAGAAGTTGATCACAAATCATTCTTCTTCAAAGACTGAGCGAAAGGTACAATCTATTCTTATCTCTTTCATAGTTAACCACTGCCCTCCATCAAACTTCAATAAATTTTATGAACTGGCAAGATGGTTGGAAGTGGTTCTTCACCCACTAAACCAATTTTTGGCTACAGAATTCCAACATTCTGTAACTGATGAACCAGAAACAACTAACTTCATATTAGTACAATCTTCAACCACTTTTCACTCTACGAACCTCGATTCATGCACCTCATTCAGACATTCCTTCTTCATCAAATAATAATTTTTTCGATCTTGCTCTTGCTCTCTTAAATCTACAAGACCATAATATAAAAGCCTCTCCTACGAACATTCAAAAAATTCTTGAGCATCTCTCAGCTCTTCCCACTAAATTTGAGCTGTCTCACGCATCACAGAAAGTGACCACAGAAATTTAAGAAGATCTAAAAACTCACTCTTTGCTTGTTCATGAACAGTTAAACCACTTGATCGATACTGGCAACACTCTTCCTAGCAACTTGAGTTCTGAGCTCACAAAGAAACTCCGAGAGATCATCAGGGAAATGATCAACAACATAAATGAAAGGGATCAAATTCACTTCCAATCAAACCGAAAGTAAAAGGAAGCAGTTATCCTTCTTCAGAAGAATCAGGAGGCTCAAAACAAACTCCTTATGGATAGTCACTCAAGCCCACGATCTTCTATGACTGAATTCCAAGCATACTCTATGAATTAGATGCAACAAACATAAACTGTCTTGGCCATTCTGCAAAAGCATAAATCATAAATTGATTCTCTAGTTCAAGAAAATCGTGAAGACATTGCTCAATCAAGGAATCAGCTCCACGAACTTGTTCAAGGCATGAATTATATGTCAGAAGACATTCAAACTCTGGATGCTGACATAAAGGGGGAGATTAAAGATGAAGGAGATAACGACAAAGGCAGAGGCAAAGGAAAACAAATTTCTCAAACCACAAGGAGTCCTCCCTCAAGACAGCCTCGCCATCAGACTCCATGATCTAAACAACAACAGCGCCAACCAATTCTCATAGTGCAACCTTTAAGGACTCAAGAGCCATCTCCTAGCTCACAAGGAGTAACTTCTGCTGGCTTTAACATACCAATTGGAGATCCTACCTTTATGAACAGACATGATCATGGAGAAAGGCTAAGTCAAAGTGAGCTGGAAGATATTGCATGAAGAGATGAAGCCATAAGAAGAAGGAGAGCTGCAGAGCAAGACAATCCACCAAGGACCAAAAGTTAGAGGAGATAGAGATAAGTTAAAATTTGTTTCTTATTGATGTAGCTATACTAGATTGTAATATCTGTCCCACAAACATCAATAAATTTGTGCTTATTCTCTGGAGATTTTAGCTGCTCATTGAAACATTAAGTCATATTTACTTTCAAGCATCCTGCATTCTGAAATTGATATTTTGATGCAAATCTCCTTAGTTATGTCAACATCAAATAGAGGGGATTGTTGAGAATTGCATATTAAAATTTGATGTTGAAAGTAAATAAATATGCTTATATGCAAATTCCTTCAAAGAATATATGTACAAGGACTTAGATGGTGGATCAAAATTATTAGGTTAATCTGTGCTTAATGTTTATCATTCTATAAATGAATGTATAGAAGAAAGATCAAAGCTGGTAGGATAATCTATTTTGAAGTGTAATAGATAGGTCTCAACAGAATCTTAGTCTGTCAAGACTGTCGAGAGATTGCAGTAGTTAAGGTTGAGTCGTGGAGTATCAAAAAAGGTGCTTCAAAATCGTAGTCTGTCTTGGAAGCCACACTTAGAATCATAGAGATGGTTTGAGCACCTGCCGAGCAAAGTCAAGAATCGCAATCAGCTCTCAAAATCGTGGAGTCTGCAAAACAAGTAAGTAAAGATCGTAGTCTATCAGAGCTTAAAAGAAATCATAGTGTTCTCTTTGATCAAGGCTAAATCAAACATGAACATGACACAAAGATCATGGTGTCTCTCTAGTTAGCATCAGAAGCACCGAGCCTCATCCATTTGCTGAAGGATATAGTACAACAAATGAAGAATGACTTATAGACGTTCAGATTTTAGGAACCCCAATGATCCAACACTCATCCTTAGTATGTATCAAAGAAGAGTATAGAAGAAGCTAAGGAAAGGACTCAATGCCTGCTGAAAACATCTTTTCAGATGTAGGTGAGATAGCAGTCTGCTGTGTCAGTGGGTCAGATGGCTGAACAACAGATTTCCAGGAAGTCAACATCGGTGCTCAGAAATGTCTGATGCATTTAATGCTACAACGGATGCCTTCAACGGGCATATTTCAAAGGTTCCTTTATAAGGAAATCAGACATAGATACAAAGACAAGGCAAGTACATAACAAAAGCTTAAGAACACTCAACGCTCAAACTCTACGATCTAGAAAGAAAAGCTTGATCTGCTACTTAGTTTTTTCGAGCGTATGCTTAACTACAACTGAGTAGCACAATCCAAGAACTCAACTCTCATCAAGATTATTCCAAGTCTGCTGGACTTGAAGAGTTTTAAGTGAACTAAGAAGTTTCAAGACTGTTGGTCTTGAAGGAATCTAAGTGATTCAAAGATTGTAAAGATATCATTAGTGGATTTCCTACTAGAGGAGTAGAAGAGTGGACTAAGGGCCTTGAGTGCTCTGAACCACTTAAAACCACTATGTCTTCTATATACCTGCTATAACTACTATATCTGTCGTAACTGCTTATCACCCATAAAATTAGTTTATCTTAAAAGGGGACAAACAAATTACATGTTCTGCTATGGTTAATTCATTAACAAATCAGACAAGTATTTTGTAAAAGAAATTTTTTAAATATCTATTCAAACCCACCCCCCCTTCTAGATAACTATTGTGTCTCTAGGAACTAACAACATTGCCTTCTAAGATAAAAATGTTTATCATTGAAGGGGTTAGTGGGAGGATAATAGTTTTTGAAGGAGTTCAAGAACCACAAAGCACTATAAGTCAAAAAAGAGGAACCTATAAATAGACATATTATACTACAACTGAATCGCAAATTTGGAAAAGTACCAAAGATATATGGGAGGTATGAATTCATCATAGATGGTGATGACGAGGTACGCATCATAGAAGATGATGATCTAGTTACATACGATGAGGGTAAAAGTTGTACACACTCAGAGAAATGGCAGATGACCATGAAATCCAAAATGGACTCCATATATGAAAAACCAAGTTTGTACTTTGGTTAAACTTCTGGTAGGCATAATGCCTAAAGGGTTTATATGGGTTATGAAAGAAAGACTGGAGCATATGGCAAGGTGGAGACCTATAAGGCCAAACTGGTGAGCAAAAGGTTTCAAATAAAGTCAAGGAGTTGACTGTGATAAAACCTTATTACCGGTAGTAATGCTCAAGTCTATTGATTTTACTCGCGATTGTAGTTTATTATTACTAAATCTGGCAAATGGACTTGGAAACGTCCTTCCTCATTAAAATTAGAGGAGAATGTATGTATGATATAACCCGATGAATTTGTTTCAATGGTTGAAACAAATCATGTATATGAGCTACAACAATCCATTTATGGATTGAAGCAAGCTTCTCGAAGATAGAACATTTTTTTTATGAGATAATCAAAAATGTTTGATTTTATCAAAAACGAGGATGAACCTAGTGTGTACAAAAGGGTCAGTGGAAATAACATATCAATGCTACAATCAGTAAAGATAAAGTTGTCTAAACATTCCTCTATGAAAGATTTGGGAGGAGCATCCTATATATTGGGGATATAAATCTATACAGAAAGTTTTAAAAGGATGTTTGGCTTGACCCAAGGAATGTGTATTCATTTGATGCTAAAGGCGTTTAGCATGGCAAACTCCAAGAAATGTCTCATGTTGATGAGTCATGGAGTGTATCTCTCTAAATAGCCCCCGTAGACTCTTAAAAAGAGAGATCGCATGAGTAATTATCATGTATGCAATGAAATATATGAGACTCGATGTTGATCAGTAAAATTTTGGAAAAGATCATTGCATGACAGTGAAAAATATCCTAAAGTACTTAACCGGCACTAAGGATGTGATCATAAAATATGGTGAGTTTGAATTAAAACTAGAGGGCTAAACAGACTCAAGTTTTTTAAACTAACCAAGACAATAGAAAATCCACTTTAGGTTAAATCGTTACCTTGAATGGTGGTGCAGTGAATTGGAAAAGTTCCAAACAGTAAAGAATTGCTATTTCAGTAACAATGACAAAGTATATAGCTATAAATGAAGCTGAAAGTTGATTGTTTGGATGAAAAGTTTATTATAGAACTAGGAATAGATCTTAAGTCTCATCTTGGATCCAAACATGTGTTGTGGCACTTTCATTTGACCAAAGAAATCATTAAAAAAGGAGAAGTCACTATAGAGATCGTGGACTCTAGAGAACAACATTGCATATCCATTTACTGAAACTTTATCCAACAGTATAATGATCGCCACTTAGAGAAGAATAGTATTTGATATCATGTCGATTGACTTTAGTGCAAGTAGGAGATTTAAAATAGTATGCACATAAGCCAATCATATTTGATATGATGTAACAAATACTTTGTAATCTTTTTTCGTTTATTAATAAAAAGTTAATTTACTATCTATATGGTGCTGTTATATTAAATGTGATAAATACATAGTTTTGAGAAATGCTTTTAGAATCATGATTATGATCTCATAATCATTTATGTGGAGACATTAAAGCAAGTATGTAGGTGCTTATTGGAGAATAAGTTCACTGAACGTGACTTGCTAAAGGAATACCTAATAGAGTTTTACTCTCCTATTAATAGTAATTCCTATAATGATAGTAGTACAAGTGATCTTTAGAATTGAGATCATCATAGTATCTTATGTATGATGAGTTATGCTTTGACATATTCCTTAAGACCCTTAGGGTATATCAAATGGTATGATTGGGTATAATAAGTTGTACATGGAGATAATGACTGATCAACAAAAAATATACCACTTCTAGTAAAAGGAGAGAATGTCCTATGTGATTCAATAAATGATAACTTAGTAGTCTTTGGCCAAAGAAGAATGAAATTAGACAGGTGTTTCTAGTTTGTATTAATCAGAGTTGTGCATTGAGAATCTAAATACATAAAATTAAATAAATAAGACTTGACCGTAATTTAATGTCTTATAGAAGGAATGAATTATACGGTAACTATGCACTGAAAGGTTCTTTTATGATTAATGTTGAAATCTATATTATCTGAAAAGTCATTAATCGCTAAGGGGCATAATCTTATTGTAGAATAAATATTATTTATTTAAATATATTAAATAGTTTAATTTATTTATTTAAATAAGATTATAATTGTTCTAATTGATTTATTCACAACTGGTTTAATATGGAGAACCTAAAGGGTCACACCGTAAAAGTAAAATATTTATTTAAGAAGTAAATGACATAATTGTAATAATATATTAAGTATATTTAATTTATGCTATGGTGATAGAATAAATTAAATAGTTTAATATTTATTATTTAGTATTTTTAAAAAATTAAATATAAATTAAAAGATGAGTCTTATTAATATTATTACTATTATTATTATTATTTAATTTCTAAATGGTTTAGGTATTAATTAATAAAATTACTCTCTTAAGTTCTTAATTGAATTAGGAATTTAATTTAATTAAAAGAGTTTAATTAAATAAAACCCTATTCCTAAATACATAAATAAGAGAAGTCTTACTGTAGATTAGAGCTACACAGTTAAAAAAACTTCCAAGAGTTGGGAAAGTACTGACAAATTCTCTATAGAGAGAAAATTAGGATTTTGCCAAATACCTAACTTCTTGAATATGTATTATTCCTTGGTGGATCACCTCTAGAGGTCAAACACTTGGGTGACTTGCATTGATCTAAAGAAGGAATCTAATCGACGGAATTCAAGGAGAATGTGAAGGAATTGGAGGTGAACTTGTACCTGAAGAAGCTATTATCTACGAGGGTATAATTCTATATCTTTATCTCTTTCGTTTATTTGATAATTGTGCACAAGAATGATCATGGTGATGGTTTGTATAAAAAATTTAAAATTCGATTGTATCGCGCTTCCTCACTATTTATGTATTTTGATTACATGTACATGTTATATACAAACCTAACAGGATGACCGATGGCACTACAATGCAAACACATGTCCTAAAGATGATCAATTTGATTGAACAATTGGGACATCTTGGTTTTATTATGGATGATGATTTGAGTCAAGATTTGATCTTGTAATCACTACTTGACTCAGTTTTATAATTTGTTATGAATTTTCACATGAAAAAGCTTGATGTCAGTTTTCCTGAATTGCTTAACATGTTGAAAACCATTGAGAGTCACCTTCTAATGAAGAAAGACCACATTTTACTTGTAGATGATTCTTCTGGGAAGCGAAAGAGGGCCAAATTAAGGATCCTCCAAAAAAAAGAAAAATCTCAAGAAGGCAAAAGGAAAGGCGAAACCAAAGGACATTAGAAGAGAAAAGAAAATGTTATTCGATTTAATTTATTTACTTAAGTGAGATTAGAATTGTTCTAATTGATTTATTCACAACCAGTTTAATATGGAGAACCTAAAGGTTCACACCATAAGAGGAAGAATATTTATTTAAGAAGTAAATGACATAATCGTAATAATAAGTTAAGTGTATTTAATTTAATCTATGGTGATAGAATAAATTAAATAGCTTAATATTTATTATTTAATATTTTGAAAATATTAAATATAAATTAATAAGAGGAGTCTTATTATTATTACTATTATTATTAAGTTAATTTCTAAAGGGGTTTGAGAATTAATTAATAAAGTACTCTCATATATTCCTAATAAGATTAGGAGGCTAATTAATTAAAAAAGTTTAATTAAGTATTCCTAATGAGATTAGGAAGCCTAATTAATTAAAGGATTTTAATTAATTAAATAAAAACCATATTCCTAAATAATTTAGGAAGGTTCCCTACATCTATAAATAAGAAAGTCTTTTTATGGCGAGTGGGTGATGCAAGTTACGCACTTTATTCCAAGAGTTGGGAGAGTACACCTTTCTATCAGAGATAGAAAAAACTAGGGTTTAGACAAACACACTTCTTCTTGAGTTTTTGTTCTTCCTTGGTGGATCACCTCTAGAGGCCAAACGCTTAGGTGACTAACATTGATTAAATGAGGGAATCCAATCCCGCATATTCAAGGAGACCACGAAGGACTAGGAGTTGAACTTGTACCTGAGGAAGCTCGAATCTTCAAGGGTATGAATCTGATCTCCTTTTTCTTCGTTTATATTGATAATTAAGTACAAAGCATGATCATGGTATGGGATTGTATGAAAATTTTAAATTCCAATTTATCGCGCTTTCGCTCTCATTTATATGGTTTGATTATGTAATCGCGCAATATACAATCCCAACAGTTGTATCAAAGCCAAACTTTGCGCTAATTGTCGATTTTATGATTCCATGTATAAATTGATACGCGATTGAATTGAATTTTCTAGGCAAAAAACAAAATTTTCTGTTTCTGCTACCTAGCGCAGCCTCGCCGCGTCCTAGTTCATTCTGGGCGTGGGTGCGCCTGTCTGCACAAACTAAAAACGTAGAGCAGAGCGGCAGCGTCGCGTCCTAGTTCATTCTGGGCGCGGCCGCGCCACTTTGCAGTTTTTTGAATTTTTTTTATCAATTGAAGTAAATTGTTTATTTAATTGACAAAAGTTTAAAATAAAAATGTTTATTTTATCTGAGATATGATTTCAGATTGCTAAAAATTTAAAGATTTTAAATTGAATTTGGTTTTTGATTAAAATAAAGGAGTTTATTTTGTTTTAAAAACTAAATATTAGAAAACTTTTTCCTATTAAATTACATCGATGCATATATAGAATGGTTTTATTATTCATGATATGAATATTTATTTATTGATGCATATGATGATATGTATGATAATAAATGGGATTGATTATGGACTATTAAACAATGTGATTGGATTTTATTTTAGTTGGATGCATGAATGTATGAGTTTTATTAAATGGGATTTGCGTACCTTGTCTTCTCTAGTTTTTCTCAATGTAAATTATATCTTCCTCCTATCTACTTCCCCTTGACTGCTGATCAAGATTTCTATTTATTGTAAATATTTTTTGTAATAGGAATAATTAGAATTAAATTTTGAAGAATTGGAGACCAAGAAGCAATGAGCGTTTGAAGACCCATTTGTAATAGAGCCCGAGTTTTAATATAATAGTTATGTTTAAATTTAATTATTGCACTCTAGGGTTTAACTTTTTGGTTCACTTGATGACTCTAGTGAGCCAAACTAAAATAAAGTTCATAATCAATCCAAGTAGAATATAGTATTCTATATACATGCTTGTAATATATATATATATATATATATATATATATATATGTGTGTGTGTGTGTGTGTGTGTGTGTGTGTGTGTGTGTGTGTGTGTGTGTGCGCTAAATAAGATGAGACAAATAATAATAAACACCTCAAAGAAATTACCGAAGAGTTCAAATATATTTGGAATATTGAAAGTCGCATTCTAACATAATAAAACGATATAGTATCAGTTAATCATTGTAAGTTTGTTATGTCACACAAGTCTTATTTTAATTTTTTGAGATGTTGTTTTATCATATTTAATGCTTATAAATAGATTGAATGATGTTGTTTTGTTGTGTCACACAAGGACAATATTTTTTATTTGAATATATGGAAGTGATAGGTTGGATTTAACTTGAATAATTTTTATTTGGATGTGTCACACTTGATCAAAATTATTTAAGAGGCACAATAAAAGGAGTTACATGTTGATATAATTGACAAAAGTTGTCTACCTATTTATTTATATATAGTTTGTTATGGCACACAAGGCTATTGTGACAACCCGAATTTTCATAAGTTATTAAAATAAGAATGTAATAATTAAAATTCTTATTATGAGGTGTATATATTTTGAATTATGTGATTTGGTGTGAAGAGAATTATATATTCATATGTTGGAGAATGTGAGATTTAATAGTTAATTAAACTATTAAATAAATTAAATAATATTAGTTAATTTAATTAAGTTGAAATTATGTTATGAGATAATATAATTTTAATTGTTATGCCTTGTTGGCAATGGAAATTATTATGAGTTAAGTTTCATAAATAGTGTGAATAATTCACTTAATTAAAATAGTGAATTAATACAAGTATAATTGATTTAATAAAGTGAGAAGGTAATATATTGCATGAAAATATAAATGTTAGTATAATGCGAGTAAAATATTTATTAAGTACATTAAATATTTTAGTTGGAAACTGTATGGAATAAAATGAATATTTATGGTATTAAATAAATATTTGATGAAAATTGTTATGAGATAATTTATTTAAGTGTGAAAAAATAGATGGGATTTATACGTATTTTATTACGCGAGTATAATGGTGATATTCTAATTTAATTAAATAATTAAATTAGAGGAGTGAGAATTTGTTAGATAATGTTATGATTATAATGGTTGAATAAAAATTATAATTTAACTGATAATGTTAATTTTATTTCTTAAGGAATTAAAGGTACATAATCTAGTTTATATTTCTAGTTTATGTGTTCTTGAGTTTCTTTTAAAATTGGGATTTTGGTTAATGAATTTGTGGGTTATGATGTTATATATGTTATTAGATTTTATAATTTCATAATGATCATCTAAAAACAATTTTCAGAAATCAAATTCATGTATTTATGCTAAAGACGAGGAATTTGGATTTTGATGGTAATGTGTGTTTTGGTGTACTTTGAGACTAAAATTGATGATGAATTCGTGATTGAAACTTTAAATTGATGGATGATTTTGTTCTCCTCTATAAAACGAAAACAACGCAACTTGAACGGATCGAATCGGTTAAGAAACAAATTCGTGATGAATGAATACACTTAGCATGTTAAAAATATGAAAAATTAGTATAAACCAATTAGAATTAGTATAAACCAAGTCCCATCGACTAAATTGAGAACTTTACCCCTTTGCTAAACCTATAAATAGAAGGGCTTGACCCTTTGTTTCATTCACCAACAATAAGGCCACCAATTTTGAGAAAGACTTCGGAGCAAAGAGTTATGACCATTCAAAGTAGTCGAGTCAAAACTATCTAACCAACTCGGGGCAGTCACCTTGAACTAATTTTCTAGAATTCTGTGTTTAGAATTTGGAAAAGGTCAAAGAATAAAAGTTATAGTCCCGGAAGTTAGCTTTGCGTGGGCTCAAGAATCGCTCAAAATTGTTTTGAAACTGAAAAGTTATGACTGTTTTAACGAGAGAGGGTAAAGCTGGGAAAAAATGAAAAATAGTTTTGAATGCCCCTTTTTGAACACTGTTTTGGACTATTTATCTTATCCGAAATGGGTGTCTAATAACTTTTAAAAATTGGTTAATATGATGTTTAAAGCATATCCAAAGTTGGATGTCATCGGACTTATGAGATATAGAGTAAAGTTTATATTACAACTACTATGCATTACTATGTGACTAATAGTTGACGTGTATGATTATATAATTGTGTAGGGCACGTGAAGTGCAGATAATTGTAAGCTGTTAAAATGTTATTGGTAAACAATGATCAAGGCAAGTTTTCCAGTTCCTATTTGCTATGTGAATTTGATGATGAACTGTTTGAAATCTTTATACTTGCTATATGAACTACAGCATGTATGTTATATTAGTCCAATATTTATGAGATGTATATCGAGCATGTTATTATGTGCTATGTGATGCATGAAAACTGTTAGATTTTGTTGGGCTGTCGAGCTCAACCTTGCAAATAACCACTTTTGCAGGTTAAAGATTTAAGGTAAAGTTATGTGCTACTTGAAAGATATGAATCAGATATGATACTTGAAGATTTATATACTTTGACTGAGTTATTATTATTTGAATCATGTTTAAGGTTTCGAATAATGTATTAATGTTGAATTGTAATATCGTTTTGCAATGTAAACTCTTTTAGTATTAAAATGATTCTAAGATATTTAGATGTAAATGTTGAAAGTTTAGGGAACGAGAATAGTTTGTAATAAAATTTTTTAATTATTTCACAAATTTCAATGGTTGTATTATCATTTAATGATGTTAAATTAGAGGTTGAATGTATTGTTAATGACCGAAGTCGAGAATTAAATTGTATGAATTTTGGGGTCGTTACAGTTGGTATCAAAGCTGATAGGTTAGAAACCTTAGGTAAGAGTACCTTAGGCTATAACCTTAGAGAAGAGAAGTGAAGATAATGAACGAATAAGCTCAAATAGAGTTTGAACATTAAGAAGTAATTTAAAAAATTTATAAAGAAGGGATTAAAACATGCGTAAGAGGATTCAAAGAAGAATCTCGCAGAGTTATAAGGAATATAAATGTGGGGTTACCCAACTCCAATAATAAAGATGTAAGGTGTTAATAAATAGACAATGTCTATAAAAAGAGAATGATAAAGAAGTTAAGAATAAAAAGTTATATCTAAGTATGGTACAATCGTACTCTTTAATAGTTAATGTATGGTATCTGGGCTAAACGATTCCTTCATAGAGTGGAGGTATATACGAACTAGTAACTCAGAACCTAGTTTATTGGTTGTTTGTGGGAAACCACTCAGCATACCATATTGAAACTATTAAAGACTCGATGTGTACCTAGTATAGAAAATGGATACGTATGATGAAAATGTGGAACTCGAATGAAATGTTGAGCAATGTAAATGAAGTTATAAATTCTTAAAAGAAGAATTGTTATATAAACAAGAAAATTCAAAGAAGAATCTTGAAGAGATATAAAGATAAGAAATTGGAGTTACCTAACTCCAATAGCCAAGATAACGAATAATGTCGTAAATGGTGAAAAAGGAAAGAAAGAGGATCGTAAAACAAAACGATCACGAGTTAAGAAAAGAATTTTAAGGGAGATGATTATAAAATAAGATCACGACGTGATCTGTTTAAGTTATAAAAGGAAGATGGTTTATAATGTTTGAATAATTATAGTTTGATGCTATGAAGATAATGTACTATGATATAGTACGAGATAAACTCATGAGAAGTTATAGATAATGTGATACGAGGAATTCGTATTGAGCAAGTTAAGGGAAAGTTAAGAATAAGTTAAGAGTAAGTTAATGTTAGGTGGGATTTCAATTGAGGACTCATATGGTGACTAAGTTGTACAAACCTTTGTATGGGCAGAGATTTGATGCATGTACTTAGTTTATCACATTGATAATCATTGGAATGTCGGTGTCGCGCTATCAATGTATATGTGGTGGAAAGGTGATTCTTTTCTCATGTATATTTGATAGTTAGAGACTTTTAAGGTTAGGATAGACGATATTAAGATTAGGTACGATTCTTAAAACTAATGCATATGGTAAGTTTGTGACTCATAATAATATGGTATGTTTTTGAACCCCTCAGTGAATGGACGCCTATGGTCTGATTAGAATAAGTTCTTAAACTCATATTATTGTGGCAAGTTCCTGAACTTCCAAAGTGTGGTAAGTTTGATGAACTAGGGTATAGATAAGTGTGAATGGAGTATTGAGGATGATAGGAATAGGTAGACTGATTAAGCAATGAATCATTATAGAAAGTGGAGTTGATGGTGGAGACATAGGTTTTCCAAATCTTCTAGCTATGCTAGACTTCAAAATTTTTGACATCAAGATAAATTCGCACTGATGTGCCTTTAAAAATACAAATGAATTTTTGTTATCAGCATCTCATTATCTGTTACGATATGATAACACTAAAATTGATTTTCTATGGTTTTGAACTATTTAAAGAAGAATCTATGCTAATTACTTCGGCTAGACGAAAATGATTTGCAAAATATCAAAATATATTTTATATCATTAATGCATCATGTAACCTGGTGCAAAGATGATAAAAACGATGGAGTTATCAATACAGAATTTCTTAGTGTTGGATGTGATCTCAGGATCGTTAGCCACTATGGTATGATGTAGTATGACAAAGTCACAAAATGACAGAATCCTCAAACGGACTGTAAATACAGTGCGGCATCATGACGTCATAAAATAATTTTCAGAATTTTAAAGATAAATTATTGCCAATTGAATTTGGCCAGACATGTTTCGATTGATATTTGAATTATTGGTATGAGTATAAGATATTTGATTCAGCTAGACAAATATTTATGAAATTCAAGCGTTTCTTGAGAAGTTATGCCAAACCAAATTATTTTGGTGCGGATTCAGATGTTGAAAAGCTGAGATGAACAACCCTTTTATAGGGAATTACGCGAAGGCGTTTATATATTTGTGCACAATACATTGTACGAAGGGCTGATTCTCCTAAGTACGAGGAGTCCCTATAGTATTATGGTTGTTAAAGTTTAAGTTGAAAGATTACTTATAACTATGGACATACGCATAGAGTTTAAATGTTTGTGCACAATACATCGTACGAAGGGCTTAACACCCAAAGTACAAGAGTCCCTATAGTTTAACGACTGTTAAGGTTTAAGTTGAAAGAGTACTTATAACCGTGGATGTAGTTCAAGGTCTTATGACCCCTCAGCTTGATTTGGAATCTTTTAAATTTATAAGTTATTCATACTGCTTCCTAATTATTGAGCAATTTTAGAAGATTCTTGTTATTCTAAAAGGCGAATGTGATAAGGATGATATTCCTTAGAAATAAGTAAGTCGTAGAATGCGAAACTGAATGATGAATATATTGAATAAGTGAGAAAAAAAATTTTGAAATGAGAAGGAGATGAGTTATCAAAGAATAATGTAAAACTTCTAATAGAAAAGTTAATAATTGTAGAAAGATCTTTGTGGAAAGAAAGTGATTATAAGACCGAATGAATGAATAAAGTATTAACATAAAATCTATTTTGATAGATTGAATGAATAAATATTAATAGATAAAATTTCGAGGACGAAATTCTAAGAAGAAATGGTGAATATAATATCCCGAGTGTTTATGATAACGATCCTTAGAAAAGAAAATGAATGGGTTAAAGAATATATAATACTCAAAATATAATTGAGTTCAAGTGAAAGTTATTAAATAAAACCTAGAATTTTTTGAAGAAATGAATGTAGTAGGAAATATAAAACCTATATTAAGGTAATGTGTTGAAGATATTCAACGATAAATTTTAAAAAAAGATTTGGTGAAAACTGAGTAAGGGAGGTTTCTTTGATTCCGAGGACGGAATCCTTATAAGGAAGGAAGGATGTGACAACCCGAATTTTCATAAGTTATTAAAATAAGAATTTAATAATTAAAATTTTTTTATGAGGTGTATATATTTTGAATTATGTGATTTGGTGTAAAGAGAATTATATATTCATATGTTGAAGAATGTGAGATTTAATAGTTAATTAAACTATTAAATAAATTAAATAATATTAGTTAATTTAATTAAGTTGAAATTATGTTATGAGATAATATAATTTTAATTGTTATGCCTTGTGGGCAATAGAAATTATTATGAGTTAAGTTTCATAAATAGTGTGAATAATTCACTTAATTAAAATAGTGAATTAATACAAGTATAATTGATTTAATAAAGTGAGAAGGTAATATATTGCATGAAAATGTAAATATTAGTATAATACGAGTAAAATATTTATTAAGTACATTAAATATTTTAGTTGAAAACTTTATGGAATAAAATAAATATTTATGGTATTAAATAAATATTTGATGAAAAATGTTATGAGATCATTTATTTAAGTGTGATAAAATAGATGGGATTTATACGTATTTTATTACGCGAGTATAATGGTGATATTCTAATTTAATTAAATAATTAAATTAGAGGAGTGAGAATTTGTTAGATAATGTTATGATTATAATGGTTAAATAGAAATTATAATTTTACTAATAAGGTTAATTTTATTTCTTAAGAAATTAAAGGTACATAATCTAGTTTATATTTCTAGTTTATGTGTTATTGAGTTTCTTTTAAAATTGGGATTTTTTTTAATAAATTTATGGGTTATGATGTTATATATGTTATTAGATTTTGTAATTTTATAATGGTCATCTAAAAACGATTTTTCAGATATCAAATTCATGTATTTATGCTAAAGAAGAGGAATTTGGATTTTGATGGTAATGTGTGTTTTGGTGTTCTTTTAGACTAAAATTGATGATGAATTCGTGATTGAAACTTTAAATTGATGGATGATTGTTGATGTCCTCTATAAAACGAAAACAACTTAACTTGAACGGATCAAATCAGTTAAGAAACGAATTCGTGATGAATGAATACACTTAGCATGTTAAAAATATGAAAAATTAGTATAAACCAATTAGAATTAATATAAACCAAGTCCCACATCGAGTAAATTGAGAACTTTACCTCTTTGCTAAACCTATAAATAGAAGGGCTTGACCCTTTATTTTATTCACCAACAATAAAGCCTCCAATTTTGATAAAAGTTTTGTTGTGGGAGAACTTTTTATAAAGACCTCCTTAGTTAAATTTTGGCATGAAAGTGCGTAGTCAGTTTGTAAAACTCGTATTTTCGGGTATGTTTTTCTTATTTAATTTTTGGTAATGTTATTATTTTAAATATTGTATTTAGTTTGTTAGTTAAAGTTTGAATTTTGAAAGTTTAGTTAGTTCTGTTAGTAAACTAGTTAGTTTACTATGTTTATTTTGGCTTGGAATTGATTATGTAAATGAGTTCTAATGATTATAATTAGAGATAGGGAGCCAAAACCTTAGAAGAGTCTGAATATGTTAAATAAGACTTATTTGAAACAAAAGTTGGGTTGGACCGAGTCGAAGTGAGTTTTGAATGTCAAAACGAGAAGTCCGAAAAACTAGTGGACTGCTGATCCAAAAATAAAACTTTGGGGTTAGCCAGATTGTTTAGAAAATTCTGGACTTTTGGTATGTTATAGCACACTGAATAAACTTTCCATAGACTCCAGAACAGACTAATTCTGACTTCGGAGCAAAGAGTTATGATCATTCAAAGTAGTCAAGTCAAAACTGTCTAACCAACTCGGGGCAGTCACCTTGAACTAATTTTCTAGAATTCTGTGTTTAGAATTTGGAAAAGGTCAAAGAATAAAAGTTGTAGTCCCGGAAGTTAGCTTCGCGTGGGCTCAAGAATCGCTAAAAAATGTTTTGAAACGGAAAAGTTATAACTGTTTTAGCGAGAGAGGGTAAAGCTGGGAAAGAATGAAAAATAGTTTTGAACGCCCCTTTTTAAACACTATTTTGGACTGTCTATCTTATCTGAAATGGGTGTCCAATAACTTTTAAAAATAGGTTAATATGATGTTTAAAGCATATCCAAAGTTGGATGTCATCGGACTTATGAGATATAGAGTAAAGTTTACATTACAACTACTATGCGTTGCTATGTGACTAATAGTTGACGTGTATGATTATATAATTGTGTAGGGCACGTGAAGTGCAGATAATTGTAAGCTGTTAAACTGTTATTGGTAAATAATGATCAAGACAAGTCTTTCAGTTCCTATTTGCTATGTGAATTTGATGATGAACTGTTTGAAATCTTTATACTTGTTATATGAATTACAGCATGTATGTAATGTTAGTCCAATATTTATGAGATGTATATCGAGCATGTTATTATGTGCTATGTGATGCATGAAAACTGTTAGATTTTGTTGGGCTGTCGAGCTCAACCTTGCAAATAACCACTTTTACAGGTTAAAGATTTAAGGTAAAGTTATGTGCTACTTAAAAGATATGAATCAGATGTGATACTTGAAGATTTATATACTTTGGCTGAGTTATTATTATTTGAACCATCTTTAAGGTTTCGAATAATGTATTAATGTTGAATTGTAATATCGTTTTACAATGTAAACTCTTGTAGTTTTAAAATGATTCTGAGATATTTAGATGTAAAAGTTGAAAGTTTTGGGAACGAGAATAGTTTGTAATAGAAAATTTTAATTATTTCGCAAATTTCAATGGTTGTATTATCGTTTAATGATGTTAAATTAGAGGTTGAATGTATTGTTAACGACCGAAGTCGAGAATTAAATTGTATAAATTTTGGGGTCGTTACAACTATATACATTTGAAATGAGATCCTTAATCTCACTAGCAAATCTTTAATTAGATTTTGCCGAACTATATATGTGAGGGTAATATAGTTTGAAAAAAATAGTGGGAGGTACCAATTTAGAACAAGACCTAATTTATTTTGATAAAATTAATTAATTAAATGAAGGTTTGCTAAAATATTATTTTTTCACATGCAAAATTTTGAAAACGTCACACTCACTAATTTCACTACGTAGCATATTGGATGCTAACAAACTGACCGAACCAAATTACACGAACTGGCTAAGGAATCTGAGCATTGTTCTCACTGCTGAAAGGATTTCTTATCTCCTAAATTCGCATGTCCCTGCAAATTTTGCAGAAACAGCCTCATAGGAACAGATTGCTACTTTTAAAAAGTAGCATGATGATGCATCTGCGGCTCAATACATCATACTCGTATCCATGAGTAACGAGCTTCTGCGTCATCATGAAACTATGGATGCTCCTACTATATTGTTGCACCTCCAAGAGTTGTATGGTGAGCAAAGTAGGACTGCAAGATATGAGATATCTAAGGAGCTCTTCCGATCTTGGATGTCCGATGGCACTGCTGTTGAGACTCATGTCCTAAAAATGATCTATCTGGTTGAACGCCTTGGATAGCTTGGGTCCGTCATGAATGGGGAGTTAAGTCAAGATCAAGTCTTGCAGTCACTCCCTGACACCTTCTCACAGTTATGACTTTTCACATGAATAAGTAGGATGTCAGCTTGCCTAAATTACTTAACATGTTGAAAACTACTGAAGGTCACTTCTCATCCAATAAGGACCAAGTCTTAATGGTGGATGATTCTTCCGAGAAAAGGAAGAGGCCCAAGGTATCTTATGAAAAAAAGAAATCTAAGAAGGCTATGGGCAAGGCAAAAGTGAAGGATCAAAAGAAACCTGATCCAAATAGCAAAGGAATCTACTTTCATTACAACAAGCCAGATCACTAGAAGAGAAACTGCAAGGAGCTCCTTGCGGAACAAAAGCAGAAAAAGCTTGGAGAAGCTTTGACTCCTAATCAAGGTTTGTTTATGATTGAAATTAATTCTTCTGAAAGTCAAAATTTTATTAGGTATTAGATACCGGCTGCCTACGGGCAAATCTATTAGTTTAAATAATTTTTATTTTGTTCTAACACTCATTAGAAACATTATTTCAATTTCTGTATTGGACATGGATGGTTTTGATATTATTATAAAGAACAATAGTTGTTCTATTTATAATAAAAATGTTTTATATGATGTTGGTAAATTACTGAATGGAATTTACATATTTGACTTGCATGAAAATATACTTCAAATTAAACCAACTAAAAAATAGAAAAGAGATGATGTTAATTATACCTATATGTGGCACTGTAGACTTGGTCATATAAATGAAACAAGATTATCCATGTTTCATAATGATATGCTATTAGAGCTATCTGATTTTGAATCATATCCAACTTGTGAATCTTATCTCATGAAAAAAATTACTAAATCTCCTTTTAGTGGAAAAGGAGAAAGAGTTAAAGAGTTGTTAGTGTTGGTACGCACAGACATATGTAGACCTATGACAACGAATATACGAGGATGATATTCTTATTTTATTACTTTCACTGATCATCATTCAATATTTGGATATGTGTATTTAATGAAATATAAATTTGAATCGTTTGAAAAGTTCAAAGAATTCAGAAGTGCAGTAGAGAAATAAACTGGCAAGAGTATTAAGATTCTTCGATCGGATCGAGGAGGAGAATACTTAAGCGGTGAGCTTCTCAATTGTCTCAAAGAAAGCCGTATAATCTCACAATGAACTCCACTAGGAATGCCACAATTAAATGGTGTATCTAAAAGGAGAATTGAACATTGTTGGACATGGTTCATTCCATGATGAGTTTTATCGATCTTCCAGTATCATTCTGGGGTTATGCCCTAGAAATGGCTATATATCTACTTAACAATGTACTTACCAAATTCGTCCCAAAGACCTCATATGAGATATGTACAACGAGGAAACCAAATTTTAAGTTTGTTAAGACTTGGGGTTGTCCAAATTATGTCAAAAAGTTTGAGAATGATAAGCTACAAACTAGATCCGACAAGTGTAGATTTGTGGGATACCCTAAAGAAATCATAGGGTATTATTTCTATCATCCTACTGATCAAAAGGTGTCTGTTGTGAAATATGTTGCCTTCTTGGAAAAGGAGTTTATCTTTGAAGGGGTAAGTTGGAGTAAGATATATCTTGAAGAAATTCAAGAATCACAAAACACTACGGAATAAAGTCAGGTACCTGACCAAGTGGAAGAACCTACTGTGTCACACCTTATTATCTGGAAGAGTACCAAAGATACCTGAAAGGTATGGATTCGTCATAGAGGATGATGATGAGGTACGCATCATGAATGATGATGATCCATTGAATTACGAACAGGCTATGAGTAGTAAAGACTCAGAGAAATGGCTAGAAGTCATGAAATCCTAGATGGACTCCATGTATGAGAACTAAGTATGGACTTTGGTTTCATCGCCTGAAGGCATTAAGCCTATTGGGTGCAGATGAGTCTTTAAGAGAAAGACTGGAGCGGACGACAAGGTAGAGACCTATAAGGCCCGACTGGTTGCAAAAGGTTTCAGATAAAGACAAGGAGTTGACTATGATGAAACCTTCTCACCAGTAGCTATGCTTAAGTCCGTTCAAATTTTGTTAGCGATTGCAGCTTATTACGACTATGAAATCTGGCAGATGGACATGAAAATGGTCTTCCTCAATGGGAAACTTGAGGAGGATGTGTATATGACATAGCAAGAGGGTTTTGTTTCAATGATCGGAACAAATCAAGTTTGTAAGTTGTAACGATCCATTTATGGATTGAAACAAGCTTCTCGTAGGTGGAATATCCCTTTTGATGAGACAATCAAAGAGTTTGATTTTATCAAAAACGAGGATGAACTATGTGTGTATAAGAAGATTAGTGGGAGCGTTGTTTCATTCCTTGTATTATATGTCGATGATATATTACTGATAGGGAGTGATATTCCTATGCTACTATCAATAAAAATCTTGTTATTTAAACACTTCTCCATGATGGACTTGGGAGAAACATCGTATATTTTAGGGATAAAGATCTATAGAGATAGATCTAAAAGGATGCTTGGCTTGTCCCAAGGAACGTACATTGACTCGATGCTAAAGAAGTTTAGCATAGAAGATTCCAAGAGAGGTCTCATGCCGATGAGCCATGGAATACATCTCTCTAAGAAGCAAACCCCAAAGACACCTGAGGAAATAGACAGTATGAGTAAGATCCCTTATTCTTCAACAATAGGATCTATCATGTACATTATGATATGTACTAGACCGGATGTGGCTTATGAACTTAGTGTAGCAAATATCAGTCAAATCCAGGAGAAGAGCACTGGAAGGCAGTAAAAAACATCCTAAAGTACTTACGAAGAACCAAGGATGTGTTTCTTATCTACGGTGGGTCTGAATTAAAACTAAAGGGTTACACAGACTCAAGCTTTCAAATGGACCAAGATGATAGTAAATCCGTTTCGGGGTGTGTGTTTACCTTAAACGGTGATGCAGTGAGTTAGATGAGTTCCAAACATCAAATAGTTGTTAATTCAGTGACAGAGGCAGAGTACATAGCTGCAAGTGAAGCTGCAAAGGAGGCTGATTGGATAAAGAAGTTCATAACCAAACTTGGTGTGATTCCTAGCATTAGAGGAGTAGTACCTTTATACTGTGAAAACAATGGAGCTGTTGCACAGGCTAAGGAGCCCAAGTCTCATCAGAAATCCAAACACGTGTTGCGACGATTTCATTTGATTAGAGAAATCATTGAAAGATGAGATGTCACCCTGGAGCGTGTGGAATCTTAAGAAAACATTTTAGATCCATTTACTAAAGCTTTAACATAATATTAGTTCGATCATCACTTAGAGATCATGGGTATGAGATACCATTGCGATTGACTTTATTTCAAGTGAAAGATTGAAAGTAGTATGCATAAAAACCAATCATGTTTGATAATAAAACATATATTTTGTAAAAAAATCTTATTCATATATTAATAAAAGTATTTATTTACTAAAGACATTTAATTATCTACATGGTGTTGTTTTAATAATATGTGATAAACTCATAGTTTTAAGCAATGCTTTTAGAATCATAATGAGATCATGCTAATGAGATCTGAATTCTTAGATAACTCAAAAACTAAAATGTTCCCAACTGATGGATTACTAAAAAAGGGATTAATGAATCCGGATAGATTGGTACATACATTGCTTGCTCATTGGATTTGGATGATTGATCTCATGATCATTTATATGGAAATATTAAAGCAAGTATGTAGGTGCTTATTGAAGAATAAGTTCACTGAACATGGCTTTAAGGAATACCTAATGGAGTTTTACTTGCCTATTAATAGAAATTCTTGAAGTGATAATAGTACAAGTGATCCTTAGACTTGAGATCATCATAGTATCTTGTGTATGATAAGTTATAATTTGACATATCCCTTAAGACCCTTAAGTTATATCAAAGGGTATGCTTGGGTATAATAAGTTATATATGGAGATAATGAATTATCAATAAAGAATCTACCACTTCTAGTAAAAGAAGAGAAATGTCATATGTGATTCGATAAATGAAAAACCAGGAATCCTTGGCCATGGTGGAATGAAATTAGAAAAGAGTTTCTAATTTTCATTCATTCGGAGTTGTGTATTTGTGAATCGAAATACATATAATTAAATAAAATAAGATTTGACAGTAATTCCCTATCGTATATTTAATTGGGGCATTGTATGGCGGAAGAATTGAATTGTACGATAACTATTTAGTCAAAAGTTCTTTTATGATTAATGTTGAAATCTATATTATATGGAAAGTCATTGCTCGCTAAGGAGGCTTATACTTATTGTAGAATAAATATTATTTATTTAATTAAATTAATAGTTTAATGTATTTATTTAAATGAGATTAGAATTTTTCTAATTGATTTATTCACAATTGGTTTAATATGAAGAACCTAAAAGGTCACACCATAAAAGAAAGAATATTTATTTAAAAAGTAAATGATATAATTGTAAGAATAATTTAAGTGTATTTAATTTAATCTATGGTGATATAATAAATTAAATAGCGTAATATTTATTATTTAATATTTTGAAAATATTAAATATAATTAAGATGAGGAGTCTTATTATTATTATTAACTTAATTCCTAAAAAGGTTTGGGAATTAATTAATAAAGCACTCTCAAATATTCCTAATAAGATTAGGAGACTAATTAATTAAAAGAGTTTAATTAATTATTCCTAATGAGATTAGGTAGCCTAATTAATTAAAGGAGTTTAATTATTTAAATAAAAACCCTATTCCTAAATAGTTTAGGAAGGTTCCCTACATCTATTGTAATATTCGAGATTATTATGTAATTTACTAATTATCAATAAATGAATTATGTGAAACTCTTGTGTGATTTCTATTATGAGATGTATATGTGTTATACATACATGTTTAATTTTAAGTTATGCGATGAGGTATGTGTAAATAGCTGGTTTATATTATTTTAACTATTTGAGTTAATTATGTAATTAAATTGATTAATTGCGATGAAGGGGATTAAAACATGAGATTGATTTCGGAGCGGAATTTAGAGACGTGGACTGCGTATTTGAGTCCGAAACGTCGAAATTAGTCAAGATAGACTGTGACCACACAATGTGTCGCGGTTGACTTTTTGGTCAAAGTCAACCACGAATTTTGGAGGCCAATTTGACGAAACAGATAGTCCCATGACGTCCAAAATGTCGATTTAGTAGGAATCGATATTAGTATCGAAACGTATGGCGACGGAGGGCAAAATGGTTTAAATAGTTTATTAAATGATTAAATAGATTATATTAATATTTTAATAAAGGAGTGCAGCAGCTGTGGGGCCCACATGGCAACCAAATTGGGACAAGAGAGGGAGTATTAGTATTATAAGGTAATGAGGGGAAGGGAGTTACAACTCTTTACAATCCAAGACTCTTCCTTTCTCTAACCCCACCCCATACTAAATGGATTTGATGCAATACACTTATTGTATAACTGATGTTGGAGATGGAAGGGCTGAAAAAAAATTCAATGGTTATCATGTTTTATATAAATTCCCAATCCAATTCTCTTTTTCCTCTTTGTAAAAATCATACCGTGAATGAAGTTGAGAGTGAGAGAGGAAAGAGCTTGAGAGAGTGGCGAATCTTGGATTTTCCAGAGGCTAATCAAGCAAGAAGAATCATTGGAGGAGTTCGAGCAAGTAGAATTCATCAAAGAGGTAAGTCATGAACTCTCTTTTACATGTTCTTAGTAAAAATGAGAGAATATGCATATAAGACTTTTGCAAACAATTTGTTTTGGACTTGTGATGCCATGCTATTGTTAGTTGATGATAAGTGGATGGTAAGAACAAAATTTCTGGTTTCATCATGCCTCTATGTTATAGAGATTCAAGGAATTATGTCATGCATGCCAATTATTTGATAATATGACTCAAAGATGCTAATTTGATCAAATCATAGAATTTAGTGAGTTTGATTATTGTAACATTGTATTTATATAAATATATATAATCTGGACAGTAGGAACTAATTCCTTGCATGCTAGAATCGAAATCATGAATTTTGTCAAAGTTGGTTAAACTTGAAATCTGTGACTTTTCGGGTTTTTCGGAGCCTTGGAATCATGGTTTGTGTGACCTGATTATGGTAGGTAATAATTTTGTAAAATACTATGTACTATGATGTATAACCTGACCAAATTTTATAAGAAACGGAGTTAAATTGAGCAAGATATGAAATTCGGTAGCAAGCATGTTCATAGGGAAAAATCTTTAGATTCTGAGATTTCCAGAAATTTTTCTAAGTCTTAAATCAGTCCATGCACGCTTTTCTATGTAGTTGGTTTATGGTCTTAACATGCTAGTGTGATGTATGTTACATTTTTGTAAAATACTATGCTATATGAAGTTTATTGTGTCCAAGTTTCATGGTCAAATGTTCTGTAGTTTGGTAGGAATTAATCCAGAAAGTGGGCTGCTCGAAGGGGGGGGGAGAATTCTGGGCATGATGAGCAGCACAGCTGCGCTGCTCATAGGTATTAGACCTGCGCAGCTGCACCAGTCCGGGTCAGGTCGGGTAGAGCTAGGTCAGAAAAATGTTAGAAATTTATTTTTCCCAGATTCTATTATTGAACCACTTGGCCTATACGAAGCAACATGTTATGTAATTGAATTGTATTTAAATATGTGTGAGGTTAATAATCTTATTAAAATAAAAGGAAACCATTACACATCGAAGTGGTGTTTGAGAACCTAATTGCTTAACGTGACACATGTGAATAGGTTACGTGAAGGGCTAGTAGATAGCGTTAATTATAGAAGACGTATCGGGAAAGTTTCCTAACCCTAAGTTTATATTGAGCAATTATTCAATCTTTACTCATTGTTATTGCAGTGAGGGTAAGTATCAGACTTGTGCTATTTTCTTTTTCGTACAAGTTCTTTTGTCGTAAAGTTATATAACTGCAATTTCTTTGCAAGCGTTATTGATGATTACTCAGTTAGTATTACAACTGCTATACTTTAAAGTTCTATTTCTTTAACGAACTGTTTCCAAGTATGTTTTCTGGTTTTTTGTTTTGGCTAGATATTATTGATGATAAATGATATAACATTTGAACAATTCAAATCATTTGAAGCTATTTAATGTTTACCAATCCAAATAATTTTGGTGCGGTCTCGCGTGAATACTAAGATGAACAACCCAAATAATCGGGCAAACAGATGTCAGGCATATAGTCCCATTTATGCTTATGCAGTTAAATTTTATACTTGTGCACAGTGTAGGGTACGATAGGCTGATCACGTGGAGTACTTTCAGAGACAGTTTACAATCTATTTGATTGTTAAACCGTCTGATGGTTTTCGATGAAACAAAGTAATGTTCAGGGTATCTATCACCCCTTAGTATGCTATTGAGCATTCCAGAACTCTTATCTTGATATTCCTGTTATCTCTTGATAATTATTTCAACTATTGAAAAATATTCATACAAATGCTTTTACCCTTTATGTATGCTTTCAAACTACTTTATATATTTACTGGGCAATTTATGCTCATTCTTTCTTACACCTTTCAGTTAAGGCAGAGAACGCTGAGGGCTCAGGCAAGGACGAGGGGAAGTCTAAAGATAAAATGATGAGAGTTATTTATGTAATAAGTTATATTTCATCATATGATGTAATGTAGTGTTTAAGTTTCAGTTTATCTAAGGTTGTAAAGACTTGGAATTTTATTTGAATAGATATGTAATGGTTATCGTTATTATTATTATTATTATTATTTCTGGAGTTTATGTAGTTAGAGGATTATGTATGTTGTATCGTGAGCACCATGTTCTGTAATCGATGTTACACGGATTTGAGGGCGTCACAGGTTGGTATCAAAGCCGTAGGTTATAAACCTTAGGTGGGGAACCTTAGCGAAGTTAGTGGAGGAAATAAGGAAATGAACTCACGTAGAGTTCTAGGGGTTGTGTCAAATCTATTTTTTCTAAAAACAAAGCACGCCTATTTTAAACTACTAACGAGTTATTTTGTCTTGATTGAAGGATGTCAGGAGAAGAGGAGGTTAAAGATATCCACGTTGTGAGTGAGCAGTTAGTGATAGCTGTTCCTAAGCCTATAGCTGAGGCAGCAACTGACGCAGATCCAGAGGAGTATCCTGAAGAGGAAGAGGAGCCCGAGGAGGACTCCGAAGAAGCACATGAGGATACTATGTTGGATGAGTTGGTGGATAGGATTACAGAGTTGGACGATAGAGTCCATGAGTTGGAAGAGTTGTATCAAGGGGAGTAGCAGGCTAAAATATTGCTTGAGGCATTGGTGCATTACCTGGTAATTAGGAACGGGGGTCTGGCTGATAAGCTACGGCCATCAGACCAGAAGGCGGATAGGCTGGAGGATGAGAAAGAAGCTATTAGGATCCACTTGGGGCATACCATTAATAGGTTAGAGTCGAGGATTCAGAGTCTCCAAACTGACAAGCAGATTATTACTACATTCTGGGGAGATGAGAGGAGAGACCGTGTTCGGGCCGAGAAGCTAACAGGCGATTTAAAAGAGGAAGTGAGAGATAAGAAGGTTAAGATGGACAGGATGAAGTACGCGTTTAAGTCAACTCATGGGAGGTTCCAGAATAGGGTGTTTCACTTTCCACGTGAGGAATACAGGTCTAGACATGCCATAAGTCATGGGCTGGTGTTGGAGATGGTAGATGAAGAGCATGAAGACGCCATTAGGCGGGGTCTTTATTTATTCGAGATGAACTTTTACTATTAGCGTTTAAAACGCTTAGCTATGAAATAAAACTTGGTTTCGATTTTTACCAAGTACTTTGGTTTAAAGTGATGTAAATGGCTTAATGCCATAAGATGATGAGACACTTTGTTATTATTGTTTGTAAATAAATATGCTTTTATTTAAATATGTGATGTGATGATTAAGTTTTATATGAATTATAAATGCGGTAGAGAAAGGTATAATATGATAACATTAAGTTTATTTAAGCAGAAAGATGGCTAGAGGAAGATGTCTTCAAACACCAGAGGGGTTAGGCGTTAATGCTGGGGATCCAGCAAACCCCATGCAATAATTCGTAGACATGTTAGTGGGGGCATTTCAGAATTGAACCCCGAATACCAATAACCCTCCAACGGCCCAAGTGGCACACTTTAAGGACTTCAAGAGCGCGGGACCCCCTGAGTTCAAAGGAACCACCAAACCCATTGAAGCCCAAACATAGATAAAAAAAATGGAAAAGGCGTTCGCTATCGCCCGAATTGGAGATGAATAGAAGACAATCTTTGCCACATATATACTGAAGGGCGAAGCCAATTTCTGGTGGGAGGCAAACTAGACCAGGGCTGGAGAAGGTGTGATACCGTGGGAGAGGTTTAAGAAGATTTTCTTCGAAAACTACTTTCCGGTGAGTATGCAAAGTCGCATGGAGATGCGATTCCTGGAGCTGAAGCAAGACGACATGATAGTACCTCAATACGCTGCGAAGTTCAACGAGCTGGCGAGGTTTGCGCCTCATCAGGTCGACACTGAGGAGAGGAAAATGAGGAGGTTTGAGCAGGGCCTCAAACCATTGTTATACAGTAGACTTTCAGTGTTGTAAATGAATAACTTCGCAACTCTCCTGGAGAAAGCAATAATCGCTGAGGGCGGAAGCGAAGCCCTGATGAAATTTAACAAGGAGAAAAAGAAGAAGAATGAAGGAGGGAATCGTGGGGAAGGTAGCAGCGGTAGTGGTGCAAACAAAAGGAAGTGGAACAACAACAACAACAGTAGCAGCAGCAATTTTAATTCGGGAAACCCTGGGGGCAAACCAAGGGAAGCAAAGAAGAGGACTAAGACATGCAAGGAGTGTGGGACGAATCACTTGGGTGCATGTCTAAAAGGGAAGAATTTCTATTTCAATTGCGAGCAGGAGGGGCACATTTCTCCCAATTGCTCTGCACCAAAGAGGAATGTATGCTTCAACTGTGGAGCACTTGATCATCAGGCATGGAATTGTCCAAAGAAGAACTCAGCAGGAGGGAATGGAGGAAGGGGACCAAGCGGTGGAAATCTCACAATTATTGGACCACCAACTCAGAATCGACCAACAGCAAGGACTTTCAACATGACAGTTCAGGATGTGGTCGCATCCAAGGACGTGGTTTCAAGTATCGTTCCGATCAATGATATATCTGCTTACGTATTATTTGATTCGGGTGCTACTTGTTCCTTCGTATCGCATGAATTCTCCCAGCGATTAAACTTACCCCAAGAAGAATTAGAATATCCTATGAACATAGAAGTTGTTAATAAGGAAGTCATTCCCGTTAGCCATATTTATAGGAATTGTGTTATAGATATCAGGGGGTATATGTTACCTGTGGATTTAATTCCGATTCCATTAGGATAATTTGATGTAATTCTAGGACTGGATTGGTTATTTTACCATGAAGTGATGATAGATTGCCAGAAGAAGTGTATAAACCTTAAGACTCCAAATCAGTCTAAGGTAGTGTTCTATGGTAGTAAGTCGCCGAGACACTCAAGCTGTCTGATGATGATGCAACCGAGGAAGTTGCTAAGAAAGGGATGTGTAGGTTATTTGGCCCATATCGTCGATACGCAGAAAGTAGGGATAGGGATGGGACAGATACCTGTAGTGAAAGAATATTTGGATGTATTTTTGGAGGAATTTCTAGGTATTCCACCGGATAGGGAGGTCGAATTTGTTATAGATTTAGTACCGGGAATGACCCCAATTTCGAAAGCCCCATACAAAATGGCACCAGCGGAGATGAAGGAGCTGATGGTACAGTTACAGGAATTGTTGGATAGAAAGTATATTCAACCGAGTGTGTCTCCTTGGGGAGCACCCGTTTTATTTGTGAAAAAAAAAGGATGGGTCGATGAGACTTTACATAGACTATCGAGAGCTGAACAAGGTGACGATCAAGAACAAGTACCCGTTACCCAAGATAGATGATTTGTTCAATCAGTTGAAAGGAGCGAAATATTTTGCCAAGATTAACTTGAGGACGGAATATCACCAGTTGAAGGTGAGGAAGGAAGATGTACCTAAGACAACATTCAGGACTCGTTACGGACACTACGAGTTCCTGGTGATGTCATTTGGGTTAATGAACGCGCCGATAACATTTATGGACATGATGAACCGGGTGTTCAAGCAATACTTAAATTAATTCGTAATTGTGTTCATAGATGATATCCTGATCTATTCCAAGACTCAGGAAGATCATGCTGAACATTTAAGAATGGTATTGGAGGCGTTGAGGAAGGATAAGCTATACGCAAAATTTTTGAAGTGCGAGTTCTGGTTAGAGAAAGTTCAATTTCTAAGGCACGTGATCGATAAGAACGGAATCTCCGTGGATCAGGCAAAGGTGGAAGCAGTGCAGAATTGGGAACAACCGAATACACCGACTGAAGTAAGAAGTTTCTTAGGATTAACAGGCTATTATAAATAATTTATCCAAGACTTTTCGAAAATAGCAGAAACTTTGACGAATCTAATAAAGAAGTCGGTAAAATTTGTCTGGACGGAGAAGTGTGAAGAAAGTTTTAAGGAACTCAAGAAAAGACTGAATCAAGCATCGGTGTTGTCTTTACCTGACGAAACAGGTGATTTCGTGATTTTCTGTGATGCGTCACATAAAGGGCTTGGCTGTGTGCTTATGCAACATGGTAAAGTTATTGCGTACGCATCGCGACAGTTGAAAGATTACGAAAAGGGATACCCTACCCATGACCTGGAATTGGCAGTGGTAGTATTTGCCCTAAAGATTTGGAGGCACTATTTATAAGGTGTAAGATGTGAAATATATACGGACCATAAAGGTCTGAAGTATATCTTCACGCAAAAGGAGTTGAATATAAGACAAAGAAGATGGTTGGAACTTATAAAGGATTACGATTGTGACATTTTATATCATCCGGGGAAAGCTAATGTGGTAGCAGATGCGCTAAGTAGAAAGAGCAGCGGTAAGTTGGCAATGCTAACAACTCAAGAGGAGTTAGTTAAGGAGATGGCTAGATTGGAACTTAAGATAAAGAACCCGAGGGAGTCAAATGAGAAGTTGTTCACAATGGAGGTTCGTTCGACTCTATTGGACAGAGTCAAGGAAGCACAAAGCAGCGATGAAGAATGTGAGAAGGTGAGGGAAAAAATTTGACTCCCTCGGGTGCCAGTGGTATCTAAATTAAAGGAAGAGGTTTTGGAGGAAGCTCATAGTTCAAGTTACTCAATCCACCCGGGAAGCATGAAGATGTACCAGGATCTTCACCAACATTATTAGTTGCCCAATATGAAGAGAGAAGTCACAAAGTGCGTCAACAAGTGTTTAACATGCCAAAGAGTTAAGGCGAAACATCAGAAACCGAGCGGGTTACTTCAACCCTTAGAAATTTCAGAATGGAAGTGGGAGCATATCACGACGGACTTCGTGGTAGGACTTCCAACTAAACAGAAGGGTTACGATGCACTATGGGTGATCATTGATCATTGATCGATTGACCAAGTCAGCGCATTCTTTCCAATCAAGATCAGATATAACTTGGATCAGTTGGCAAAGCTTTACATCAAAGAGATTGTTTCCAGGCACGGTGTGCCGGTATCAATTGTGTTAGATCGCGATCCGCGATTCACAGTAAATTTCTGGAAAAGCTTTCAAGAACACATGGGAACGCAACTGAGGTTGAGCACCGCGTATCATCCTCAAATAAATGGGCAAAGCGAGAAAACTATTCAAACGTTCGAAGACATGCTAAGAGCATGTGTTATGGACTTCAAAGAAAGCTGGGATGACCACCTACCGTTGGTGGAATTTGCATACAACAACAGTTATCACGCGAGCATCAATATGCCACCTTATGAAGCTTTATATGGAAGGAAATGTAGAATGCCATTGTGTTGGGATGAAGTAGGAGAACAGCAATTGCTAGGGCCAGAATTGGTGCAGCAAACTGCAGATGTGACCAAAACGATACGAACAAGATTAGTGACGGTTCAGGATCAACAGAAGAAATATGCTGATCAACATTGGCAACAACGAGAATTCGACGTTGGAACTTATGTGTTTCTAAAGGTTTCGCCTTGGAAAGGGAAAATGAGGTTTGGGAAGAAGGGAAAACTTAGTCCCAGATTCATAGGACCCTTTGAAGTGTTAAGGCGAGTCAGTGAGGTAGCTTATGAAATAGCTTTACCTCCAGAGTTAGAACATGTACACAATGTGTTCCACGTATCGGTTTTACGACCCTATAAGCAAGACTACAAGCATGTCATAGAGTATGAACCCATCCAGTTTGAAAAGAACTTAACGTATAAAGAGGTTCCTGTGCAGATAATTGATAGAAAAGAACAAATGTTACGAAATAAGATAATACCTTCTGTTAAGGTAGTATGGAGGAACTACAACGCCAATGATGCTACATTGGAACTCGAGGAGAAAATGAAGAAAAATTACCTTAGTCTTTTTGTTTAACTTGTAATGATTCCGGTGACGAAATCCTTTTAAGGGAGGGTGAATGTAATATGTGAGATTATTATGTAATTTACTAATTATTAATAAATGAATTATGTGAAACTCTTGTGTGATTTCTATTATGAGATGTATATGTGTTATACATACATGTTTAATTTTAAGTTATGTGATGAGGTATGTGTAAATAGTTGGTTTAGATTAATTTAACTATTTGAGTTAATTATGTAATTAAATTGATTAATTGCATGGGAGGGGATTAAAACATGAGATTGATTTCGGAGCGAAATTTAGAGACATGGACTACGTATTTGAGTTCGGAACGTTAAAATTAGTCAAGATAGACTATAACCACAGAATGTGTCGCGGTTGACTTTTTGGTCAAAGTCAACCAGTTGACTTTTTCGGGTAAAAAGTCAACCACGCATTTTGGAGGCCAATTTGACGAAACGGATAGTCCCATGACGTCTGGAACGTCGATTTAGTAGGAATCGATATTAGTATCGAAACGTATGGCGACGGAGGGCAAAATGGTCAAAATAGTTTATTAAATGATTAAATAGATTATATTAATACTTTATTAAAAGAGTGCAGCAGCTGTGGGGCCCACATGGCAACCAAATTGGGATAAGAGAGGGAGTATTAGTATTATAAGGTAATGACGGGGGAGGAGTTACAACCCTTTACAATCCAAGACTCTTCCTTTCTCTAACCCCTACCCCATATTAAATGGATTTGATGCAATACACTTATTGTATAACTGATGTTGGAGATGGAAGGGCTGAAAAAAATCAATGGTTATCATGTTCTATATATACTCCCAATCCAAGTCTCTTTTTCCTCTTTGTAAAAATCCTACTGTGAATGAAGTTGAGAGTGAGAGAGGAAAGAGCTTGAGAGGGTGGCAAATTCTGGAGTTTCCAGAGACTAATCAAGCAAGGAGAATCATTGGAGGAGTTTGAGCAAGTAGAATTCATCAAAGAGGTAAGCCATGAACTCTCTTTTACATGTTCTTAAGTAAAAATGAGAGAATATGCATATGAGACTTTTGCAAATGATTTGTTTTGGACTTGTGATGCCATGCTACTGTTAGTTGATGATAAGTGGATGTTAAGAACAAAATTTCTGGTTTTATCATGCCTCTATGTCATAGAGATTCAAGGAATTATGTCATGCATGCCAATTATTTGATAATATAACTCAAATATGCTAATTTGATCAAATCATAGAATTTAGTGAGTTCGATTACTATAACATGTGTATTTATATAAATATATATAATCTGGATAGTAGGAACTAATTCCTTGCATGCTAGAATCGAAATCATGAATTTTGTCAAAGTTGGTTAAACTTGAAATCTGTGACTTTTTGGGTATTTCAGAGCCTTGGAATCATGGTTTTTCTAACCCGATTATGGTAGGTAATAATTTTGTAAAATACTATGTAGTATGATGTATAACCTGACCAAATTTCATAAGAAACGGAGTTAAATTGAGCAAGATATGAAATTCGGTAGCAAGCATGTTCATAGGAAAACATCTTTAGATTCTGAGATTTCCAGAAATTTTTCTAAGTCTTAAATCAGTACATGCACGCTTATCTATGTAGTTGGTTTATGGTCTTAACATGCTAGTGTGATGTATGTTACATTTTTGTAAAATACTATGATATATGAAGTTTATTGTGTCCAAGTTTCGTGGTCAAATGTTCTGTAGTTTGGTAGGAATTAATTCAGAAAATGGGCTGCTCGAAGGGGGAGGGGGAGAATTCTGGGCATGATGAGCAGCACAGCTGCGCCGCTCATAGGTATTAGACCTGCGCAGTTGCACCGGTCCGGGTCGGGTCGGGTCGAGCTCGGTCAGGAAAATGTCAGAAATTTATTTTTCCTAGATTCTATTATTGAACCACTTGGCCTATACGAAGCAACATGTTATGTAATTGAATTGTATTTAAATACGTGTGAGGTTAATAATCTTCTTAAAATAAAAGGAAATCATTACACTTCGAAGTGGTGTTTGAAAACCTAATTGCTTAACGTAACACATGTGAATAGGTTACACGTGAAGGGCTAGTAGATAGCGTTAATTGTAGAAGACATATCAGGCAAGTTTCCTAACCCTAAGTTTCTGTTGAGCAATTATTCAATCTTTACTCATTGTTATTGCAGTGAGGGTAAGTATCGGACTTGTGCTATTTTCTTTTTCGTACAAGTTCCTTTGTCGTAAAGTTATATAACTGCAATTTCTTTACAAGCGTTATTGATGATTACTCAGTTAGTATTACAACTGCTGTACTTTAAAGTTCTATTTCTTTAACGAACTGTTTCCAAGTATGTTTTCTGGCTTTTTGTTTCGGCTAGATATTATTGATGATAAATGATATAACATTTGAATAATTCAAATCCTTTGAAGCTATTTAATGTTTACCAATCCAAATTATTTTGGTGCGGTCTCGCATGAATACTAAAATGAACAACCCGAATAATCGGGCAAACAGATGTCGCGTATATAGTCCCATTTATGCTTATGTAGTTAAATTTTATACTTGTGCACAATGTGGGGTACGATAGGCTGATCACCTAAAGTGCTTGCAGAGACTGTTTACAATCTATTTGATTGTTAAACCGTCTGATGGTTTTCGATGAAACAAAGTAATGTTCAGGGTATCTATCACCCTTTAGTATGCTATTGAGCATTCCAGAACTCTTATCTTGATATTCTTGTTATCTCTTGATAATTATTTCAACTGTTGAGAAATATTCATACAAATGCTTTTACCCCTGATGTATGCTTTCAAACTACTTTGTATACTTGTTGGGCAATTTGTGCTCATTCTTGCTTACACCTTTCAGTTAGGGCTGAGAACGCTGAGGGCTCGGGCAAGGACAAGGGGAAGTCTAAGATGAAATGACGAGAGTTATTTATGTAATAAGTTATATTTCAGCATATGATGTAATGTAGCGTTAAACGCTAAGTTTAAGTTTCAGTTTATCTAAGGTTGTAAAGACTTGGGATTTTATTTGAATAGATATGTAATGGTTATCGTTATTATTATTATTATTTCTGGAGTTTATGTAGTTAGAGGATTATGTTTGTTGTATCGTGAGCACCATGTTCTGTAATCGATGTTACACGGATTTGGGGGCGTCACATCTATAAATAAGAAAGTCTTTTTATGGAGAGAGGGTGACGCAAGTTACGCACTTTATTCCAAGAGTTGGGAGAGCACACCTTTCTATCAGAGATAGGAAAAACTGTAGTTTAGCCAAACACACTTCTTCTTGAGTTTTTGTTCTTCCTTGGTGGATTACCTCTAAAGGCCAATCACTTGGGTAGCTAACGTTGATCAAAGGAAGGAATCCAATCCCGCACATTCAAGGAGACCACGAAGGTGTGACACTCCCAAATCTGGGAACTCCATTCCCACAGACTTGGTGTTCACTATCCAATAATCCTCCCATTAAAGGGTTACATAGTTCTAAACAAATCCAGGTTATCTAACCTTTAATTACATCATTACGGAATGAAACATAATAATAAAGTCTGACTATATAAGCTTCTTAGCATAATCAAAATAAACATCATGATCTACTTATGCACTTTGCCTTTTCCTTTACTCGTCGACGGCTCCTCAGGTTTAACTGGAATAGTATATGCAAGAGTGAGTAAACAATTGCCCACAAGAACAATAATAACAGTAACAATATATGAAACATTAATAGATAAGCTCGACTGAAAGAAATACATGACTTTCTTAAAAACTCAAGATCGATAAGGTCAATGGAAAGATTCATCTTTTGAATCAACATTAGAAATCAAGATCAACAGATATCTGAGGGTCACAAGACCACGAACTATGGCCTAGGTTATCAAGTATCTCTACTTAAACCTTTATCAGTCATAAGACTGTATGGACCTTACTTCTCGTACTCAGGTGAATCAACATTTTGTACAATGTATTGTGCACAAACATTTTAGCGCTTTAGTTTAATATAATCCCCTACGTTAGGGTTGTTCATCTCAGTTTTGATATTAGAGTTCACACTAAAGGAAGTTTGGTTTAGATTAGCTTTAATGGTAATTTAGAGTTCAAACATTCATCAACTAATGATTAGTTGAATCATAAAAGATTACTAGTCTTATAACAGTTTGATAACAACAATTATATAACCTTTGCAAGATTATATTTCAATAATATTGGAAAATAATAATTTCAAGTGAATAAATCTCATACATTATGGTATTACTTTCGTAAGAATAGATCTTTACTAAACATAAGCATTTGAATACAATCATAAACCTTACTTGAACAACAATAAGCTAAGGCTATAATTAGGAAACAAGTTAAAGAATAAGAACTTGCTCAATATAAGAACATGGTATAGGAACTTGACTCGCGTGTAGATTAAACAGTCACTACCCACGTTCACCACAAGTCTTACACATTCCATTTCAACCACAATACCAATTAGTTCATTACAACTATAACTAACGGTTAAACTTCCCATTTTAACATAACTTGGTAACTTTTTTCATGATGTGAACCTATTGACTAACCACATAGCATGAATCTGAACTCACAACATGCATCCCACATAAGTCTTAACTTTTAAACAATATAACCAAACCTTACGGGCAACAAATCTAAGACCACATACAACTTGTTAATTTACAACTTGAAACCATCAAATACATGCTAAAAATCTGTTATAGCATCTTGTTAAATGTCTAACACATTATCATGAACATTAGACTAGATTAGATTAGGTTTTAAGGACTGATCAAACAACAAAACAACACTGTCTTTGCTCAGGGGAAGGTGCACCTGCGTCGTTTTGAGCCTTGGCCCTGGCACAGCTGCACAGCTGCACAGGTGCTCAGACTCAGAAAAACTCAGCAAAAGCAGCTGCGTCGTTCCTGCCTTTGATACATGTACAGCTGCGCTGGTACGCAGATAAGAACGATACATTCTGCTTGTTGCACTTCTCTTCAACCCAAAATCCATGAATTTTACATTCAATCAACAAATAATTCAAATTCAGATGCTTCAAACTTAATAGAACCAAACCAAGCATGCTTATCATGATTCTAATCAACAAAACAACATGAACAACCAAAATAAAGGGCCCACGGAATGTGGTGGGGCCCACGGAGCTCGGGGCACCCCGGGTAGCCACAGGTACACCTGCGGCTCCGCCCTCTATAAATAAAGGGCTTGGGGTGGCCATTTTGAGAAGAGAAAAGACGAGGAAGCCCTGTCTATTTTGCTCTGTACACACTATAAATTGAGTGCTCTCTCTTTCCAAACACTTGTGAGCTTGTGTTTTGCTATATTTTATCGGTGAAAACTAAGTATTCATTCAGTCAAAGTTATTTGAAGTCTTCTTGGCAGCCCACTATAAGACATCTCACATTACTTAAAGCCTTTCTCCACTTTTATTCACACATAGTTATTCACGTTGAGAGTCGTGTTGTGTATGTATGCCCGGATCGTCGATCCGTGGCATTTATTGCTTATATATATATATATATATATATATATATATATATATATATATATATATATATATATATATAATTATCGGGTTTTCTCAATTGAGCCCAAATATAATATTCGGTGTGTTTACCGTTTTTACACACACACACACACACACACACACACACACACATATATATATATATATATAGAGAGAGAGAGAGAGAGAGTCCGGTTCCAGTTCGGACTTTTTTTTTTTTTACTTTTTTTTAAAACAACTAAAAAATAATTTAATATTTTATGGAACTGGAATTTTTCTATAATACAGTGTTTTGGGTGTAATTTGGTTACATATAACAAAATATGTCTGTAGAGACTGTACATACTTATTTTGTTATATGTATCCAAATCACACCCAAAACACTGTATTATGAAAAAATTACAATTCCATAAAATATTAAAAAAAATAGTTGTTTTAAAAAAAAGCAAAAATAAAAATAAAAATATGGTCCGTATTTTAATCAGGTCCGGGAGTCCGGACCTGATCCTCTCTTTATATATATATATATACTTACATTTTCAGTCCTGCCTGAAGTTTACTTCGTGGCAGTTGATCGTTCATATTTATATTTACATTTCCCGTCATGTCTGGAGTTTATTTCGTGGCAGTTGATTGCACACACACACACACACATATATATATATAAATAAATATATATATATATATATATATATATATATATATATATATATATGAACAATCAACTGCTACGAAGTAAATATGTCTGTAGAGATTGTACATACATATTTTGTTATATGTATCCAAATCACACCCAAAACACTGTATTATAAAAAAATTTCAATTCCATAAAATATTAAAAAAAATTAGTTGTTTTAAAAAAAAGCAAAAATAAAAATAAAAATATGGTCCGTATTTTAATCAGGTCCGAGAGTCCGGACCTGATCCTCTCTCTTTATATATATATATATATATATAACTGTTTGCAGCTTTCATACATATTACATCATCATGTGAGCCTAGGAATCATGTGATCACAGATTTAGTTCCTGAATCTAGATTCGTTTCCCGTGATGGACATTTTTAGTTGTAACCAGCTTGTAAATTATTCACGGTGTTTGAATTTTCTTATACGGCTCTCATACCCATGAGGAGTTCGGCACTACTATATATCTTATTTTCTCAAATATGCTTCGCATCTCGAAAATAAAAGCAAACAAGCCGAACACATAATAAAATACAAGTATCAAAGGCCTCAATTACTATTGAGCAAAAGGGTTTGAAAAACCTGTTTTACAAAACATCACTGCCATATCTCGTTAAAACTGAACTTTTATACAAAATTCAAACCCTTTGTATATAAGTGCAAACGAGGCATAGCACTAATTTTAGACAACTACACATAGAACTACACACACACACATTCAGATAAATGTTTAAACTGAAAAGTAGTGATCACCGTGTTACCACGGATGTCGAGGGGTGCCTAACACCTTCCCTCCACATAATCAAGCCCCCGGACCCTAACGAATTTCGGTTTCAAAGACCAGTTAAGCAGTGTCACATCACTAGGTCTATGTGCAAATCTTTTCTCGATTGAGTTGGTGCAACCATTTAAAAATACCAACTGGCGACTCTTACAGTCCAATCGTCGACATATACTTGTTGGACCTTTTCACAACTTGTTTTTTCAAACAAATCTCACCTAATATGAGAACACGAAAAGACAAGAACAGAAAAAAGACAATTAAAAATCCCGACGTCAACAGGTGGCGACTCTGCTAGGGACATCCAGTAAGAGAGTTTTAAGTCTCTATCAAAGCTTTTCAAAAAATTTATCTTCTTGTGTGTGGATGTTGCATTTACATTTTAAATGAATGTGTACTAATGCATTTACTTACTACACTATATCTGCATGTGATATTAGTGCTTCGTACATGTCATTATTTCCATACGGTGAGACGCGATGTATGTGGATATATGTTGTGTGGTCCCTCCACCAGGAGGTTATCCTGTCGGTGTTTGATTACTAGACTCGTAGGGATACTAATTATAACGAGGCTCAGGAAAGGCACCACCCAAATTCGCTCCAGTTGAAAGACCAGATTAACTTCCCGTCGAGTAAATTGCGATGATTTGGGAACCTTCATGCCAAAAAGCCGCGAGAGTAGCCTAAGATAGGTCAGCCTCTGATAAACCAAACGCAGAGGGAAATCTCTTCATACCTTCACATTTCAATTACTTGTAATTTCATTTCCATGCCAATCTCAATGTAATGGAAAATACAAAGGAATATGTGTACATGCATTCTCTTTCTTATCAAAACCTATCATGCTATCTTATCAACTGACATCCGTTTTGCAGGATAATACTCCTAAACGGACACATTACGTAGCATGTAACATTCCTACAATCACTAAGACTAAACTACACAAGTCTTTTTGTAGGGAAGCAATTGGTCTCGTTACCCGTTAAAAATCAAAAAAGGCAACAAGCCTATAGCCAAGCATGGCTACATCTGGCCAGTCTAATCCTACTCCTGTCTCTTGTGAGGAGTTCAAAGGATTAAGCAACCAAATTACAGAGTTGGTTGTTCTGCTCAAAGAACTACACAAGTCCACTCAGGATCCACAAATACCCATACATACAGAATCCTCTGCATATGGAGGAAATTAGGGTCCGAACAAAGAAATTCCAGTACCTGAGTCTCAGTTGGACAAAACCAACAAAACTTCTGAAATCATTCATCTCAAAAAGATCTAGAACCTGGTGATATCAGGAAGAAAGTCCTACAAATGGAAGAGACCATTCGGTCTATCAAAGGGATTGGAGCACACGGGAGTGTTTCATATCCAGACCTTTGCATCTTCCCTGGGGTTCATTATCCAGAAAAGTTCAAAACTCCTGATTTTGAAAAGTATAATAGATTGGGAGATCCTTACACACATTTGAAAGTATTCATTGGAGAGCTAGGATCTTATGCCGAGGATGAAAAGCTCAGAATGCAGCTATTTTAGAAAAATCTGACTGGAGAAGCCAGATCATGGTACACCAGATTAGACAACTCCAAGATTCATAGCTGGGAGGAGCTAGCTCATGCTTTCTTTAATCAGTACAGTTTCTAAACTCAGATGGCTCCATACCGGTACCAAATTACCAAGGTCAAGAAACAAGCCAATGAGTCTTTCAGAGAGTATGCCCAAATATGAAGGCATCTGGCTGCTTAAGTTATTCCATTTATGACTGAGTCTGAAATTGTGATAACCTTCATAAATATTCAAAAAGCTCCCTCTATGAGAGAGTTTTAGCTGGCATTGGTAAACCATTCTCTGAAATGATCAAACACGGAGAAATGGCTGAGATGGGATTGAAATCTGGGAAGATTCAAGAACTTGTCGCTCTAAAAGTTGTAGCTGAGCACATCCAGTCTAGAAGTTATGGAAATAACCCTCGGAGGGTCCATAAGAAGAAAGAGGAGGATGTTTCCTTGATACTACAAGGACAAAAAGGCAATCAAAGCATGCCTATTCATAGGAGAAACTACTCTATTTTTTAAGCTCAGTCTTCAAACCCTCCATTGCCAAAAAGTAGAGAAGTCAGACGTACCTGAGTGTTCACACCCTTAGGGGATTCACTTGACAATATTCTCAAACTTCTGATAGCTCAGAAGAGAATTACTCATCTTCTTCCACCAGCCAATCCGAGTGGAAAAAGTTTTAATGCAAGCAAGACATGCGCTTATCATGCTGGAGCTCCGGGACATGATACTCAAGATTGTTGGGCCCTGAAGCAGAAAATCTAGGATTTAATTGACAATGGTGAGATTGTGGTGACCAAACCCGACCAGCCTCACGTTCAAGACAACCGTCTTTCTCAACACAAGGAAGAGGAGGTTAACATGATTAACTAAAGTAGTGGATAGAGCTCTAACTATGGGGGTGGTTCATCCCAAACCAGCAAGGACAGTGCTGACAAATGGGATTATGCTCAGTTCCAGTTTATGATGGAACGAAAAATGAAGGATCTTGGTGTGCAGGTAAATTAATTGGCAGAACTGGTGGTTCATCAACACCAAGTGTGATGCCCCCAAAATAGGTATACATCACCCATTCTGAGTCTCCAAATACATGGTACCTAACTCAAATACAAACTTAATTAATACAACTGTCGTGTAAAATACGACAAAACATAGTTGAGTTTTAATACAAATATTATCTCCTTAACAATATCCAAACTCAAATTCAATCTCATTACATTTATTATCACACTATTTTACATAATAATGAGGACTACTAAAATAACCATCTGGACCGTCACTCCATTCCCCGACCAGTCCCAACTATATTCTTCTTTCTTGAAGAGAACAATGAAAGAAAATGGTGAGCTCAACTAGCCCAGTAAGAAATATTATGACTAAGATAATGTAGAATAAATTATCGTTAGCCTTCAACAGTTTAATCACTGATAGAATACAATAGACATCAAGTTTTAGATCAATAACTGCAGCGGAATACGCAATCCATTAGAAGAGTCAAGTAGAGCATGATATCTACTATCTTCAATGATTTAAAAGTTTATCATCAATTTTATCGCTGAGACTCATCTTAATAAATAATCCACATCACTGAATTATCCATGCACTATGGGCCAAGGATATTCATTATACTACAAGAAAATCGGCTAATTTCGACGGATGTAACCTCGACGGATTCTATTCTGTCGCACATAACATACTTTCGACAAAATAATCCGTCGAATATAATTCCCTCAAACATATGCTAAGCACGACGGAATTTCGTCGAAAGTATAAGGCCCTCAATGGCGCCAAGTTTCCCACCAGTGCAAAAACTAACTTCGACGAAATTATTGTTATATCCGAGGAAATGCCCGACGAGGATAAGTTAATTCCGAGGGACTTATTTCCGAACGCTATTCCGTCGAAAATCATTAATAAAACCGTAAAAAAAATCAGATCAGCCCCAGACACCCATTTCTTTTATTTTCTTTCCATCTCTCAACTCTCAGTCTCTCCATCTCTCGACTGTTCGTCTCGATCTCTCCATCTCTCGATCTCTCCATCGACTTTGCAAAGCTTCCTCCCGTTTCTTTCGTCCGCCTTTCGTCCTCATTTTTCTGACTGTTGCTCGTGGCGGTGGTGGTGGTTTGGTAAAACTCATGGCGGCGCTGTGGTGGTTTGGGAAAGCTCGTGGTGCCGCCGTTTCCTCCTCCTCCTCTACAATTATCAGCTAGCTTGCCAGCTTTAAGGTTCTGCCATAATTTTTCCCCTATTTAGAAATCCCCAATTAACTCCATAATAATTGTTAATATATAGTTTTTCTGCCATAATCAGTAATTATAAATAGTTTTTCTTATAATAATTATTGATAATTTATGCCCTAATGTTCCCCTATTTAGAAAATTACATATTTGAAGAAAGGGTTTGGGACTATTACATGTTCTGATATTCTAATTTTGTGATATTGTTAATTGATGAGGAGTTATGTAATTTGAATTGGGACTGATCGAGGAGTTATATGTGGGACTGTTACATATATGTTCTGATTTTGTGATTCTAGCAATTTGAATACATATTTTGCTTTGTGATCAGTTTGGGACTGATATATTTTTTTCTTAGTTTTGGGACTGATAAATTATGTGTTTTGAATTGGGTTTGGTATTGAGTATATACACATGTTAATCAGTAAGTGTTTGGGTTTACTAAACTTTGGGGTTGATTTATTTTATCAGTTATTCTTCAGTAAGTGTGTGATGATGATGTTTGATGTAGGTATATTTGTTATTTCTGACAGAATTTCTGTCAGAATTATTCAATTCCAAAATTTAATTTAATTTAATAGATAAATTAATTTAATAAATAATATTTAAAAATATATAATACAATACAAATAAAATACAATAAAATATAATAATACAATAAAATAAATTTAATTTAATTTAATAATAAATAAATTAAAATAATAAAATAAAATAAATAATAATTAATAATAATAAACTAAATTAAATTTAAATTAAATTAATTTAATTAATTTAACATAAAATTAAATTTAACAAATTTAATTTAAACTTTATATAATATAATAATACAAAACGAAATAAAATATATTAAAACATAATAATAAATTTAATCTGATTTAATAAAATAAAAAATGAATTTAATTTATTATAATAAAATAATCAAAAATTATATTATATATTATAGTATAAAATAAAATACAATACAATAAAATATAATAATAAATACAATTAAATTTTATAAAATACAATTAAATTTTATAAAATAAAATAAAATAATTTAATAGTAGTCTTCATATATATTCCAAATAATAATTCTCAGAAACTAAGTAGCACTTTGTTTTTCATTGGCATAAACTAAGTAGCATTTGCTTAGTTTGTCATAATTTTCAATAAACTCAATAATTAAGTATTATATGTGTGTGTGTGTGTATATATATACATATATATATATATATATATATATATATATATATATATATATATATATATATATATATATGTACTATAATATGAAACTTAAAAACCCGTTTGACAAATAGGAGTGAATGTCGAACAGTAGTCTCTATAGATTCTAAATAACAATTCTCATAAACTGAGTACTACTTACTTAGTTTATTATCATTGGCAAAATAAACTAAGTAGCATTTGCTTTGCCATAATTTTTAATATATAAATGCAATAACACTCTCCCTACATATATGTACTCTTTCTTGTATGCAGGTTTCGACATAGCAGTAGCAGCTAATAGTACTCCAACCGGTTCCTCGGCAACAATTAAAAAAAAGGGGTCGTAGTTCCTGTTTGTGTCCTATACTCGAATAATAAAGGTAATTGAATTACTGCAGACATTCCTCACTATTCCATCATAACAGATGGCAACATCCAGAAGGAGTGCCAGTAAGTTGTTGAACAAAGTTCTAGGTTAAGCAACCCTCTAAATGAGCAAACGATCACTTCTCTGCTAGGAATGAATCATCTCCCGATATGAGTCCAATCCATGATATAAACAGCTTCTCACCACTCCGAATTCCTCAGATGGGTAGTTCTCACAGAACGTCTCACCTCTTGTATGAGAACTATCCATTTGAGAGATTCGGAGTGGTGAGAAGATATCTATATCATGGATTGGACCCATATGGGGAGATGATTCATTCCTAGCAGAGAAGTGATCGTTCGTTCATCTAGAGGGTTGCTTAAGCTGAAACTTTGTTCAATAGCTTAATGGAACTCCTTGGGGATGTTGTCATTTGTTATGATGGAATAGTGAAGAATATTTGCAGTAATTGAATTAACTTTATTATTCAAGTATAGGACACAACAGGAACTACGACCCCTTTTTTTTCGGTTGCCGACTCAAGTAGAGATTCCACATAACAATTCTCATAAACTAAGTAGCATTTTCAATTATATATGTACTATACTTTGAACTTAGAAACCCATTTGACATACACTCAGTAGGGGTGAATGTCGAACAGTCCCCAATTTGGTACTGTTATTGGATGTTATGTCTCTCACTTAGGCCGGTGCATATACGAAACGGTAAATTTTTTGTTATTTTAAGGATTAATCGACTGTTATCTCTATATGTTCTCCGAGTGCATACTTAGATTAAGTTATCTTAGTCTATTTTGTGTGCTTGGAGACCATGGGGAGGTGCTGTCGAAATTTTTTTAAAACTCATGAAACGTATTCAACGTGTTTGCACCAGTGACGAGACGCGTCCAATAAAGGGATAGAAGCCTTATCCCTGTCCTGTAGAGATACTAGGTAAATTTAATTCACGCATGAATATCCAAATTAACTTAATGCGTACTTCTGTGTAGTTAAAAATGCCAGCCGACCGGAGTTGGATGTACCGTAGGATACCCAGTGATGGGAGGAGATTAGTCTCAGCTTATCGTGTTGGAGTTTTAGATTTCTTGAACAAAGCACTAGAACATACGGATGATCCAAACGGGAAGATGTGATGCCCGTGTGTCAAGTGTAAAAATTTGATTTGGAAGAAAGTCGACGAGATTAAATTCGACTTATTTTCTTGTGGATTTGTGGATGGGTACTTCGTATGGACTCATCACGGGGAATCAGAAGTGATTGCAAATATTGTGGAACAACTAATTCCACGGGATTCATACGTCGAACACTATGATCCAGTTGAGATGTTGGTCGATGCTTATGGCCCTACTACTATTGACTGGGCTGAATATGAACCTTCTTCAAGTAGTGTGAAGCAAGTGCCAAATGATACAGCTGCTGCCTTTTACAAGTTGCTATCTGAATATGGGGTCGCGTTGTATCCGGGAAATTATACAGACACCAAGCTTTCTACAGTGACGAAACTCTTACACTTCACGAATGAGCACAACTGTAGTGAGAGAGGTTTCAACGATTTGCTCGCTATAATTAGACAGTTCTTACCTAAGGATCATACTCTTCCTACGAATTACGAAGTGAAGAAGATGGTTAAGGGGTTAAATATGGGATATCAGAAAATCGATGCTACTGAGCAGGATTGCATGTTATACTATGGGGAGGACAGAGATAAGGGACAGTGTGATAAATGCAGCTTATAGCGCTACAAGGTTACAAAATGTGGGGAGAAGGAGAAATATGTTCCCAGGAAAATCTTACGGTACTTTCCACTTGCGCCGAGACTTCAGCGGCTATTCATGTCGTCTCATACGGCTCAACATATGAGTTGGCATCAAACAAGGGATGTCGTGCCTGGTCAGCTGACTCACCCAGATCATGGAGATGAATGGAAGAGATTTGATGTAAATTATCCTGAGTTTGCAGAAGAAGTTAGGAATGTTAGGCTTGGCATGGCTACTAATGGCTTTTGCCCTTTTAATAATTTTAGCCAGCCGTACTCAGTTTGGCCAGTCATTACGGTCACTTATAATCTTCCACCGGCAATGTGCATGAGGGATTCGTATTTGTTTTTGACTTTACTCATTCAAGGGGATAAAAGTCCTACAAAAGACCTTAATGTGTACCTTCGATCATTAGTGGATGAACTAAAGATGTTGTGGGAGACAGGGGTTCAGACGTATGATAAATCGATATGTGAGAATTTTGTCTTAAAGGCAGCCCTGTTATGGACTATCACTGACTTTTCGGCTCTTGGGATGGTTAGTGGTTGGTCAACTCACGGGAAGCTGTCCTGTCTAGTGTGTATGGGGGATATGCAAGGCAACCAGTTGCAGCATGGGCGAAAATGTAGTTTCTTTGGAACTGCTCGTAGATTCTTGCCTCTTGATCACAATTACCGAAAGATGTCTGCACAGTTCAACAGAAAGATAGAGAAGAAGGGGGTTGTTGGTCGGCTGTCGGGCAGTGATGATGTTATCTCAACGAAGCACAACCGTTTAGGAAGGAATGAGGTTGTTGGTCCAATGACTCATGCTGATTATGAGTTAGCTGTATTCACATATCCGGCTAAGCCATTTGGCCCTGAGACACTGACTTACTTAAGCGACAAAGAGTTGAAGATTGTATCTACATACGTGCTTCTAAATATGCCCAAAGTATTATCATACATCACGTAAGTCTAATTATCACGCTCCATGTAGTACAATTTACAAGTGTAGTCATCTCTATATATGTTAAAGACATTTTACTAATATCGCAGTTCATTCGAAGAGGAAGCGCATGCTTCTAACCCAACTTTTACTGCAGTAGAATTGGAAACATTCACTAATGCTAATTTCCAACAGTGGTTTAAGAAAAGGGTTGAATCGGAGAATATTTCTGAGCATTTTATAGATGTCATCTGAGGACCTTACAAAGTTGTTAGTTCTTTTCCCGGTTGCATCGTGAATGGGTACAGATTTAGAGTCGATGACTTGCATGAACTCACATCAGTCAATTCTGGGGTTGTGGTATTAGGAAGCTGCTACCAAGATTCTGAGTCCAATTACTATGGTCATTTACAGGATGTAGTTCTGCTTAATTATCACGGCGGTAAAAAGGTAGTTACATTTAAGTGTAGCTGGTCTGATACTGAAATAGGGGTTAAAGTTGATCGTAATAGAATCACAACCGTGGATATCAAGTCGGTGTTAAAGTCTGATGACGTGTACGCGTTAGCAATTCAAGTGACTCAAGTGTATTACGCTCCTAATGTCGTAAATACTCGAAGCCCCTGGTACACAGTAGTCACTACTAAAACACGCTCATTTAATGCTGATAACATGTTTGGTATAGATGAGGCGTTGCAAGAAGATGTGAGCAACCCACTGGCCGTAGTGTTTCATGCTGAAGATGTGGTGAATACTGATGTCATTGACGTACCTAACGATGAGGATGTCGAGTCCAATGTACACATGAATGATTATGTAGTCGTTGAGGATGATAACGATGACGAAACTGATCTCGAAACTGAGGATGAGGAAGATACCAAATCCGAGAATGATATACACGTTGATTCTGATGGGTTTGATGACGTGAGTAATTGAAAATGAGCATTCATATTAGTACTTACCTCATATTGTTAAACCTTACATATTCGTAATCTACCAATTTTGTTATTGCAGTAGGATATTCATGGCTAGACATAGCAGTGGAGGTCGCCGAGGTGGTGGACGATCCGGTACTGGAGACGGTAGCCACGATGGAGGCTCTTCTGCAGGCGCGAGTAAGTTATCTTAACTAGGATTTAAGTATATCTCAAGCTGCATTAATTACAATTATTATTGAAGTACTATGTTAAATACAATTATTATAGATGCACCTCGTCGACATCACCGAGGGATGAACCTCGGTATCTTTGGTCGTCCGCCGGCAGTGCCACTTACAGTACCGGTGGATGTCATTTCCCAACAGTAAGTGTTAATATATTTGTACTATTTCTATCAGTTATTGCAAAACACAATTCACATAACACATGATGTTATACTTTTTTTGTAGTATACTAGACCTGGTGGCTAAGCACACCCTACACGCAATTTGTTTGATGCATCTCCCGAGAGGGTGCATGCGGTTCAGTCAGTATGCGCGGTACGATGCCACTTTTATGCAGACCGTCTTGCGGGAGTTCCACGTAAGTTAAGCATATTATCACTACATAGTTGTATTGAGATAATAAATCAATTGTTCTTAATTTTAAATAATCTTTTCTTATAGGTTTATTATCGATTTGACCCGAGCATCTCTCAGTCAGCTAGTGATGATGTGATTGAGCATCACGTCGCTGCAAATTACTCTAGATGGCTGTATGAGATGCTATAGAAGGCAGCCCGGGCAGTTTTGGACCAGCCCAGGACCACCATTAGAGATCATCAGCCCCGGATAGTCTCCGATTTAGCCTGGGAGGCTGATGACTTCAAGAAAAAGTCTGAGCAGGCGAAGAAGAACCATGGTCAACTCCAGATAGTACACACCACTGGTTCTCAGTCGTTCGACGAGGCGAAGATTGTAAGTGCGTTGTATTTAGTTATTTGTGTCAAGTTCTCACACAAATACTTAAGACCTGTTTTATGATTGTTTGTATTAGGCATTGGGGAGGACCTTGGGCCTAGATCTTACCATTCTAGAGTTTTGGGATCGAGCCCACATGCCTAAGGACGAGCGTGCTTTGTCTCAGGCAGCTTTAGCTATACGGGTAAAACTCGTCTTACTATTTAGCTTTTAATAATATTCAATCGTAAATAAAAGATATAATTAACATACGTATATGGAATACATTACAGGACCTATTTCAGAGGTTTCGGGACGAGTGTATAGATGAGCTGGAGACTATTATGAGGGGTTCTGAGCCGTTAGATTTCGCCACCCCTCTTCCTGATATTGTATTAGATCGGGATGAGGAGCTGAGACTATGGGTCGCGTCTCAGGATCCCCCTACTAGCAGTACCGGCAGATATCGAGTGTTGGGTTTGCCGAGGATACCCGCATATACACTTCCTGGAGGTTATATTTTTTTATGTTTTACAAAATTATCTGAATTTATCACATTATATAAATTATTATTGGTAATAGAATTTGTATCTCTTTATAGGCTCCAGCCAGCGCCAGCATCCGAGAGCACATGTCGGACCATCTCATACGGGCGCTGGCTTGGATGACGATATCTTCCGGCGGCTGATAGGGGCCGTATCGGATAGGTTCCATACTGATTCGGTCTTTCGGCATCAGCAGTTGCCTTCCAGTTCTCATCTTCACCAGATTGCTCAGGATATTATAGCAGGGGCCTCTGCAGAGAGTACGGGAATACCACGGGAGCAGTTCGACGCTTGGAGCGCCGAGATGCTCCGAATGGTGATTACCCTCTTAGAGGAGGATTTTCGTCCGCCCCCACCTACTCAGGTATTCTTATTATTTATGTTTTTCAATTAAGGCTAGTTTATTAATTCTCACATATATATATACGGACTAATGATTTATATTTTTGATTCTATCAACAGGGTGGCGATAGCGACCAGGCTGACGATGATGAATAGGATCACGAGTCTGATTTCTATACATCAGAGCAGCGTCGTTCACTTCCGCCCGATGATGATACTTTTACTAGTCTATAGTTCATTTGTATATATTCATGTTATTGTAGAACTTTTGTATATATTGTATTGTCTAATTGCGTCTGTACAACTATTGTAAATTATATTGTTTAACATTTATGGAACATTAGCTTATATTTGTAATTGGTTAGCTTATAATACGTTTTGGTGGATATTTGAATGTGAATATGAATGATAATGAGTTGAAGATTAAGTTTTAGTGCTACGTTGCATATTTGAATGTGAGATACAGGTTTATATTACTATGTATTGGGTTGTGATAGGTTACAGGTACATTAATGGGTTTAAACACCTGGAAACTGAACTTTTAAAATCTGCAATTAAAAAAAGGATAGCTAATTCCGACGGAATAGGGTATTTGCGACGGAACTTCCCTCAGAGTTAACAAATAATCAATTTTTAATAAATGCCAAAATATCCTAATTTCAGTCGAACATACGTTATCTTCGACGAAACGTATCCGTCGTAAACGCTATATCTCCGACGCAAATTCCGTCGAAGTTAATAATTAGCCAATTTTAATGAATAGTGGGTTATTTTATTTTTCAGTCGAAAAGAAAATAATTTCGAGGGAATACATCCGTCGAAAATAGGTACTGTTATATTCAACGAAAAAGTTTCGTCCTATATATTATGTCGAAGATAGTTAATGTTCGACGAACATCCGTCGGAGATACGTTCGTCGAGGATAATGAATTTTTGACTGATTTTTTGACGGATCTTATTTTCGACGCGAATATTTACGACTGAATATCTGACAGATATTTCTGTCGGGAATAATATATTTTCGACTGAATAGGCTTATGTCCGACGGATTATTCCGTCGGACTTAAGCTTTTTTCTTATAGTTTACTTCGTAGTAGTTGATTGTTCATATATATATATATATATATATATATATATATATATATATATATTATAACTGTTTACAGCTTTCATACATACTACATCATCTTGTGAGCCTAGGAATCATGTGATCACAGATTTAGTTCCTGAATCTAGATTCGGTTCCCGTGATGGACATTTTTAGTTGTAACCAGCTTGTAAATTATTCACGGTGTTTGAATTTTCTTATACGGCTCTCATGCCCATGAGGAGTTCGGCACTACTATATATCTTATTTTCTCGAATATGCTTCGCATCTCGAAAATAAAAGCAAACAAGCCGAACACATAATAAAATGGAAGTATCAAAGGCCTCAATTACTATTGAGCATAAGGGTTTGAAAAACCTGTTTTACAAAACATCACTGCCATATCTCGTTAAAGCTGAACTTTTATACAAAATTCAAACCCTTTGTATATAGGTGCAAATGAGGCATAGCACTAATTCCAGACAACTGCACATAGAACTACACACACACACATTCAGATAAATGTTTAAACTGAAAAGTACCGATCACCGTGTTACCACGGATGTCGAGGGGTTCCTAACACCTTCCCCCCGCATAATCAAGGCCCCAGACCCTAACGAATCTTGGTTTCATAGACCAGTTAAGCAGTGTCACATCACTAGGTCTATGTGCAAATCTTTTCTCAATTGAGTTGGTACAACCATTTAAAAATACCAACTGGAAACTCTTACAGGCCAATCGTCGATATATACATGTTGGACCTTTTCACAACTTATTTTTTTCAAACAAATCTCACCTAATATGAGAACACCAAAAGGCAAGAGCAGAAAAGAGACAATTAAAAATCCCGACGTCAACAGGTGGTGACTCTGCTGGGGACATCCAGTAAGAGAGTTTAAGTCGCTATCAAAGCTTTTCAAAACATTTATCTTCTTGTTTGTGGATGTTGCATTTACATTTTAATTGAATGTGTACTAATGCATTTACTTACTACACTATATCTGCCTGTGATATTAGTGCTTCGACCATGTCATTATTTCCATACGGTTAGACGCGATGTATATGAATGTATGTTGTGTGGTCCCTCCACCAGAAGGCTATCCTGTCGGTGTTTGATTACTAGACTCGTAGAGAGACTAATTCCAACGAGGCTCAGGAAAGGCACCACCCAAATTCGCTCCAGTTGAAAGACCGGATTAACTTCCCGTCGAGTAAATTGCGATGATTTGGGAACCTTCATGCCAAAAAGCCGCGAGAGTAGCCTAAGATAGGTCAGCCTCTGATAAACCAAACATGGAGGGAAGTCTCTTCATACCTTCACATTTCAATTACTTCTAATTTCATTTCCATGCCAATCTCAATGTAATGGAAAATACAAAGAAATATGTGTACATGCATTCCCTTTCTTATCAAAACCTATCATGCTATTTTGTCAACTGACATCCGTTTTGTAGGATAATACTCCTAAACGGACACATTACGTAGCATGTAACATTCCTACATTCATTAAGACTAAACTACACAAGTCTTTTTGTAGGGAAGCAATTGGTCCCGTTACCCATTAAAAATCTGAAAAGGCAACAAGCCTATAGCCAAGCATGGCTACATCTGGCCAGTCTAATCCTACTCTTGTCTCTCGTGAGGAGTTCAAAAGATTAAGCAACCACATTACAGAGTTGGTTGTTCTGCTCAAAGAACTACACAAGTCCACTCAGGATCCACAAATACCCATACATACAGAATCCTCTGCATATGGAGGAAATCAGGGTTCGGACAAAGAAATTCCAGTACCTGAGTCTCAGTTGGACAAAACCAACAAAACTTCTGAAATCATTCATCTCAAAAAGATCTAGAACCTGGTGATATCAGGAAGAAAGTCCTACAAATGGAAGAGACCATTCGGTCTATCAAAGGGATTGGAGCACACGGGAGTGTTTCATATCCAGACCTTTGCATCTTCCCTGGGGTTCACTATCCAGAAAAGTTCAAAACTCCCGATTTTAAAAATTATAATAGATTGGGAGATCCTTACACACATTTGAAAGTATTCATTGGAGAGCTAGGATCTTATGCCGAGGATGAAAAGCTCAGAATGCAGCTATTTTAGAAAAATCTGACTGGAGAAGCCAGATCATGGTACACCAGATTAGACAACTCCAAGATTCATAGCTGGGAGGAGCTAGCTCATGCTTTCTTTAATCAGTACAGTTTCTAAACTCAGATGGCTCCATACCGGTACAAAATTACCAAGGTCAAGAAACAAGCCAATGAGTCTTTCAGAGAGTATGCCCAAATATGGAGGCATCTGGCTGCTTAAGTTATTCCATTTATGACTGAGTCTGAAATTGTGATAACCTTCATAAATATTCAAAAAGCTCCCTTCTATGAGAGAGTTTTAGCTGGCATTGGTAAACCATTCTCTGAAATGATCAAACACGGAGAAATGGCCGAGATGGGATTAAAATCTGGGAAGATTCAAGAACTTGTCGCTCTAAAAGTTGTAGCTGAGCACATCCAGTCTAGAAGTTATGGAAATAACCCTCGGAGGGTCCATAAGAAGAAAGAGGAGGATGTTTCCTTGATACTACAAGGACAAAAAGGCAATCAGAGCATGCCTATTCAGAGGAGAAACTACTCTATTTTTCAAGCTTAGTCTTCAAACCCTCCATTGCCAAAAAGTAGAGAAGTCAGACGTACCTGAGTGTTCACACCCTTAGGGGATTCACTCGACAATATTCTCAAACTTTTGATAGCTCAGAAGAGAATTACTCATCTTCTTCCACCAGCCAATCCTAGTGGAAAAAGTTTTAATGCAAGCAAGACATGCGCTTATCATGTTGGAGCTCCGGGACATGATACTCAAGATTGTTGGGCCCTGAAGCAGAAAATCCAGGATTTAATTGACAATGGTCAGATTGTGGTGACCAAACCCGACCAGCCTCACGTTCAAGACAACCGTCTTTCTCAACACAAGGAAGAGGAGGTTAACATGATTAACTAAAGCAGTGGATAGAGCTCTAACTATGGGGGTGGTTCATCCCAAACCAGCAAGGATAGTGCTGACAAATGGGATTATGCTCAGTTCCAGTTTATGATGGAACGGAAAATGAAGGCTCTTGGTGAGCAAGTAAATCAATTGGCAGAACTGGTGGTTCATCAACACCAAGTGTGACGCCCCCAAAATAGGTATACATCACCCATTCTGAGTCGCCAAATACATGGTACATAACTCAAATACAAACTTAATTAATACAACTGCCGTGTAAAATACGACAAAACATAACTGAGTTTTAATACAAATATTGTCTCCTAGACAATATCTAAACTCAAATTCAATCTCATTACATTTATTATCACACTATTTCATATAATAGTGAGGACTACTAAAACGACCATCTGGACCGTCACTCTATTCCCTGACCAGTCCCAACTATATTCTTATTTCCTGAAGAGAACAATGAAAGGAAAGTGTGAGCTCAACTAGCCCAGTAAGAAATATTATGACTAAGATAATGTAGAATAAATTATCATTAGCCTTCAACAGTTTAATCACTAATAGAATACAATAGACAACAAGTTTTAGATTAATAACTGCAGCGGAATACGCAATCCATTAGAAGAGTCAAGTAGAGCATGATATCTACTATCTTCTATGATTTAAAAGTTTATTATCAATTTTATCGTTGAGACTCAATTTAATAAATAATCCACATCACTGAATTATCCAGGCACTACGGGCCAAGTATATTCATTAGTATCACGACCACAAATTATCCATGCACTATGGGCCAAGGATATTCGTGTTTTCATCAATAGTCATGATCATGCCAAACAATAATTCATCTTTGCACCCTTGGCCGAAGAGAATGCATAGTCATGATCATATCAACATCTGTCCATCAATGCACTACGGGCTAATGAGGACTTTTACCACATCATTTGTAACATTACAGGTCATAATTATACCGAATGATCCTTGGTCATAATCATACCAATCAACAGTCCATCTATACACGTAAGTCAAAGATGACTTTCATCACAATATAAGCATGAGGATGATGACAATGATATAAGAATTCAATTAAAAGAAAGCAAATGATAAATTTTTAAAGATTTATAATTTAATTTATCCAGAATTCAATAATGTCTAAATTGTCAACATGATACTGCTTTGTGGAGTAAAATTCAAGAATAATACTATATCAAAAATGATTTGGACAACAAAGAAATCAATTTTTATCATAAATAGTACCCCGGATGAATAGTACCCGAGTGAATAGTATTTTGTGAATAGTACTCGTGAATTGTACTTCGTGAATAGTGTCAAACGTATGAATAGTGTCGTACGTATGAATAGTGTCGTATAAATGAATAGTATCCATGAATAGTACTCCAGCATGAAAAGCTTGAAATTTAACAAGAATGTTTAGAAAAATATACTTGTGAAACGATACTAGATGAAGCGCAAATTTCAAGGATATTCTATTAATTTCACGGAGTATAGATGCAAAACTTCAACAAAATGAGTGTAGAATTTGGTATACGAAATGAAATAATATTACTTACACACTACAGAGTATGGAAGAAAATATTATTTCTTACGAATACTGAAAAAAATAATATCTCTTACGAATACGAAAGAAATAATACCCCTTACCTTAGTAGAAGGCTGGATACTGCAATAGTGAAGTAGCAGAATACTCTTCTTCTTTCTCTCTATAGCATCTCTCTCTATAATTGCTCTTACGAGTCTTAGTGAATTGGTGAGAATGAAAGAACAATGAGCTTCTATTTATAAAAAAATATAGTTTCGATAATTGCACGTTTTGGGGCTCGAATTATTACAGTATAGTACCTTCATATTTACCTCTATTTTTAATTTAGTCCTGCAAGTATTATTAATCTTGCACCACCTCCCCTAATAGTACATACATGTGAATCAATAGTACATGTTTGTGAATCAATAGTTCCATTCATGTGAACAAATAGTTATATACATGTGAACTAATAGCAATTATTTGCTCATTTATCCGATTAATTACCCGATTGGTCAATATAACCTCCAGAAATCAATTATTATCGAAATAAATGTCGATTTTCAATAACACTAATAATTCCAACACAATGAAAATATTTTTATCAACAATTTTATCTTTAATCAACACGAACATATTCATCATTAATATTATAACTCATAATATTTAACAACCAGATCATTCTCAGAAAAGAAGGGGCTTTTCGATAGGATTTCTCCCTATTGGCGCGCAATTAGGTGACCAAACCTCTCCTCGACAGAACATTCTAGACATCGTCAATATTACAAATAATAATATGAATAACTTTGCCATCTCAATTATTGATTTAATAATATAAAATATTATGCAAATGATACTGTGACAATAATTGAATCAATAGTATGAGAGATATTATGCAGCAATTACTGTAGCAATAATTGAGTATAACTGAGTGACTTCTCACATAAGCATCAATAATCAATACCGTGTGCTACTATGCAACCACGCATGTTGCTGTTCTTTTACTACCGAGTATTTCAACAGTTTAACGGTAAAACTTTCGCCGTTATTTTTATAAAAAGATAATTTTATCTTTTTCTAACTACGACAATACTTTTATTGTGGGGTCCACCAATGATTGTGTTGTCGTACGGATATTCTCCTATAAAAAAAATATTCCCTGACCAGACGAATATTTTATGACATCTTGCTTACTTTGTAAAATTTATAAATATTACCCACAACTATAACATTATATCAAATCCACACCTTAATACTCAAAAAAAATATTTTGAGAAAATTAATATTTATTCATAAAATTTAGTGTCTTACACCAAGTCACATGTCAATTATTCAGTCAGGAGCAGGCTAGCCTCATTTCTCTTATTCCAAGTACTCCACCACGTACTCCAAAAAGTGAAACACTGGAGGATAAAATTGAAAAAAGAGCAAAAGCCAAAGCCCGTCGGGACTTAGCCAACAAAAGGGAATTCACCTATTTAGGTCAACCGATGGAAGAGATTTTGCAGATACTGATCAATGAGGGAAGAATCACAGCTCTGCTACCTCTAATCAACCCACGCTCAAGACAGTTTAATTTTAATGGAATATGTCAATACCATTCCCACTCTCGCGATCACAACACTGAAGAATGATGGGCATTCCGCCACCTTATTCAGAACCTGGTTGACAGCGGGGTCCTACAAATGACAGACAATGATGCTGTATTACTGGAGAGTGGGGACACATTTCCTACAAAATGGAAGGAAGTCGTAGCAGTTATATCTTCTGAGGGAGACTTGGCTCCCACACCACATACAATTCAACCTATTCAACTCAAAGGTGTTGAAAACCCTTTAAAAGTGGCTGCGCCAAAGCCAATCATGTTATCATTCAGGCCACAATATCATGTTGTCAGCCTACAAAAAGTACCATAGAATTATGGAGAGGCTAAAGGATCCACATCCAATATAACTGCTGCAGTGTTGAAGGAAAATCTACTGTATCTTCCCCAACGGGTGATGAAGCCTACCATCAGGTCAAAAGGGAAAGATCCCATGGAGAAGATTGAAGAATTCCTCCGTACTATGGGATATAATAAAGCCAATGTGGTTTTAAGCTTGAAAGAAGCTCCATAACAGATTTCTATACTGGACTTAGTTTTCTCCTCAGAGGATCACCAGAGGGTCTTACTAAGAGTCTTATTAGAAGAAGCCCACTTGCCAAAATCAGCAAATGTTAAAAAGTTTCATCATCTGGTTGATCACATCTTCAATAACAATGTGATCTCCTTCACCGATGATGACATACCTCCCGAAGGGACTGATCATTGTAAACCGTTACACATAATGGTTATGTCCTCCGGATATATGATGGGAGGAGTTTTGATAGATGGGGGATCATCCTTAAACATATGTCCCTACGTCACCTTGGAGAAGATGAATATCAATCTCAACAGGATCCGAAGTAGCCATACAATTATCAAAGCTTTTAATGGATCCCGATGAAATACTGTCGGAGAGATTGAAATACCTGTGGAGATTGGTCCACATACATTCTGTGTATCCTTCCATGTACTCAAGATAGATACAGGATATAATCTACTCTTGGGAAGACTGTGGATTCATATGGCTGGAGCCGTCCCTTCCACCCTTCATCAGTAGCTCAAATACATCATTAACAGTAGCTTAGTAACTGTTAATGTTGAGCCAGAATGTCCTAAATAAGGTGGCATACCACTCATCAGTTTCAATGCAGAAGTTGAGCCTGTCAGTTTCCAGACCCTTGAGGTGAGCAACACTCACTATCAACCCATTGGGGCGCCACCTCTGATACCTAGAGTTTCTGTCGAGGTAATGTCGGCAAGTCAAGAGATGATATCCTTGGATTTTCAACCTGGACAAGGGTTAGGCAAGGATCATCATGGCATTAAGCGCCCAATTCAAGTTCTCAGTCAAACAGGGATAGCCGAACTAGGCTATTCTATTGGGTCCAGTCATAGGAACCCTCACAAGCACAAACATGTTCCTTTATCTTCAAGGCAATTGCCTACACCTACAGAAGTTGAGCCTATACGACCTTCATTAAAGGTCCCTGCCCATGTGATTGCTATGATGTTTCCTAAGCCTATACCGGTCAAAGAAAAGGAAGTCCTGATTCCAGACCCCGAAGGGGAGGAAAAGAAGTGTAGACGTAAACAAGACATTGCAAGGCGGTTATCAAACATGCACGTCCTGGTCCATACGGAGGGTATGAGCAGAGATATTCCAGATGATGATTTTCCAAACATTATGGTCATCATTCAGGAGAAGGAGAACGACAACAGCCCCTTCATCACAGCCGTCCACCAGGACTTCACCCATATTTATATATATATATATATATATATATATATATATATATATATATATATATATATATTATTCAGGAATTAAAATTTGATAACATATAAGGGTAAATATGTAATTTTATCTATTTAGTCAACCCCAAAAACTTGTAGATGTACTAACTGTTACATAAAAAACTAAAGAGAATATGAGTGTTATTATGGTTATCTAGAGGGGATGTCACTGTATTTTACTCTTTTATTAAAGTTAATAAACCCTGCTTTGGAATGTAAATGTGACAACCCCAAAATAGGTCCATTCCACCCAACCTATTATGAGTCGTCAAATACATGGTACAGAAAATAACTATGATTTTATTACAACAATTGTCTTGCAAAATATAACAACACATATGCTGTGAGTTTTGATACAAATATATACCAACTGTGACTCTCATCCCAACCTTGGATAGCACGTCACAATGGCACCTTACATAAAGGTATAGTCAAAAACTGTTTTAGAAATTAGAATCTTTAGGAAGTGCTCAAGGAAACCTTCGTACATGGGAGCCCATGCGTGTAGGTTATGATAGATATCATATGTCCACAGAATTATCCTTGATTGACCCAATAGACCCCAAAAAAAATGAGAAGATTACTATCATAATCTTTTCGATAGTGAGTCTTCTCTTGATATATCATTATCTCCACTGTCTCTAATTGAGAGTTATAATTCAACCAAACACCAAGATTATATAGGTAGTGCTCGTAGATATACTCAGCAAGTGGATGTGCACAACTCTGTCTTATGATGACACGAGATTGTATGTCATTATACATCTTGTATGATAGTGGCAAAACACCCTTCCAACGTTGGGTTCGCCTCACCCTATTTGATTTACCAAATATAACTACTAAATGATGTATAAAATATAACACACTTTTCTATACTGTTTAGGGAGGACTTCACAGCTAGAGACCACCGTTCTATTCTCTTGTTACCCCTGCTCGACCCAGCTACACTCTTATTACCTGAAAGAAATTGTGAAGCAAAAGGGTGAGCTCAACTAGCCCAGTAAAGAATATCATGACTAAAGATAAATAAATTATCAATAGCCTTCAACAGTAATAAATCAGAGATTTAAAACATATGGCAGATGATAAAAATTTTCAACCATAGTTGCAGCGGAACGAGCAATCCATTAGAAGAGTCAAGTAGACCATAAAGTCTATTATCTTCTCCACGTTAAAAATCCACCAATAATATTTTTTTCCTGTAACATCAATCAACAGTTCTGGTCCACAATCATATGAATAACTCATAATCATAATTGTGATTCTAAATTCCTCTTCGCATCCAGGACGAAGATAATTTTCATCACATGTCTTTACCTGAAACATCAAAGATCATGGTTATACCAAATCACAGTTCCTGTTCATAATCATACTAATAAATTCATCTTTGCACTACAGGCCAAAGATATTCAACAACAGCTCATCTTTGCACTACGGGCCAAAGATATTCAATAACAGTTCATCTTTGCACTACGCGCCAAAGATATTCAACAACAGATCATCTTTGCACTACGGGCCAAAGATATTAATATCTCAAAAAATATATATATAATCATTTCAGAATTTATATAAACAATAATTATAACCATGTTGATCAATTCACCTTTGCACTTAAGCTAAAGATATTCAATTATAACATCAATGGTCATGATCATACCAGTCAACAATTCAACTTTACACTACTGGCCAAAGAAAACCCATAGTCACGATCATACCAATAATCTACCCATCTTTACACTCAAGTCAAAGAGAAATATCATCATTAGGGTTATAAAAATGTTATATATGATAATAAAAATAATATAATCAACAGATAGATTTAATCTCGAGAGTAAGATTCATAAATCAACGATAATTTGGTCAGAAAAAGAAACCAATTTTGTCGTGAATAGTAACTCGTGAATAGTAACTCATAAATAGTAACTCATGAATAGTAATCCCGACATGAAAAAGATAGAAATTCCACAATAAAATCCATACCAATATTTTGGTATAATGATATTGAAAGAATAACATTTCTTAAACTTATAAATAATTTATTCTAATTGTTTACACTTTACTAAATAATGCATTTAATCATCCTAAAATACCAACTCATAAGATTTCCTCACCAATAACCAAAATTCTCATCAAAAATCTGCATATACCTCATATAGGATTTTCAAGTCATAAAATCATATTTTTTAATTTTCTTACTTCACATAACATATTTAATTCATTTACTCATACTAGTCTATTTTCATAAAAAATACCAAAGCAGTACAAACAAATTTTCTTTTCTAAGATTTAACAGAATATAGTTCCATATTGAACATATATTTTTCTCAGAATTTTTAAAATTCATTTACTATTTTTCATATGGCCAAAACAGCCGAATATTTAGACATTTATCATAAACTATACTTTTATCTAAAAATTCTGAAATTTATAGAGTATACTTCTGTTATATACATGTACTTCCAATAAAAATTTCACCAATTTTGGAGTTAACCACAATGAGTTATAAGGGTTTTCTTTTAAAGTAGTCTTTTTCCATAAAATTCATAACTCTTAATCTATACATCCAAAAATAGTCATTTTTGGACACAATCTAGAAAACTCATTAAATTATCATTTTAAATTTTTTTAGAATTTTTGAAGGTCAGAAAAATTACGAAATTAAAAAACATAATAACCCTTAAAATCCCTTACCTCAAAAGAGCAGTATTTCTGACTAGAATATCGGATGAAAAGTCGAAGGAACCTTACACTGAATAACAACTCTCAAAGTATCTAAAAACCCACAAAAATACGCTCGATATTATAGAGAGAGAAAACTTATGTTTTTGGTGTGATTTTCAATTCTAACTTAAGCGCCTATTTATAGAAAAATGCTAGAACGCCAAAGGAGACTAAATTAATAAAATAATAATATTAATTTTTCCTCTTCTACTCCCACTCTTGCTGAAAAATCTGAGCAGCCAACATTAAACAAAATTCAGCACATGTTTTTAACACCAACCAAAAATGGGTCCCACCCATAATTTAATAAAAATTATTTTATTTTCTGAAACTTTAATAATTCATAGAAAATAGCCTGTTTATCAAAAAAATACGAATTTTATGTCCATTCCACACGAAATCAAATTCTCTACAACTTTGTAGCTTTAAGTTTTTCCAAATTTCTAACAGAAAATATCCAAAATCACAAACAGATTATTTTCAACACCTCTAAAAATCCATAACAAATTATTCGTTCATTTTTAACGGTTCAAAATTTGCGAATATATACTCAACTTATATATGTATAACATATCCAAAAATCACAACGATCCAACGGTCGGATTAAAATTATACCTCACACAGTAGAGCTTTAAGAATACCAATTTGATCTTTTAATACCTCCAATTTGACAAAATAATGATAAAATATCTTAACACTAATTCCTTCATTTATAACCACATAAATAAATTCATCATTTATATCCACATCAAATAAATATTTCCTCAATAATTAATTATTCACAAATAATATTACAGAATCACAATAATGACAACTAGGCAGTTCCCAGAAAAGAGGGGGCTTTTCGATAAGGATTTCTTCTTACTGACGTGCAATTAGATGACCAAACCTCTCCTTAGACAAAGCTTTCTAGACATTACCAATAATGTTATCTAATGATATTATTCAAATAATATGAATTATTGATCTGATAATAAAAAATATTGTGCAGCGACAATTATTGAACAACAATAATATAAAATATCAACGTAGCAATTATTGAATTAATAAAATAAAATATTGAACAGTAATTACTGTAACAATTATTGAGTAGTGCCTTCTTACGTAAGAATCAATAATTCAAAAATACTGTGTAATACCGTGGCTACTGTGCAACAACGCGTATTACTTTACTTTACTCACCGGGTATTCTAACAGTGTTAACGGTAATGATTACGCCGTTATTTATAAAAATTTAAATTTGTCGTTTTCTTCATCCGACAGTTATTCTGTTATGGGGCCCATAAATGGTTGCGCCGTCGTACGAATATTCCCCGACAGAAATAATATTCCACGACCAAACGAATATTTTCTGACAACAATGAATATTTTATAACCACTTGCTTATTTTGAAAAATTTACACATTTCACCCATAACCAAAGTATTATATCAAATTAACACCTTATTATTCACAATAATAAATAAAAAAAATTCGATTTTATTCATTAAAAAGTTGGGGTCTTACAACCTCCCCTCCTTATAAAAATTCTTCCCCGAAATTTACGTACCTTGTATTTCGAAGAGTTGAGAATACCTTACTTTCATTTCAGATTCTATCTCCCCGGTCATCATGATTTCTCCATTGCTCATCTTCCGTGATAATTTCATTTGGGTTCCTCACTTGTTGGGAAGTTATGACAACCGCCCTCCCTTGAACTACCCGGCTTTGACTTGTCTGGGGCAGCATTTGGTGTCATCACTATCGTTGGAATATACTTTTCTATAGGTCATATTCTACCCTCGACTGCTTCGTCGTACTCCTGATTCATGATCTGAATCATCAATCTTCGATCCATATCGAATTGAGATTGACCGCTCTGTACAGGGTAATTTAAAACTTGATGTTGGGTTCTCCCAATTGCTGTCCAAAAAGAGAAATACATATCATCTATTTTAGCCTTCTTAGATCAGATATTTCTTTTCACAATATCAACGCGTCGTGTGGCTTTTACCTATGCATCACTCATTCTTACTCGTTTAGTTGTTTCTTCTTTCAGCTCAGATTCTAGCTTTATCATCTTATACTCTGCCAAAGAATGCTTCTGTTCAAGCATCACATATCGGAAAATACAAGCTTAAATTGTTGCATCCTTTTGCTCCATGACCGCCTGCCGTTCTTCAACCTGCTCTTCTAACTCATGAATACGATTTTGCAATTCTACATTTTGATCATAAAATTCTTCTCATAAATTCTCCTCAGGTTCTTCTTCTTTCTCACTCTCAGCTGCTACCTCTGCGACTATCTCGGGTGCAACTATTAATTATTCCCTCACCACAAGAATATCTCTAATTCCTTCTTCGCCTGACATCATATTACTATGGTTGGTGATTAGAGATATCCCCGAGGTCTCATTCACTCCATTGTTAACATTCTCAGCTGCCATTCTCAAATACTGTCATAAAATAAGGGTTAATTAAACAAATTAACGTATCACATAATATCCTTATATTATGACCGACCAACAAATAAGCTTAGGTAGGACACACTAACGAAGGATTTACTCATCTCTCCCCTCCTAGTTCTATTCCCCGATCTCCGCCAGAGACCATATCCCTAAGCTCTAATACCAACTGTGACAACCCCAAAATAGATCCATTCCACCCAAGCTATTCTGAGTCGCCAAATACATGGTACAGAAAATAACTACAACTTTATTACAATAATTATCGTGCAAAATACAACAACACATATGCTGTGAGTTTTGATACAAATATATACCAACTGTGACTCTCATCCCAACCTTAGATAGCACGTCACAATGGCACCTTACATAAAGGTATAGTCAAAAACTGTTTTAGAAATTAGAATCTTTAGGAAGTGCTCAAGGAAACCTTCGTACATGGGAGCCCATGCGTGTAGGTTATGATAGATATCATATGCCCACAGAATTATCCTTGGTTGACCTAATAGACCCCAAAGAAAAATGAGAAGATTACTATCATATTCTTTCCAATAGTGAGTCTTCTCTTGACATATCATTATCTCCACTGTCTCTAATTGAGAGTTATACTTCAACCAAACACCAAGATTATATAGGTAGTGCTCGTAGATATACTCAGCAAGTGGATGTGCACAACTCTGTCTTATGATAACACGAGGTTATATGTCATTAGACATCTTGTATGATAGTGGCAAAACACCCTTCTAACGTTGGGTTCGCCTCACCCTATTTGATTCACCAAATATAACTACTAAATGATGTATAAAATACAACACACTTTTCTATACTGTTTAGGGAGAACTCCACAGCTAGAGACCATGTTTTATTCTCTTGTTACCCCCGCTCGACCCAGCTACACTCTTATTACCTGAAAGAAATTGTGAAGAAAAAGGGTGAGCTCAACTAGCCTAGTAAAGAATATCATGGCTAAAGATAAATAAATTTTCAATAGCCTTTAACAGTAATAAATCAGAGATTTAGAACATATGGTAGATGATAAAAAATTTCAACCATAGTTGCAGCGGAACGAGCAATCCATTAGAAGAGTCAAATAGACCATAAAATCTATTATCTTCTCCATGTTAAAAATTCACCAACAATGTTTTATCCCTGTAACATCAATCAACAGTTCTGGTCCACAATCATATGAATAACTCATAATCATAATTGTGATTCTAAATTTTTCTTCGCATCCAGGACGAATATAATTTACATCACATGTCTTTACCTGAAAACATCAAAGATCATGGTTATACCAAATCACAGTTCCTGTTCATAATCATACTAATAAATTCATCTTTGCACTACAGGCCAAAGATATTCATCAACAGTTCATCTTTGCACTATAGGCCAAAGATATTCAACAACAGCTCATCTTTGCACTACGAGCCAAAGATATTCAATAACAGTTCATCTTTGCACTACGGGCCAAAGATATTCAATAACAGTTCATCTTTGTACTACGGGCCAAAGATATTCAACAACAAATCATCTTTGCACTACGGGCCAAAGATATTAATATCTCAAAAAATATATATATAATCATTTCAGAATTTATATAAACAATAATTATAACCATGTTGATCAATTCACCTTTGTACTTAAGCTAAATATATTCAATTATAACTTCAATGGTCATGATCATACTAGTCAACAATTCAACTTTGTACTACTAGCCAAAGAGAACCCATAGTCACGATCATACCAATAATCTACCCATCTTTACACTCAAGTCAAAGAGAAATATCATCATTAGGGTTACAAAAATGTTATATATGATAATAAAAATAATATAATCAACAGATAGATTTAATCTCAAGAGTAAGATTCATAAATCAACGATAATTTGGTCAGAAAAAGAAATTAATTTTGTTGTAAATAGTACCAGTGAATAGTAACTCGTAAATAGTAACTTATGAATAGTAACCCCAACATGAAAAAGGTAAAAATTTTACAATAAAATTCATACCAATATTTTGGTATAATGATATTGAAAGAATAACATTTCTTAAACTTATAAACAATTTGTTCTAATTGTTTACATTTTACTAAATAATGCATTTAATCATCCTAAAATGCCAAACTCATAAGATTTCCTCACCAATAACCAAAACCCTCATCAAAAATTTGCATATACCTCATATAGGATTCTCAAGCCATAAAATCATATTTTTCAATTTTCTTACTTCACAAAACATATTTAATTCATTTACTCATAACTAGTATATTTTCATGAAAAATATCAAATCAGTACAAACAAATTTTTTTTCTGGGATTTAGAAGAATATAGTTCCATATTGAACATATATTTTTCTCAGAATTTTTAAAATTCATTTACTATTTTTCATATTGTCAAAACAGCTGAATATTTAGACATTTATCATAAACTGTACTTTTATCTAAAAATTCCGAAATTTACAGAGTATACTTCTGTTGTATACATGTACTCCCAATAAAAATTTTACCAATTTTGGAGTTAACCACCAGGAGTTATAAGGGTTTACTTTTAAAATAGTCTTTTCCCATAAAATTCATAACTCCTAATCTATACATCCAAAAATCGTCATTTTTGGACACAATCTAGAAAACTCATCAAATTATCATTTCAAATTTTTTCAGAATTTTTAAAGGTCAAAAAAATTATGAAACTGAAAAACATAATAATCCTTAAAATCCCTTACCTCAAAAGAGTAGTATTTCTGATTGAAATATCGGATGAAAAGTCGAAGGAACCTTATACTGAATAACAACTCTCAAAGTATCTAAATACCCACAAAAGTACGCTCGATATTATAGAGAGAGAAAACTTATGTTTCTGGTGTGATTTTCAATTCTAACTTAAGCGCCTATTTATAAGAAAATGTTAAAACGTCAAAGGAGACTAAATTAATAAATTAATAATATTAATTTTTCCTCTTCTACGCCCACTCTTGCTGAAAAATCTAAGCAGCCAACATTGAACAAAATTCAGCACATGTTTTTAACACCAACCAAAAATGGGTCCCGCCCATAATTTAATAAAAATTATTTTATTTTCCGAAACTTCAATAATTCATAGAAAATAGTTTGTTTATCAAAAAAATACGAATTTTATGTCCATTCCACACGAAATCGAATTCTCTACAACTTTGTAGCTTTAAGTTTTTCCAAATTCCAAACAGAAAATATCCAAAATTTACAAACGAATGATTTTTAACACCTCTAAAAATTCATAACAAATTAGTTGTTCATTTTTAATGGTTCAAAATTTGTGGATATATACTCAACTTATATATGTATAACATATCCAAAAATCACAACGATCCAACGGTCGGATTAAAATTATAACTCACGCAGTAGAGCTTTAAGAACACCGATTTGATCTTTTAATACCTCCAATATGACAAAATACTGATAAAATGCCTTAACACTAATTCCTTTATTTATAATCACATAAATAAATCCATCATTTATATCCACATCAAATAAATATTTTCTCAATAATTAATTATTCACAAATAATATTACAGAATCACAATAATGACAATCAGGCAGTTCCCAAGAAAGAGGGGGCTTTCCGATAAAGATTTTTCCTTACTGGAGCACAATTAGATGACCAAACCTCTCCTTAGACAGAACTTTCTAGACATTACCAATAATGATATCTAATAATATTATTCAAATAATATGAATTATTGATCTGATAATGGAAAATACTGTGCAGCGATAATTATTGAACAACAATAATATAAAATATCAACGCAGCAATTATTGAATCAATAAAATAAAACATTAAACAGTAATTACTGTAACAATAATTGAGTAGTGCCTTCTTACGTAAGAATTCATAATTCAAAAATACTGTGCAATACCGTGTGCTACTGTGCAACAACGCGTATTACTTTACTTTACTCACCGGGTATTCCAACAGTGTTAACAGAAACGATTACGCCGTTATTTATAAAAATTTAAATTTGTCGTTTTCTTCATCCGACAGTTATTCTGTTATGGGCTCACAAATGGCTGCGCCGTCGTACGAATATTTCCCGACAGAAGGAATATTCCACGACCAAACGAATATTCCCCGACAACAATTAATATTTTATAACCACTTGCTTATTTTGAAAAATTTGCACATTTCACCCATAACCAAAGTATTATATAAGATTAACACCTTATTAGTCACATTAATAAATAGAGAAAATTCGATTTTATTCATTAAAAAGTTGGGGTCTTACAGTAAACATACAAACCCGCGCGTTGCGGCAGGATTATTCATTTTGTTAATAATAAATTTATACTTGCAATTAATAAATTAAAATATAATAAGAAGATGGTAGATTGCTGTGTGATGATCAAATTTTGGTAACATATATTACATATAGTTGGGTAATCATTTTGTGCGCAAATACATATCCAAGTATATAATTAATCTAATCAATAAACCCCAGGACTTTATATAACAATTTTGTGCGTGTGTGTGTGTCTATATATATATATATATATATATATATATATATATATATATATATATATATATATATATATATTAATTTACTGATAAAAATATTTATAATGTAACCAATAAGGTTAAAAATGGGTATCTCTTTCATTCTAAAGCACTAACAAATATTTAGAAAATGTAATATCTCAGCGAGTTGTTATATTGATATGAATGCTAGTGGCATATTTGAAGTCTGTTACACATTACACTAATGTCACCAAGCCTCAAATATCTGACACAGGTACTTGATGCATTTTGAAGAGTCCATGTCTCATATACACTTACTTGCATCAGAATTCTAACATCCAAACGAAAGGAAAAATAACGGAATAATGTCCTAGTTTCGGTCCTCAAACCTAAAGGGAAATCACATGTTACATGCGGAAACTGAAAAGTACGAGCATTAATAATTTTGTTAGATCTTCATGTCAACAAAATACTATGTCCAAAAACATAGCAATATAGCACTGTGTCATACATAACACAATGTTATAGTTAAAGAACGAATACATTGCCTCATTAGTTTTATATTCATTTTTTGCAATTATATAGGCACTCACAGTATTACCGTAATGCCAAAAAAAATATTAATGATGATGAAAATAATTTATCGGATGCTAGTACTTAACAAATCATGCAAAGCCAAAGTTCAGATAATTGAATGCTGTGAAGAAGTCATAAATATAAACACCATGAGATATAGTCCACAAAAATTGCGATAGACCCTCATATTGAAGGAAATGTCACCATAATCTGAAGGTCTCCATATAACTCCTTTACACTTTTAACAATATTTAGAATTGTTTGTAGCATGAGTTGTTGCGTACTAGTTGGTATGTATTTATAAAGAGAAATTAGGTTAAATAACGGAGAGTAATGATAATTGCTCAATAATGAAAATATCATAATGTTTTAAACTATATAATATTATGTTGTAATATAATTTAATTAGTAATGATAATATACGCACAGTTTAGATATGTGGTGATTTTGTTATTTTGTTATATATGTGTATTATAATATTATACCATACATGTATAATATAATGTATGGTATAATTATGAATGGTATAATATTAGAAAAATAGTGATTTTAGGATATAATAATTATGTTTAGAAAAGTATTGGATTTAGGGAATTATAAAATCAACATAGTAAGTTATGATTGATATTATTTGTTATTTTAATTTTATTTTAAATGTTGTAAACTGTACAATATTATGTTGTAATATAATTATAAATGGTATAATATTATGTTGTAATATAATTATAAATGGTGTAATATTATGTTGTATAATATCATAAAATAGTGATTTTAGGAGATAATAATTAAATTAGAAAGGATTATATCAGAACAGTTGACATTACCAAAACAATTTAAATTTGTAGTGATTTAGGGGATTATAAATTCAAAATATTAATTTGGGATTAAAAAATAGTGATTTTAGGATATAATAACTAAATTAGAAAGGATAATATCAGAACAGTTGACATTACCAAAATAATTTAGATTTGTAGTGATTTAGGAGATTATAAATTCAAAATATTAATTTGGGATTAAAAAATAGTGATTTTAGGTGATAATAATTAAATTAGAAATAATTATATCAGAACAGTTGACATTATCAAAATAATTTAGATTTGTAGTGATTTAGTGGGTTATAAATTCAAAATATTAATTTGAAATTAAAAAAGTTATGATTTTATGAGATAATAATTAATTTAGTAATGATAATATTAAAACAGTTAACATTATCAGAACAATTTAAATTTGTAGTGGATTAGGAGATTATAAAATCAAAATATTAATAATAATATAAAAATCGTTTAGATTGAGAATGTAGTGATTTAGGAAATTATAAAATTAACATAGTAAGTTATGATTGATAGATAGTTATTTTGTTATATACGTGTATTACAATATTATACCTGTAAGACCCCGAATTTTATGAAATAAAAGTATTCAATTTTTCTTATAATTACTATTCAGTAAATGGTTAAATTGATAAAAGTTTAAAGTTATGGGTGAAATATGAATTTTTTTTTCAAAATAAGCAAGTGGTTATAAAATAATCATTGTTGTCGGGGAATATTCGTTTGGTCGTGGAATATTCTTTCTGTCGGGGAATATTCGTACGACGGCGCAGCTATTTGTGGGCCCCATAACGAATAACTGTCGGGTGAAGAAAACGACAAATTTGAGTTTTTACAAATAACGGCGTAGTTGTTACAGTTAACACTGTTGGAATACCCGTTGGTTAAAATACAGTAATACGCGTTATTGCACAGTAGCACACGGTATTGCACAGTATTTTTAAAATTATTGATTCTTACGTAAGAAGGCACTACTCAATAATTGTTACAGTAATTACTGTTTAATATTTTACTTTATTGATTTAATAATTGCTGCATTGATATTTTATATTATTTTTATTTCAATAATTGTTGTTGCACAGTATTTTCTATTATCAGATCAATAATTCATATTATTTGAATAATATTATTAGATAGCATTATTGGCAATGTCTAGAAAGTTCTGTCTAAGGAGAGGTTTGGTCATCTAATTGCGCGCCAGTAAGGAGAAATCCTTATTGGAAAGCCCCCTCTTTCCTGGGAACAGCCTGGTTGTCATAAATGTGATTCTGTAATATTATTTGTGAATAATTAATTATTGATTCATATGATAAGAAAATATTTATTTTATGTGGATATAAATGAGAGATATATTTTTGTGGTTAAAAAATGAAGGAGTTAATGTTGAGATTTTTATCCGTATTTTTGTCGGAATGGAGGTATTAAAAATCAGGGTTTTTGAGATATTTTGCGGGGGTTATAATTTTTAATCCGGCCGTTGGATCGTGGTAATTTTTGGATATGTTATATATATATAAGTTGAGTATATGCCCACAAATTTTGAACCGTTAAAAATGAACGTATGATTTGTTATGAATTTTACGAGATGACTGGTTCAGAAATTGTTGAATTTTCGGAGTTTATCATTTTGGTGGAAAATTCTAGAATTGGTGGGCCCCACTTGTGATTGGTGAAGAAATGTGCTGAATTATATTTCAAATGTGGTGGGTGGGAATAGTAGCAGGTAAAGCCATCAGGTTGCAGGTCAAACCTACCAAAATTTTCCTATAAATAGAGGGCTAAGTTAGAATTGAAAATCACACCAGAAACATAAGCTTTCTCTCTTTCTCTCTCTATATTATGAAGCATATTTTGTGAGTTTTTAGATACTTGGTGAGTTTCTATTCATCAGTGCAAGTTTCCTTCAGCATCATATCCGATATCCAGTCAGAAGTACTGCTCTTTTGAGGTAAGGGATATTAAGGGATTTTAAGGGTTGTTATGATTTTCAGTTTCGTAATTTTTCTGATCTTCAAAAATTCTGGAAAAATTTGAAATGATATTTTGATGAGTTTTCTTGATTGTGTCCAAAAATGGTGATTTTTGGATGTATAGTTTGAGAGTTATGAATTTTATGAGAAAATACTATTTTAGAAGTAACAGCTTATAATTCATTGTGGTTAACTCCAAAATTGATGAAATTTTTATTGGGAGTACATGTATATGATAGAAGTATACTCTGTAAATTTCAAAATTTTTGGACAAAAGTATAATTTTTGATAAATGTCTAAATATTCGGCTGTTTTGGCCATATGAAAAATAGTAAATGACTTTTAAAAATTTTGAGAAAAATATATGTTCACTATGGGACTATATTATGCTAAATCTCAGAAAAGAAATATTTTTAGAACTGATTTGGTATTTTTCATGAAAAGGGTCTAGTTGTGAGTAAATGAATTAAATATGTTATGTGAAGTAAGAAAATTGAAAAATAGGATTTTATGGCTTGAGAATTCTATATGAGGTATATGCAGATTTTTGATGAGGGTTTTGATTATTGGTGATAAAATCTTATGAGTTTGGTATTTTAGAATGATTAAATGCATTATTTAGTAAAGTGTAAACAATTTAAATAAATTGTTTATAAGCTTAAGAAATATTATTCTTTCAATATCATTATACCGAAATACTGGTATGGATTTTATTGTGGAATTTCTACCTTTTTGTGTCGGGTTTACTATTTATGAGTTACTATTCACGAGTTACTATTTATGAGTTACTATTCACAAGTTACTATTCACGATAAAAATTAGTTTCTTTTTCTAACCAAATTATAGTTGATTTACGAATATTACTCTTGAGATTAAAACTAGATGTTGATCATATTATTTTTTTATTATTATATATAACGTTTTTATAACCCTAATGATGATATTTCTCTTTGACTTGAGTGTAAAGATGAGTAGATTTTTGGTATGATCATGACTATGGGTTATCTTTGGCCAGTAGTGCAAAGTTGAATCGTTGATTGGTATGATCATGACCATTAAATTTATAAGTGAATATCTTTAGCTTAAGTGCAAAGGTGAATTGATCAACATGGTTATAATTATTGTTTATATAAATTCTGAAATGATTATATATTTCTTTGAGATATTAATATCTTTGGCCTGTAGTGCAAAGATGAAATATTGATGAATATCTTTGGCCTGTAGTGCAAAGATGAATTGTTGATAGTGCAAAGATGAATTGTTGATGAATATCTTTGGCCCGTAGTGCAAAGATGACATGTTGTTGAATATCTTTGGCCAGTAGTGCAAAGATGAATAGATGTTGAGATAAACATGACCAACTGGTGATACAAATGAATATCTTTGGCCGTAGTGCAAAGATGAAGTTATTAGTATGATTATGAACAGGAAATGTGATTTGGTGTAACCATGATCTTTGATGTTTCAGGTAAAGATAGGTGATGAAAATTATCTTCGTCCTGGATGAGAAGAGGAATTTAGAACTACAGTTATGATTATGAGTTATTCATATGATTGTGGACCAGAATGGTTGATTGATGTTACAGGGATAAAACATTGTTGGTGGATCTTTAACATGGAGGAGATAATAGACTTTATGGTCTATTTGACTCTTCTAATGGATTGCTCGTTCCGCTGCAACTATGGTTGAAATTTTTATCATTTACCATATGTTCTAAATCTCTGATTTATTGTTGATGAAGGCTATTGATAATTGAATTATCTTTAGTCATGATATTCTTTACTGAGCTAGTTGTGCTCACCCTTTTGCTTCACAATTCCTTTCAGGTAATAAGAGTGTAGCTGGGTCGAGCGGGGGTAACAAGGGAATAGAACGGTGGTCATCATTTAGTAGTTATATTTGGTGAAGAAAATAGGGTGAGGCGAACTCAACGTTGGAAGGGTGTTTTGTCACTATCATACAAGATGTCTAATGACATACAACCTCGTGTCATCATAAGACAGGGGTGTGCTCATCCACTTGCTGAGTATATCTATGGGCACTACCTATATAATCTTGGTGTTTGTTTGAAGTATAATTCTCAATTAGAGACAGTGGAGATAATGATAAGTCAAGAGAAGACTCACCATTGGGAAGAATATGATAGTAATCTTCTCGTTTTTCTTTGGGGTCTATTGGGTCAACCAATGATAATTCTGTGGCCATATGATATCTATCATAACCTAGACGCGTGGCCTCCCATGTACGAAGGTTTCCTTGAGCACTTCCCAAATATTCTAGTTTCTAAAACAGTTTTTGACTATACTTTTATGTAAGGTGTCATTGTGAGGTGCTGTCCACGGTTGGGATATGAGTCACATTTGGTATGTATTTGTATCCAAACTTACTGTAAGACCCCAATTTTTATAAATAAAGATGAATTTTCTATAAATATCATTTTTGAATATTATGGAGTTAATTTGATATAATGTTATAGTTGTGGGTAATATTTATAAATTTTGCAAAGTAAGCAAGTTGTTATAAAATATTCGTTTGGTCGGAGAATATTCTTTTTGTCGGGGAATATTCGTACGACGGCACAATCATTGGTGGACCCCACAACGGAATTATTGTCGGATTGAGAAAACGACAGAATTATCTTTCTATAAAAATAACAGCTGAGGTGTTACCGTTAAAACCGTTAAAACTGTTGAACTACTCGGTAGTAAAAGTACAGTAATACGCGTGGTTGCATAGTAGCACACGGTATTGATTATTGATGCTTACGTGAGAAGTCACTCAGCTATACTCAATTATTGCTACAGTAATTGCTGCATCATATCTCTTAAATTATTGTCATAGTATCATCTGTATAATATGTTATATTATTGAGACGTTGTGGTAAGTTTGGGGGGGCATATGTCATCATCTAAGAGTCTCTTCGTCAATAGTAATTACCGTCATCAATAGTAATTACCGTCGTCAATAGTAATTACCGTCGTCAATAGTAATTACCTTCGTCAATAGTATTTACCTTGGTCAATAGTAATTACCTTCGTCAATAGTATTTACCTTGGTCAATAGTAATTACTTTCGTCAATAGTAGTTGTCCCTTCAATATTACCAAGAGTCATTTGACCCTTCGTTAAGACCAAGAGTCATTTGACCCTTCGTTAAGACCAAGAGCCACCCTCAGTTTTTCTATAAATAGAGGCCTAGGGCTTCATTATTTTTCACGAATTCATTCAAGCTATAGAGAGAGAAAGTATAGAGAGAATAAGAGAGAGAGAATAAAAGTATTCTGCTACATCACTTTTCCAATATCCAGTTCTTTTAAGGTAGGGAATATTATTTCTTTTATATTCATGAAGAGAACTTCTGTTATTCCATTTGTTATTATTCTGTTGGAATAACCAGTATACGCGGTCTACCCTATACTTGGTGACATTCTTCTATTATTCTGTTGGAACATCCTGTCTGTGTGTTTTACACCGGACCTGGTTCCGTTTATTATTCTGTTGGAACATCCTGTCTGTGTGTTTTACACCGGACCTGGTTCCGTTTTATTATTATTCTGTTGGAATATCCTGTCTGTGTGTTTTACACCGGACCTGGTTCCATTATTTATTATTCTGTCGGAATATCCTGTCTGTGCGTTTACGCCGGACCTGGTTCCATTATTTATTATTCTATTGGAATAACCTGTCTGTGCGGTCTATCGCATGCATGGTGATTTCTTTTGTTATTCCATTCTTTATTGTACTCAGTTGGTTAAGTTTTGACTTCTATACTCCATGAAATTTGTGGAATATCCTTGATAGTTGCGTTTCATCCAGTATCTTTTCAAGAAAATATTCTTCTAAGCATTCTTGAATTTTACTCCACAATGCAGTATCATGTTGACAATTTGGACGTTGTTAATTCCTGGATAAATTAATTCTTGAACTTGTTTTATTGAATTCTTATATCATTGTCATCATCCTCATGTTTATAAAATGTTGAAAGTCATCTGTGGCCTGTATTGCATAGATGGACTTGGTATGATTATGACCAGGGATTATTCGGTATAATCATGACCGTAATGTTACAAATGATGTGGTAAAAGTCCTCATTGGCCCGTAGTGCATTGATGGACAGTTGTTGGCATGATCATGACCATTAATGAATACACGAATATCCTTGGCCGTAGTGCAGGGGTGATTCGATGATGTGGATTATTTTATTAAGCTGAGTCTCAGCGATCACAGTGTTGAAAAACCTTTTAAATCATAAAAGATAGTAGAGTTTATTTTCTACTTGACTCTTTTAATGGATTGCTTGTTCCGCTGCAGTTAAACTTGATGTCTATTATATTTTATCAGTTTAACATTGTTGAAGGCTAATGATAATTTATTCTGCATTATCTTAGTCATAATATTTCTTACTGGGCTAGTTGAGCTCACCCTTTCTTTCACTGTTCTCTTCAGGAAATGAGAACGTAGCTGGGACAAGTCGGGGTACGGAGTGATGGTCCGAATGATAGTATTAGTTAGTAGTCCTCACTATTCTATGTAATGGTGTGTTAATAAATGTAATGAGGACTCCTTTTGAGTATGAATACTCTCTAGAAGATAATATTTGTATTCAAACTCACAGTTTATGTTTTGTCGTATTGTACACGACAGTTGTATTATTAAGTTGTATTTGTATTCTGTACTATGTATCTGACGACCCAAGATGGGTGATGTATACCTAATTTTGGGGGCGTCACAGTTGGTATCAGAGCTTAGGGATATGATCCCTGGCTAAGATGTGAGAATAGAACTAGGAGGGGAGAGACGGGGAATTCCTTCGCTAGTATGACATACCTAAGTTTATTTGCATGGTATTTAATTGGTCGGTCATAATATAAGGATAATATATGACATATCAATTAATTTTTATTTTGTGGCAGTATCTGAAAATGGCATCTGAGAATGTTGAGAATAGCAATGGAGCACAGACGACTGTTGATTCACCACATATCAATAATCAGGATAATGTGCATCAGGAAGGTGTCAATCCTCATGCAAACAACAACACTGACCAAATGATGAATGATCAAATGTTCAGAGGCTTTATGCAATTCATGCAACAACAGGTGAAAGCGGCTCCTGTCCACAACGTAGGTGGAAATACTGGAAACTCTCTGGCGGTCACCGCTAAACAGTTTAAGGAGCTGGGACCACCGGAGTTTAAGGGAGAACCCAAACCACTTGTAGCTGAAACATGGATAAAGCAGATCACCAAGATATTTGATGTCTTGGGTTGCTCCGAGGAGCAAAAGGTTCCCTTTGCCGCCTTTATGTTGCGAGGAGAGGCAGATTACTGGTGGGAATCGATAAAGCGTACTCAACCTGCCGCACTGAAGATGTCTTGGGAGAAGTTCCAAGATCTGTTTAACGACAAATACTTTCCCGAGAGTATTCGTCACATGAAGGAGGTGGAGTTCATCAAATTGGAGCAGAATAATATGACCGTGTCGCAGTACGAGGCAAAATTTGCGGAGTTATCCCGGTTTGCGTCCCACCTGGTGGATAATGAAGAAAGAATGACGCGGATGTTTTTAAGAGGTTTGAAGCCGGAGATACGTCAACATCTTGTTTCTCATAAACTGTGTTTGTATTCAGATGTTGTAAATAGGGCTCAGTTGGTGGAGCGCGATAACGAGACAACGCAACCAAAAGAGAGCAGCCGGCAAAATGATAATACCAGTGAGAGCAGTCATCGAAGCGGTGACAACAAGCGTGGAGGGAATCAACAGGCCAGAAATGGTAACCACTTCGGTGGTAATCAGGGCCAAAACAATAAGAATGGACATTTCAAGAAGAGGAGATTCAACAATGATGGAAAGACGTCAGCACCAGCACCTGTCGTTAAGGAAGGAGAACGACCACCTATCATATGTTTCAAATGCGGAGGGGAGGGGCACATCAGTCCAAACTGCGCGATGCCGTCCAAAGCATGTTATAATTGTGGAAGAGAAGGTCATTTAGCCCGATTTTGTCGTTTACCGAAGACAAATTCAGCTAGGATGGAGGCACCAAAGGCCGTCCCAGAAAAGTCAAAACCGGTTGTGCAAGGGAGAGCGTTTGTTGTGAACTCCCAGAAGCAAGGAACCCGAATGAGGTCATCACGGGTAAGCTTATCATAAACTCTAACGAAGTCTATACTTTATTTGATACCGGTTCAACCCATTCTTTTATTTCTCCTACTTGCGCTCATCGATTAAATTTGATTCCGGAGAAATTAGACTTTGACTTATCTGTTGAAACTCCATTGGGAGAAACCTTCATTACATCCACGTTTATAAGTCTTGTTTGGTTCAAGTTGGTACCCACACATTACCTGTCGATCTTATTTCATTAAAAATACTTGCATTTGACGTGATTCTAGGGATTGATTGGTTAACTACTCATCATGCAAAAATTGATTGTTTTCGTAAGGTTGTTAGCTTTCATATTCCTAATCGACCTATTATGCGAATTCAAGCAACCAAACCATTAAAATCAATCGCTGTCATCTCAAGCCATAAAGCTATTCGTTTATTGAAAAACGGATGTCAAGCTTTCTTAGCTCATGTCACAGATCTAAACAAAAATACGTCAGCTTTGAATGATATTTCTGTTGTTAATAAATTTCCTGACGTATTTCCCGAAGAACTTCCTGGCCTACCCCCAGAGCGTGAAATTGAATTTTGTATCGACCTTGAACCCGGTACAAAACCCATTTCCAAAGCCCCATATCGAATGGCTCCTATTGAACTTCAGGAGTTAAAGACCCAACTGCAGGAATTGTTAGACATTGGTTTTATTCGTCCTAGTACTTCTCCTTGGGGTGCTCCTGTTCTGTTCGTGAAGAAGAAAGATGGGAGTATGCGACTTTGTATTGATTATCGGGAGTTGAATCATGTCACCATCAAAAATAGGTACCCATTGCCACGTATTGATGACCTGTTTGACCAGTTGCAAGGAGCACAATTCTTTTCAAAGATCGATCTTCGTTCTGGATATCATCAGCTGAAGGTTAGAACTGAGGATATTCCAAAGACGGCTTTTAGAACTCGGTACGGGCATTATGAATTCTTAGTTATGTCTTTTGGATTGACTAATGCTCCTGCTGCCTTCATGGATATGATGAACAGGGTATTCAAGGAATATTTGGATCACTTTGTGGTCGTCTTTATTGATGACATCCTTATTTATTCCAAAAGCCGTGAAGATCATGAGCAACACTTGAGGCTGGTACTCCAAAAGCTTCGTGAATACAAACTTTATGCCAAGTTGAAGAAATGCGAGTTCTGGCTGGAAGAGGTAGCATTCCTTGGGCACGTAGTATCAAGTCGTGGAATATCTGTTGACCCGGCAAAGATTGAAGCTATTCAAAGCTGGGAGCAACCTAAATCAGTGACCGAGGTACGTAGCTTTCTTGGTTTAGCTGGTTATTATCGGAGATTCGTGGAAGGATTTTCTCGAATCGCTACTCCATTAACTCAGCTGACTCGGAAAGATACAAAGTTTGGTTGGAGCGAAGAATGTGAGCAGAGTTTTCAAGAACTCAAGAGGAGACTCATTTCAGCACCTGTTCTAACAATACCATCTGGCTCGGAGGGATTTGTCATCTACAGTGATGCTTCGAGCAAAGGGTTGGGATGCGTTCTCATGCAACATGGAAAAGTCATAGCCTATGCATCAAGACAACTCAAGGAATATGAGAGGAATTATCCTACTCATGATCTAGAGTTGGCAGCTGTTGTCTTTGCACTTAAAATTTGGAGGCATTACTTGTATGGGGAGAAAGTGGAGATCTTTACGGATCATAAAAGCCTCAAATATTTCTTCACTCAAAAGGAACTCAACATGCGACAACGACGTTGGCTTGAACTGTTGAAAGATTATGATCATACCATTCAATACCATCCTGGAAAAGCGAACGTGGTAGCTGACGCATTGAGTAGAAGATCATATGCGGGTACAAGTGCAATATTAACAACGCAAAGGCCCATTTTGTGTGACTTGCAAAGGATGGAGATAGAGTTGAAGACTCCAGGGACCCATGTGATGATGGCGAATATACGAGTAGAACCGACTTTAATCGATAAAGTTAAAGCTGCTCAAGCTACAGACCTGGAGCTGATGCGTATGAGGAAGAAAGTGCAAGAAGGTGCTATGCCGGAAGCAAGAATCGATGAAGAAGGAATACTTCGAGTCAACTCCAGACTTTGTGTTCCTAACAACCCTGATTTAAAGTATGAAATCATGATGGAGGCGCACAACACACCGTTTGCAATCCATCCTGGAAGTACCAAAATGTATCATGATCTTCGTCATACATTTTGGTGGAGCAATATGAAGAGAGAGATAGCGTTGTTTATCTCAAGGTGTCTAACTTGTCAACGAGTCAAAGCGGAGCATCAAGTACCAAAAGGTCCATTGCAACCACTTGAAATTCCAGAATGGAAGTGGGAGCACATTACCATGGATTTCGTTACCGGTCTTCCTAGGGTTTCTCAAGGTATTGATGCGATTTGGGTCATTGTTGATAGATTGACCAAGTCTGCTCATTTCTTACCGATACGAGAAACTTATACACTTGAACGTCTTGCTCGTATGTACATAAACGAGATTGTAAGACTGCATGGTATGCCAGTATCCATAGTTTCTGATCGAGACCCAAGATTCACTTCACGATTTTGGGTTAGTTTACAAAAAGCTATGGGCACGGAGTTACGATTTAGTTCAGCATATCATCCTCAGACGGACGGACAATCAGAGAGGACTATTCAAACTCTTGAAGATCTATTAAGACTCTGTGTCTTTGACTTCAAGGGAAGTTGGGACAAGTTCTTACCATTGGTGGAGTTTTCCTACAACAACAGTTATCAAGCAAGTATTGGCATGGCTCCATTCGAAGCATTGTATGGAAGAAAATGTCGTTCTCCAGTATGCTGGGATGAGGTGGGCGAAGCAACGTTGTTGGGACCGGAGTTGGTACGTATGACTACAGAAAAGATTCAAACGATCCGACAACGTATAAAAACCTCACAAGATCGACAAAAGAGTTATGCTGATCTTCATCGAAAGGACGTGGAATTTGATGTAGGAGATCATGTGTTCTTACGTGTTGCTCCATGGAAAGGAGTTACGAGATTTGGAAAGAGAGGAAAGCTAAATCCTCGATTCATCGGTCCATTTTTAATCCTCGATCGAGTAGGAACTGTGGCTTATAGACTCGCTTTACCGCCAAGTATGTCTCGTGTTCATAACGTTTTCCACATATCCATGTTACGCAAATATGTGGAAGACCCGAACCACATTATTGAGTTAGAACCGGACGAAATAGCGGAGGATTTGACGTATGAAGAAGTTCCTGTTCAAATCTTGGATAAGAAGGAACATATTCTACGCTCCAAGGTTATACCTCAAGTAAAGTTTTGTGGAGAAACCACGATGTTGAGGAAATGACTTGGGAGTTAGAATCAGAAATGAAATCAAGGTATCCTTACCTCTTCGACATACCAGGTACGTACCCTAATTTCGAGGGCGAAATTTCATAAGAAGGGGAGGTTGTAAGACCCCAATTTTTATAAATAAAGATGAATTTTCTATAAATATCATTTTTGAATATTATGGAGTTAATTTGATATAATGTTATAGTTGTGGGTAATATTTATAAATTTTGCAAAGTAAGCAAGTTGTTATAAAATATTCGTTTGGTCGGAGAATATTCTTTTTGTCGGGGAATATTCGTACGACGGCACAATCATTGGTGGACCCCACAACGGAATTATTGTCGGATTGAGAAAACGACAGAATTATCTTTCTATAAAAATAACGGCTGAGGTGTTACCGTTAAAACCGTTAAAACTGTTGAACTACTCGGTAGTAAAAGTACAGTAATACGCGTGGTTGCATAGTAGCACACGGTATTGATTATTGATGCTTACGTGAGAAGTCACTCAGCTATACTCAATTATTGCTACAGTAATTGCTGCATCATATCTCTTAAATTATTGTCATAGTATCATCTGTATAATATGTTATATTATTGAGACGTTGTGGTAAGTTTGGGGGGGCATATGTCATCATCTAAGAGTCTCTTCGTCAATAGTAATTACCGTCGTCAATAGTAATTACCGTCGTCAATAGTAATTACCGTCGTCAATAGTAATTACCTTCGTCAATAGTATTTACCTTGGTCAATAGTAATTACCTTCGTCAATAGTATTTACCTTGGTCAATAGTAATTACTTTCGTCAATAGTAGTTGTCCCTTCAATATTACCAAGAGTCATTTGACCCTTCGTTAAGACCAAGAGTCATTTGACCCTTCGTTAAGACCAAGAGCCACCCTCAGTTTTTCTATAAATAGAGGCCTAGGGCTTCATTATTTTTCACGAATTCATTCAAGCTATAGAGAGAGAAAGTATAGAGAGAATAAGAGAGAGAGAATAAAAGTATTCTGCTACATCACTTTTCCAATATCCAGTTCTTTTAAGGTAGGGAATATTATTTCTTTTATATTCATGAAGAGAACTTCTGTTATTCCATTTGTTATTATTCTGTTGGAATAACCAGTATACGCGGTCTACCCTATACTTGGTGACATTCTTCTATTATTCTGTTGGAACATCCTGTCTGTGTGTTTTACACCGGACCTGGTTCCGTTTATTATTCTGTTGGAACATCCTGTCTGTGTGTTTTACACCGGACCTGGTTCCGTTTTATTATTATTCTGTTGGAATATCCTGTCTGTGTGTTTTACACCGGACCTGGTTCCATTATTTATTATTCTGTCGGAATATCCTGTCTGTGCGTTTACGCCGGACCTGGTTCCATTATTTATTATTCTATTGGAATAACCTGTCTGTGCGGTCTATCGCATGCATGGTGATTTCTTTTGTTATTCCATTCTTTATTGTACTCAGTTGGTTAAGTTTTGACTTCTATACTCCATGAAATTTGTGGAATATCCTTGATAGTTGCGTTTCATCCAGTATCTTTTCAAGAAAATATTCTTCTAAGCATTCTTGAATTTTACTCCACAATGCAGTATCATGTTGACAATTTGGACGTTGTTAATTCCTGGATAAATTAATTCTTGAACTTGTTTTATTGAATTCTTATATCATTGTCATCATCCTCATGTTTATAAAATGTTGAAAGTCATCTGTGGCCTGTAGTGCATAGATGGACTTGGTATGATTATGACCAGGGATTATTCGGTATAATCATGACCGTAATGTTACAAATGATGTGGTAAAAGTCCTCATTGGCCCGTAGTGCATTGATGGACAGTTGTTGGCATGATCATGACCATTAATGAATACACGAATATCCTTGGCCGTAGTGCAGGGGTGATTCGATGATGTGGATTATTTTATTAAGCTGAGTCTCAGCGATCACAGTGTTGAAAAACCTTTTAAATCATAAAAGATAGTAGAGTTTATTTTCTACTTGACTCTTTTAATGGATTGCTTGTTCCGCTGCAGTTAAACTTGATGTCTATTATATTTTATCAGTTTAACATTGTTGAAGGCTAATGATAATTTATTCTGCATTATCTTAGTCATAATATTTCTTACTGGGCTAGTTGAGCTCACCCTTTCTTTCACTGTTCTCTTCAGGAAATGAGAACGTAGCTGGGACAAGTCGGGGTACGGAGTGATGGTCCGAATGATAGTATTAGTTAGTAGTCCTCACTATTCTATGTAATGGTGTGTTAATAAATGTAATGAGGACTCCTTTTGAGTATGAATACTCTCTAGAAGATAATATTTGTATTCAAACTCACAGTTTATGTTTTGTCGTATTGTACACGACAGTTGTATTATTAAGTTGTATTTGTATTCTGTACTATGTATCTGACGACCCAAGATGGGTGATGTATACCTAATTTTGGGGGCGTCACACTTACAGCATATATGTTGTTGTATTTTGCACGACAATTATTGTAATAAAGTTGTAGTTATTTTCTGTACCATGTATTTGGCGACTCAAAATGGGTTGGATGGAATGGACCTATTTTGGGGGCGTTACATTTGGTATCAGAGCTTAGGGATATGATCTCTGGCGGAGATCGGGGAATACAACTAGGAGGGGAGAGATGAGTAATTCCTTCGCTAGTGTGTCCTACCTAAGCTTATTTGTTGGTCAGTCATAATATTGGGATATTATGTGATATGTTAATTTGTTTAATTAACCCTTGTTTTATGGCAGTATTTGAGAATGGCAGCTGAGAATGCTAACAATGGAGTGAATGAGAGTGTGGGGATACCTCTAATCACTAACCGTGATAATGTGATGTCAGACGAAGAAGGAATTAGAGATATCCATGTGGTGAGTGAAGAATTGATAGTTACACTCGAGATAGTCGCAGAGGTAACAGCTGAGACTGAGGAAGAAGAGAAGAAGAAGTACCAGATGAAAGTTTATTAGAGGTATTATATGATCAAAATGTAGAATTTCAAAATCGTATTCATGAGTTAGAAGAGCAGGCAGAAGAACGACAGGCGGTCGTGGAACAAAAGGATGCAACAATTCAAGCTTGTGTTACCCGATATGTGATGCTTGAACAGAAGCATTCTTTGGCAGAGTATAAGATGATAAAAATAGAATCTGAGCTGAAAGAAGAAAAAACTGAACGAGTGAGAATAAGTGATGCATGGGCAAAAGCCGCACGACACGTGGATATTGTGGAAAGAGATGTTCGATCTAAGAAGGCTAAAATAGATGATATGAATTTCTCTTTTTGGAAAGCAATTGGGAGAACCCAACATCGAGTTTTGAATTACCCTGTACATAGCGGTCAACCTGAATCCGATATGGATCAAAGATTGATGATTCAGATCATGAATGAGGAGTACGAAGAGGCAGTTGAGGGAGGAATATGTCCTTTAGAAAGGTATATTCCAACGGTAATGATGACGCCAAATGCTGCTCCAGACAAGTCAAAGCCGAGTAGTTCGAGGGATGGCGGTTGTCATGACTTCCCAACAAATGAGGAAACCAAATGAAGTTATCATGGGAGATGAGCAATGGAGAAATCATGATGATCTGAGAGATAGAATCTGAAATGGAAGCAAGGTATTCTCAACTCTTCGAAATACCAGGTACGTAAATTTCGGGGACGAAATTTCATAAGGAGGGGAGATTGTAAGACCCCGAATTTTATGAAATAAAAGTATTCAATTTTTCTTATAATTACTATTCAGTAAATGGTTAAATTGATAAAAGTTTAAAGTTATGGGTGAAATATGAATTTTTTTTTCAAAATAAGCAAGTGGTTATAAAATAATCATTGTTGTCGGGGAATATTCGTTTGGTCGTGGAATATTCTTTCTGTCGGAGAATATTCGTACGACGGCGCAGCTATTTGTGGGCCCCATAACGAATAACTGTCGGGTGAAGAAAACGACAAATTTGAGTTTTTACAAATAACGGCGTAGTTGTTACCGTTAACACTGTTGGAATACCCGTTGGTTAAAATACAGTAATACGCGTTATTGCACAGTAGCACACGGTATTGCACAGTATTTTTAAATTATTGATTCTTACGTAAGAAGGCACTACTCAATAATTGTTACAGTAATTACTGTTCAATATTTTACTTTATTGATTTAATAATTGCTGCGTAGATATTTTATATTATTTTTGTTTCAATAATTGTTGCTGCACAGTATTTTCTATTATCAGATCAATAATTCATATTATTTGAATAATATTATTAGATAGCATTATTGGCAATGTCTAGAAAGTTCTGTTTAAGGAGAGGTTTGGTCATCTAATTGCGCGCCAGTAAGGAGAAATCCTTATTGGAAAGCCCCCTCTTTCCTGGGAACAGCCTGGTTGTCATAAATGTGATTCTGTAATATTATTTGTGAATAATTAATTATTGATTCATATGATAAGAAAATATTTATTTTATGTGGATATAAATGAGAGATATATTTTTGTGGTTAAAAAATGAAGGAGTTAATGTTGAGATTTTTATCCGTATTTTTGTCGGAATGGAGGTATTAAAAATCAGGGTTTTTGAGATATTTTGCGGGGGTTATAATTTTTAATCCGACCGTTGGATCGTGGTAATTTTTGGATATGTTATACATATATAAGTTGAGTATATGCCCACAAATTTTGAACCGTTAAAAATGAACGTATGATTTGTTATGAATTTTACGAGATGACTGGTTCAGAAATTGTTGAATTTTCGGAGTTTATCATTTTGGTGGAAAATTCTAGAATTGGTGGGCCCCACTTGTGATTGGTGAAGAAATGTGCTGAATTATATTTCAAATGTGGTGGGTGGGAATAGTAGCAGGTAAAGCCATCAGGTTGCAGGTCAAACCTACCAAAATTTTCCTATAAATAGAGGGCTAAGTTAGAATTGAAAATCACACCAGAAACATAAGCTTTCTCTCTTTCTCTCTCTATATTATGAAGCATATTTTGTGAGTTTTTAGATACTTGGTGAGTTTCTATTCATCAGTGCAAGTTTCCTTCAGCATCATATCCGATATCCAGTCAGAAGTACTGCTCTTTTGAGGTAAGGGATATTAAGGGATTTTAAGGGTTGTTATGATTTTCAGTTTCGTAATTTTTCTGATCTTCAAAAATTCTGGAAAAATTTGAAATGATATTTTGATGAGTTTTCTTGATTGTGTCCAAAAATGGTGATTTTTGGATGTATAGATTGAGAGTTATGAATTTTATGAGAAAAGACTATTTTAGAAGTAACAGCTTATAATTCATTGTGGTTAACTCCAAAATTGATGAAATTTTTATTGGGAGTACATGTATATGATAGAAGTATACTCTGTAAATTTCAAAATTTTTGGACAAAAGTATAATTTTTGATAAATGTCTAAATATTCGGCTGTTTTGGCCATATGAAAAATAGTAAATGACTTTTAAAAATTTTGAGAAAAATATATGTTCACTATGGGACTATATTATGCTAAATCTCAGAAAAGAAATATTTTTAGAACTGATTTGGTATTTTTCATGAAAAGGGTCTAGTTGTGAGTAAATGAATTAAATATGTTATGTGAAGTAAGAAAATTGAAAAATAGGATTTTATGGCTTGAGAATTCTATATGAGGTATATGCAGATTTTTGATGAGGGTTTTGATTATTGGTGATAAAATCTTATGAGTTTGGTATTTTAGAATGATTAAATGCATTATTTAGTAAAGTGTAAACAATTTAAATAAATTGTTTATAAGCTTAAGAAATATTATTCTTTCAATATCATTATACCGAAATACTGGTATGGATTTTATTGTGGAATTTCTACCTTTTTGTGTCGGGTTTACTATTTATGAGTTACTATTCACGAGTTACTATTCACGAGTTACTATTCACAAGTTACTATTCACGATAAAAATTAGTTTCTTTTTCTAACCAAATTATAGTTGATTTACGAATATTACTCTTGAGATTAAAACTAGATGTTGATCATATTATTTTTTTATTATTATATATAACGTTTTTATAACCCTAATGATGATATTTCTCTTTGACTTGAGTGTAAAGATGGGTAGATTTTTGGTATGATCGTGATTATGGGTTATCTTTGGCCAGTAGTGCAAAGTTGAATCGTTGATTGGTATGATCATGACCATTAAATTTATAAGTGAATATCTTTAGCTTAAGTGCAAAGGTGAATTGATCAACATGGTTATAATTATTGTTTATATAAATTCTGAAATGATTATATATTTCTTTGAGATATTAATATCTTTGGCCTGTAGTGCAAAGATGAAATATTGATGAATATCTTTGGCCTGTAGTGCAAAGATGAATTGTTGATGAATATCTTTGGCCCGTAGTGCAAAGATGACATGTTGTTGAATATTTTTGGCCAGTAGTGCAAAGATGAACAGATGTTGAGATAAACATGACCAACTGGTGATACAAATGAATATCTTTGGCCGTAGTACAAAGATGAAGTTATTAGTATGATTATGAACAGGAAATGTGATTTGGTGTAACCATGATCTTTGATGTTTCAGGTAAAGATAGGTGATGAAAATTATCTTCGTCCTGGATGAGAAGAGGAATTTAGAACTACAGTTATGATTATGAGTTATTCATATGATTGTGGACCAGAATGGTTGATTGATGTTACAGGGATAAAACATTGTTGGTGGATCTTTAACATGGAGGAGATAATAGACTTTATGGTCTATTTGACTCTTCTAATGGATTGCTTGTTCCGCTGCAACTATGGTTGAAATTTTTATCATTTACCATATGTTCTAAATCTCTGATTTATTGTTGATGAAGGCTATTGATAATTGAATTATCTTTAGTCATGATATTCTTTACTGAGCTAGTTGTGCTCACCCTTTTGCTTCACAATTCCTTTCAGGTAATAAGAGTGTAGCTGGGTCGAGCGGGGGTAACAAGGGAATAGAACGGTGGTCATCATTTAGTAGTTATATTTGGTGAAGAAAATAGGGTGAGGCGAACTCAACGTTGGAAGGGTGTTTTGTCACTATCATACAAGATGTCTAATGACATACAACCTCGTGTCATCATAAGACAGGGTTGTGCTCATCCACTTGCTGAGTATATCTATGGGCACTACCTATATAATCTTGGTGTTTGTTTGAAGTATAATTCTCAATTAGAGACAGTGGAGATAATGATAAGTCAAGAGAAAACTCACCATTGGGAAGAATATGATAGTAATCTTCTCCTTTTTCTTTGGGGTCTATTGGGTCAACCAAGGATAATTCTGTGGCCATATGATATCTATCATAACCTAGACGCGTGGCCTCCCATGTACGAAGGTTTCCTTGAGCACTTCTCAAATATTCTAGTTTCTAAAACAGTTTTTGACTATACCTTTATGTAAGGTGTCATTGTGAGGTGCTGTCCACGGTTGGGATATGAGTCACATTTGGTATGTATTTGTATCCAAACTTACAGCATATATGTTGTTGTATTTTGCACGACAATTATTGTAATAAAGTTGTAGTTATTTTCTGTACCATGTATTTGGCGACTCAAAATGGGTTGGATGGAATGGACCTATTTTGGGGGCGTTACAATACCATATATGTATGATATAATTGATGATATAATTACGAATGATATACTCCCTCCGTTCCTTAATATAGGTCGTTTTAGACATGTGCATAAGAATTAAGGAAATGATTGAAAAGCATTAACTATACTATCAATTGTTTATAATACCCTTCACCTCATTTATTAGGAAAAGGAGAGAAAGACTTAAGAGTATAGTAGTATAGGATAATGATAAATATGGATCAAAAAATTAGGTGCAGTAATAAGGAGTAATTTAGAAAAAATAATGATCAATTCTCCTAGATAACCACAAACGACAAATAATTAAGAATAACAAAAAAAAGTCTAAAACGACCTACATATTGGAATGTAGGAAGTAATATTTTAAACTGTATTTAGGACATGATATAATTTTAGGTATAATTATAAATGATATAATAAACATATTAGTGTGAGATGCACATTAATTATGTAGGATAAGTGTTATAATATGGAAAAGACAGATGTCATACAATGGTGTTATGTACTGCAATTTAATATATATAATAATAGATAGATAATAGATAATAGATTAGTTTTTATAACTTATCTAATATTTATTTATGTGGTTTAAAAACATTTTTAAATGAACAAAATTTATTTTACATTAAGACATTTTGTGATAGGGAGCCAGACGAGGTTGAAGATTAGACATATTTCGAAGTACCAAACACTGCACGTGGGTATTGAGATTTAATAAAACATAAATAAAACTTGGGTTTATTTAAAAAGTATAGTAGTAGAGTTGGCTGTTGGTTAGCTTACTAAGAAGCGTCGGCTTACCACGGCGATTAAATCGGCTGAGGCTTAAGCCCTTCGTCGAATCCGCCTCCTTTGTCCCAGCTCAGCTCAGTCCCTGAAATTATTCCCAAATTCACTCCAAATTATTCCCAAATTCAAACCCAAATTCTCTCTCATATCTTCCCCCAACCTTGCTCACCCGACCATCAGCTGCCTACCGCCAATTACTCCACATTTTTTCTTCCACACCAAAACCTACTTCCCACGTGTAAATTTCATTCCTCCGGCTGTCGCCGTAAAATACCAATCACTCCTAACTCATACCCTTTTCCCGGTGGCCGTCGGTTGATGGAAAGACTGATTACTGTGTACCCACCACTACCATGAATCTCTGGTCCACCACCACCACCACAGACGATAACGCCTCGATGCTAGACGCTTTCATGGCCTCCGATCTGACGTCGTTTTGGCCTCCACCTCCGGTCCCCCAACAATCCTCCTCCACTTCGACCTCCGCCGCGGCGGTGTTCAGCCAAGAAAGCTTGCAACACCGGCTCCAATCGTTAATCGAAGGCGCGAAGGAAAGCTGGACCTATGCCATCTTCTGGCAATCCTCCGTCGTTGATTACTCCTCGTCGCAAACTCTCCTCGGCTGGGGCGACGGCTACTACAAAGGCGAAGATAAGGAAAAACAATTATTGAAGCGAAAATCCACCTCCGCCACCGAGCAGGACCACCGGAAAAAAGTTCTCCGTGAGCTCAATTCGTTAATTTCCGGCAACCAAGCCTCCCCTGACGATGCCGTCGACGAAGAAGTCACCGACACAGAGTGGTTCTTCCTCGTGTCCATGACTCAGTCTTTCGTCAATGGCACCGGCCTCCCCGGCCAGGCGTTTTTCAATTCGTCGCCGGTTTGGGTCACCGGCATCGAACGTTTAGCAAGCTCGCACTGTGAGCGGGCCCGACAGGCCCAAACATTCGGGCTGCAAACCATCGTTTGCATCCCTTCCAATAACGGCGTGGTCGAGTTGGGCTCGACGGAGTTGATTTTTCAGAGCTCGGGTCTCATGAACAAGGTTAGGATTCTGTTTAATTTCAATGCTATCGAATCGGGTTCCTGGCCTTTACTATCGGAGCCTAATGAGCCCGATCCGTCGGCTCTTTGGCTTACGGATCCGTTGCGGGTGCCAAGTGTTGAAATTAAAGAAATCCCCTTGAATTCTAATTCTAAGCCGCCGCAAATTATGTTTGAAAATCATAGTTCCAGTACCCTGACTGAAAACCCTAGTACTAGCAGTGTAATTAATGTTCATAATCAACACCTTAATCAGCAAAATGGGGTTTTACCTAGGGAATTGAATTTCTCTGGGTTTGGGTTTGATGGAATTAGTAGTACTAATGTTAGGAATGGAAATTTGAATTCACACGCATGTAAGCCTGAATCCGGGGAAATACTGAATTTTGGGGAAAGTAAGAGGAGTTCTTGTAGTGGAAATGGGAATTTGTTTTCGGGAAATTCACCATTTGGTGGAATTGTTGAGGACAATAAAAAAAAGAAATCTCCGAATTCCAGGGGTAGTCATGAGGAGGGTATGCTTTCGTTTACTTCCGGTGTGATTTTACCGTCTTCCGGTATGGTAAAATCGAGTGGTGGTGGTGGGGATTCGGATCACTCGGATCTTGAAGCCTCGGTTGTTAAAGAGGTTGAGAGTAGTCGAGTTGTAGACCCGGAAAAGAAACCACGAAAAAGGGGGAGAAAGCCGGCAAATGGGAGGGAAGAGCCATTGAATCATGTTGAGGCGGAGCGACAGAGGAGGGAGAAGCTCAACCAGAGGTTCTACGCCCTTCGCGCAGTGGTACCTAATGTATCGAAAATGGACAAGGCCTCACTTCTTGGGGATGCTATTTCTTACATTAATGAGCTTAAATCCAAGCTCCAGACATCGGATTCAGAGAAAGATGAGTTGAGAAGCCAGTTGGATTCATTGAGAAAGGAGTTAGCTAATAAAGAATCACGATATCCAACTCAAGCAGCAGTCGAGCAAGATCTCAAAATGTCAAACCACCATGGGAGCAAGTTGCTTGATTTGGATATAGATGTGAAAATCATTGGTTGGGACGCCATGATCCGGTTCCAATCCAGTAAGAAAAACCACCCTGCAGCAAGATTGATGGCGGCTTTGAAAGAGCTGGACCTAGATGTTCATCACGCAAGCGTATCTGTTGTCAATGATTTGATGATTCAACAAGCTACGGTGAAGATGGTCAGTCGGTTTTACACCCAAGATCAGCTTAGAGTAGCGTTGACAGCCCGAGTTTCAGAAACAAGATAAGCAGCACTGGACTACTAGATTTTCTTTCTTGTTGTGGCTCTGGGAAATTTTAGGGCTCCCAATAGGCTATGAATCTGTAAAATAACTCTGTTTTACACTATGTTCTTGATTAAGTTTTGTTTTAGTATAGTTTGAATTTGAGATTGAGATCAACAAAGGTGAAACCTGATTGAACAATTTGGATTTCATCTTATTTTCCTTGTTGATCTTTGGTGTAGTTACACTATAATGTACATGTCTTAATGTTAAGCCTGTTGAATTTTCAGGCTCTTATTCATGTCAGACTATATTTTTGCTATTTTCTCTCTTTTTGTGAGATTTCTTGTTTAATTTTAGGTTTCAATCCAAATAAAACAAAGCAGATTCTGGCATATTGGTTTTTGTGTCATCAAATTCAGTCACTATATGTGAAAACCAATAGATGGCATGTGCATGTTTTTCATGAGCTAAATTGGTAAAATTGTCTTTTACTTGAAATCAGAACCCATTAATCACACCATCATTAGCTTTATTTTGTGTGCAACCTGTTAAATGTCCCAATTATTAGTAGCCTACAACGTGCTAAAGACGGGGGCCTGTTTATGTGAATGTTAATGTCAGGTTTATTTAAAATTTTGGTATTAAAAGTGTTGTAAATGATGTGACACTATTATACTTATTACTAATTGAATGCATCACTTGTTATTGTCAATGTTATACAATACTCCCTCTTGCTCTGTAGAGTAAAATTTGTTTATTTTTACAAGTCCTTTGTACTAAAATTTAAGAAAATATTAATCAATCAAACAAAACATTAATTGTATTTCTTAATCTTTGTATTTTTTTCTAAAACGTCGAGTAAAAATGAACAAGGGAGTATGCCATTAAAATATTTAATGTGATATCATTTGAGATTTGAGACCCAATTACTATACTTTCTATGTTTCAAAATATAAAATTATTATTGACTATTTGAATTTAATTTGAGATATTCTTAAATATAAGATTATTATTGCAATTTATCGAAAACGTCTTATTAATTATAAGATCTATAATTTTATAATTTATAATAAATTATTTTAATTTTGAATTTGAAAATATCTCAATTTGACTCGGTAGAAAAGAGAGTATTATTTTAAATAGAGTTGTTGGTACACCCATCAAGTTCAAGTGGGAGAGTTGAGTTGGTTTCTTCTTTGGTAAAATTAATTCATTTAACTCATTTTAGCAACTAATTGAACTTGTTACAAGCCTTTCCTTTTGATTGAATTTTAGCTTTAAAAATTTGCATTTAAGACTTGAATGGTACTTATTTTCTTTTGGAAAGGATGACATAAATGTTGTTTTTGTAACTAATATAGTAAATTTCAATTCTAAAAATATGCAAACATGTTTGAACCTTTTAATTTACCATTCTTGAGAAAATGACAATGTGGTGAAAGCTTGATAGGTGATGTGAACCATGTTACTACTTATAAATTGTCTACTACAACTTAATAATCCATTCCATTTTTCCGGCAAACAATGTTATGAATCTTATTTTTGTCCAAAATGGATTTATACTTTCTCCAAAAATAATAAATAAATAAATAAAATACACCGTGAATCTTACTTTTGTCTAAAATTGAAAGGTTTTCTCAAAAAAATATAAAAAACAATACATTATTTTTACCATTGTAAGTACATACCGATATGTCTGTCTATCTTTGAAAAACTTTAAAATATTTCAATTGTCTAATTATTTTTTCCTTTTCTTAATATGGATGGAAATTTTAATTGTAATATTCATTGAAGGACAGAGTTAATAACATTTATATATAGTTCCATATAAAACCAAATTACATGCCTTTTGTAGCATTCGAGTATAATGAGAAAAAGTTTGACCAATTATTTGATATGCTTAATATCAAATTTCCCTTTTGATTGTTTCCTCTTTAATAGATGATAAGAACTGGGTAAATTCCATTTATATGTAAAACAACATTTACTTTTTTCAATTCAATAAATTTACTTGCCTCAAGATGTAATCTACAGGATCCTTGCAAATCTGTATTATAAAGGCTCCCTGAAGCTTTGGTGATTATGGTCAGACTTGCTTCTTTTTTTTCTCCTTCCTTCTCTTTTATCACTACAATTTTAAATATATTACTATTTCGTCTATTTTAATTTATTTTTTGTTTAATCTTCTAAATTTTATAAAAAATTAATTTAATTTTGTATAATTTACGTATGCAACGCATGTGTCGATAGCTGTTAATAAATGAATAAAAAACTAGAATAACCAATTAATGATGAGTGTTCTATAAAACAAAATGTCACACTTTGTCTTAAAAAATTGTTATAGATAATCATCTCCCTAGCTTGATGACTAAGCTGATAAATAATTAAATAAGCAAACAACAATAAAAGAAGGATTTTTTAAAAAAGTTTTTTAATATTTAGAGTAGGATACAAATCATGTTTTACATCACAAGTTATATATGGCCTACTTATTTGACCAACTTTAGTACACGCAAAAAAAATCCCATTTCTTGCCCCTTAATAATTGTTACTACTACATTTTCTTATGAATTTAATAATTAAAATTTGGAAAAAAAATTACAAAAATATTAATTTAAATTTTCAAACATTTTCGTATAATTGTATCCTCTCTCATCCTATTCCCGTATGTGGGAATTGGTGGGGTGATGTAATCAGAAAACAGTTGAAATAATTCAGAAAAAATTGATTATGAAGGAAGTTCAATGCTTGTGGACACATAATACTGGGAATGACCTCTCTATCTGTTGTTAATATCTCATCTATTAAACTTATTTTTTTTGTTGCAAGAATTATATTTCGCATATGATTATTAATTTTAAATATTTTAATTGATTTTAAATTTATACTTGTAATTATTAGTCAAGGGTTTATAAACTGACTTAATAGTCTTGAGATTATAATTATATAATAATTATAATCTCAAGACTATTAAGTCATTTTATAATCTATATGGCTATGTTTGTTTGCAATAATTATAATTCATGTAATTATAATCCCGAGATTATAATCTTAGGACTATGTTTGTTTGTAAGGATTACACTTGGAATATGACTATTAATTTCAAGCGTCTTTTTTGTTTTTAAATTTGAACTTGGGACTATTAGTCATGAGATTATAAAATAGCTTACGATGTGGTGTTATTTAATACTCCCTCTGTCCCAAATTATCTGTTTTTCTAGAGTTTTACACACATAGCAATATGTGTGATAAAAATACTAAAATACCCTTATGTGCTGATTTTTTTATTTTCTGCGCATGAATCCTTATTGGTGGGAATATGAAAAGATGCTTAACAAAGAGGAGAGGCATGAATGAGAGTAATGACTATAATTAATTAGGGTAAATGAGCAAATTTGAAAAATAAAGGAAAAAAATGCATTGAAATCCTGAAAAAACAGATATTGTGGGACAAAATTTATTTGCTAAAACAACAGATAATTTGGGATGGAGGAAGTACTATGTTCTACCCGGTATTATAATCCCTACTATTTGGGATTAAAAAATGCTAGACAAAATTAACCTCAACCTTTTTTAAAAATGACCATAATATCCTGTAATTTCTGTTATTATTACTGAAAACTTAAAACTTACTAGTACAAAGACAAAATATTATATTTTTTTCGAGGGAGGGGGCGGGGGAGGGGGGTTGGAGGTGGGGCAGGGTAGGGAATGCAGTGTATATATAATCACTTAATATTATTTTTTTGAAAAGCGTGGAGAGTGGAGGGGCTAGGGGCTGGGCTAATAAGTAAATTTTGGGGTTCGGATTGGGGTTCGGGTTGGGGTTGGGGTTGGGGTTGGGGGTGGGGGTGGGGGTGGGTGGAGTGGGGTGGGGTGGGATGGGGGTAGAGTGAGTATATATAATCACTAAATATCACTCCCTTTGTCCTAGGATAAAAGTTCTGGTTGACTTTTTACGCATATCAAGAAAGAGGATAAAATAACAAAATTGTCCATATTTAAATTCTCATTTAATTGCATAGTTTTTTGCACATTACAAGTGATGCTCCATAAATATGCATAAAGAATAGAAATATAACAATTAATAATAAGAGTATTATAGGCAAATTATTGTAAAAAATATATCATTTAAAGTAAGTAGACATTTAACGTGTGACTAACTAAAATAGTAATAAAGACTTTTATCTGGGATGGAGGGAGTATTTTTTTTTGGGAAAGGTGGGGGAGGGGGAAGGGGTGGGGGTGTATACATAATTACTGAATATTATCTTTTTTGGTGGGGATAGGAAGTAGGGGGTAGGGTGGTAGTGGTGGGGTGGGGTAAAGGTGAGGTGAGGTGGGGTGGGGTGGGGTGGGGGTATGGTTGGGGGTGGGTGTTAGGTTTGCTAGAAACAAGAATATGCAATCTAATCACATAAACGAAGCGGAAGCGTAATAAAATTGGATTTTAAAATTTTCTTACAAACCATAAATGTAAGACCCCAAATTATTAATAAATGAAATTTAATTTATCTATTTATTATTTTGAAATAGTAAGGGTTGATTTGATTAATGTGGTTAGCTATGGGTAAAATACGCAAATATTTCAAATAAGCAAGTGGTCATAAAATATTCATTGTTGTCGGAAAATATTCGTTTGGTCGTGGAATATTCTTGTTGTCGGGGAATATTCGTACGACGGCGCAGCCTTGTGTGGGCCCCATAACGGAAAGCGATTGGATGAAAAAAACGACAAAAACAAGTTGTTTATAAATAACGACATAGTTGTTACCGTTAATACTGTTGGAATACCCGATGGTTAAAACACAGTAATACGCGTTGTTGCACAGTAGCACACGGTATTGCACCAATTATTGATTTTTACGTTAGAAGACATTACTCAATAATTGTAACAGTAATTACTGTTCAGTATTTTATTTTATTGATTCAATAATTTCTGCGTTGATATTTTATATTACTGTTGTTTTAATAATTTCCACTACACAATATTTTCTATTATCGGAGCAATAATTCATATTATCTGAATAATATTATTAGATAACATTATTGGCAATGTCTAGAAAGTTCTGTCTAAAGAGAGGTTTGGTCATCTAATTGCGCGCCAGTAAGGAGAGATCCTTATTGGAAAGCCCCCTCTTTTCTGGGAACGGCCTGGTTGCCAGTACTGTGATTCTGTAATATTATTCGTGAATTATTAATTATTGATTTATATGATGAGAAAAATATTGATTTTATGTGGATATAGATGGAGAAAATTTTTAATGTGACAATTGTTAAAAATTTATATTTTATCTTTTCTGATAAAATAATATTTTATTATAATGGTGATATTTTTATAATAAATGTGGGATATATGAGTATATGAGGAAGAAGAGTATTTTGTGGTATTAAATGATTAACACATGTTTGGTGTGTCGGTGGACCCCAATAATTGACCGAAATTTGATTATAGCCTGTAAAGTCGTCTGTTTATAGATTTCGGTCAATTTCTGTTTGGAATTTGGAAAAACTTTCTTCTGTAAAGTTGTAGAGAATTGAATTTCCTATAGAGATTGCGAGATTCAAATTTTCTGATAAAAAGGCTATTTGTTGTGAATTATTAAAGTTTCGGAGTTCCGAAATAATTGATTTTTAAAAGTTTTAATTATTATTTTAAAGAAAAATATTTTTTTGCATTCAAGTGGGCTAACATGTGATATAAATGAGCTGAGATCAGTTGTCTAAGGTGGGCTTGACAATTGTATAAATATATTATTATTATATTAAATTTTCTGCTTTGGTGTTCTAAGCATTTTCCTATAAATACGGTGCTTAGGTTAGAATTGAAAATCACACCAGAAACTGAAAATTTCTCTCTTTCTCTCTCGATATATTGAGCGTATTCTTGTGAGTATTTTAATACTTTGAGTGTTGCTATACGGTGCAAGTTCAAGTCATAGCCTATATCCGATTTTTCAACTAGAAGTACTGTCTTTACGAGGTAAGAGATGTTGTTTTATTCGAAAATGATATTATTTCTTCAATATCATTATGCCGAAATATTGGTTAAATTTTTTTATCAAATTTGGAATTTTTCATGTCGGGGTTACTATTCATGAGTTACTATTCACGAGTTACTATTCACGAGTTACTATTCACCGAAAAATGAAACTTTTTTCTTTTCGTTCAAAATATCTATTCTGGATACTAGCTTTGATTGTATCCATATTTTGATCATTCTTGAATTTTACTTCACTATGATTATTTATAAGGTATTTTTGGACATGGATAAATCGAAATACGAATCCTGAATATTTGTTATTTTGTTTTACTGGATTCGTTTCCTTTAAAGTATTTTTCATCATCCTCAATCCTAAGTGATGATATAACTGAATATCTTTAGCCTGTAGTGCAAAGATGAATGATTTCTGATGAATATCTTTGGCCCGTAGTGCAAAGATGAACAGGTGTTGAGACGAACATGAACAACTGATGAATATCTTTGGCTTGTAGTGCAAAGATGAATATTGATTGATGTTACAGGGATAAAATATTGATGATGGACTTTTAAATTCATAGATAATAATAGATTTCATTCTCTACGTAACTCTTCTATGAATTATTATTTTTTGCTGCGAATATTGATTTAAAACTTGTTGTCTATTGTATTTTATTAGATTTTTCCCTGTTGAAGACTAACGATAATTTGTTATGTATTATCTTAGTCATAATGTTCTTTACTGGGCTAGTTGAGCTCACCCTTTTCCTTTTTGTTCCATTTTTCTCAGGAGGCGAGAATGTAGCGAGTACTAGTCGGGGTATAGAATGATGTTTCTAGAAGTTATTTTTGTAGTCCTCACCATTTTTATGAAATAATGTATCAATAATTGTAATGAAGACTTATTTGAGTGTGGATATTGTCTAGATGACAATATTTGTATTTAAACTCACAGTTCTTATGTTGTAATAATAAAGATGTAGTTGTTTTTGTACCATGTATTTTGGCGACTCAGAATGGGTGTTGTATACTATTTTGGGGGCGTCACAGTTGGTATCAAAGCTTAGGGATATGATCTCTGGCGGAGATCGGGGAATAGAACTAGGAGGGGAGAGACGAGTAAATCCTTCGCTAGTGTGTCCTACCTAAACATATCTGTTGATCGGTCATAATATAGGGATATTATGTGATTTGCTAATTTGTTAAATTAACCCTTGTTTTATAGCAGTATTTGAGAATGTCGACTGAGAATGTTAATAGTGGAGTAAATAAAATCGTGGAGACGCCTGTACTCACCAACGAGGAGAACGTGCAACAGGCTGACAATGTTCCTCCCGTGAACAACACCAATGAGAAGATGATGAACGATGGGATGTTTAGAAGCTTTTTGCAATTCATACAAAACTAGAAGAGGGAGACTCGTGTTCAAAATACAGGAGGAAATGATAGCAATTCACGGTTTGTCACAGCCAAGCAGTTCAAAGAATTGGGACCACCAGAATTTAAGGGAAAGCCGGATCCGATCATGGCGGAAACGTGGGTCAGGCAAATTACCAAAATATTTGATGTCTTGGGATGCACGGAGGAACAGATGGTTCCATTCGCCACTTTTATGTTCCGTGGCGAGGCAGACTACTGGTGGGAGTCTGTGAAGCGTACCCATCCAGCCGCACTCAGCATGTCTTGGGAGACATTTCAGAAACTGTTCAATGGCAAGTACTTTCCTGAAAGTATTCGTCATATGAAGGAGGTAGAGTTTATTAGACTGGAGCAAAATAACATGACGGTGTCCCAGTACGAGGCGAAGTTTGTAGAGTTATCCAGGTTTGCACCTCATTTGGTGGAGAATGAGGAACGTATGACGCGGATGTTTCTGAGAGGTTTAAAACCCGGCATACGTCAATATCTCATTTCTCATAAATTTTTTCTCTATTCAGATGTTGTCAACATGGCTCAATTATTAGAGCGAGATAACGAGTACGGTCAACCGAGAGACCACAACCAGGATCATATTGGTGACAGCAGTCATCGGAACAATGATAACCAGCGGAGAAAGAAAAATACAGACAAGAACGACAACCACTCTGGTGGTAATCGTGGCAATGATAATAGAAGAAGCGAGTCGGGAGGAGATTTTAAAAAGAGGAGATTCAACCATGACAATACGAAGACGTCAGCACCAGCAGCAACTGGTTCCAAGGGAGGAGATCGACCACCGGTTATATGCTATAAGTGCGAAAAAGAAGGACATATCAGCCCAAACTGCCCACAGCAGTTTAAGGTATGTTATAATTGTGGAAAGGAAGGACATATCGCTCGAGATTGCATTGTAGTGAAACCAAGTCCAGCGGGGATGGTGACTCAAAAAGCTGTCCCAGAAAAGACAAAGTCAACGGTTCCTGGAAGAGCGTTTGTCGTGACTGGTCAACATGCGAGGAACCGAAACGAGGTCATCACGGGTAAGCTAATCATAAATTCATGCGAAGTTTATACCTTGCTAGATACCGGTGCTACCCATTCATTTATTTCTCCTGCTTGTGCTCAACGTTTAAACTTGACTCCAGAGAAGTTAGACTTTGATTTATCTGTGGAGACTCCGTTAGGAGAAACTTTCATCACATCCACTGTTTATAAATCTTGTTTGATCCAAGTTGGCACCATCACTTTACCTGTTGACCTTATCTCTTTAAAGATACTTGCTTTTGATGTGATTTTAGGGATTGATTGGTTAACTACTTATTATGCCAAAATTGATTATTTTCGTAAGGTTGTTAGTTTTCATATTCCTAACCAACCTGTTGTGCGAATTCAAACAACTAAGCCATTAAAATCAATCACTGTTATATCAAGTCATAAAGCTATTCGTTTATTAAAAAATGGATGTCAAGCTTTCTTAGCCCATGTTATGGATTTGAATAAAGACACGTCAAATTTGAATAATATTCCTGTTGTTATTGACTTTCCTGACGTATTTCCTGAAGAACTTCCCGGTTTACCCCCAGAACATGAAGTTGAATTCTTTATTGATCTTGAACCTGGTACAAAGCCCATTTCTAAAACCCCATATCGAATGACTCCTATTGAACTTCAGGAGCTAAAGGTCCAACTACAGGAGTTGTTGGACATCGGTTTCATTCGTCCTAGTACATCTCCTTGGGGTGCTCCTGTTTTATTTGAAAAGAAGAAAGACGGGAGTATGCGACTTTGTATTGACTATCGGGAATTGAACCATGTCACTATCAAGAATAGGTATCCGCTACCTCGTATTGATGACCTGTTTGACCAGTTACAAGGAGCACAATTCTTTTCAAAAATCGATCTTCGTTCTGGATATCATCAGCTGAAGGTTAAAACTGAGGATATTCCGAAGACTGCCTTTAGAACTCGGTACGGGCATTATGAATTCTTAGTCATATCTTTTGGATTGACTAATTCTCCTGCGGCTTTCATGGATATGATGAACCGAGTATTCAAGGATTATTTGGATCAGTTCGTTGTTGTCTTTATTGATGATATCCTCATATATTCCAAAAGCCGTGAAGATCATGAGCACCATTTGAAGCTGGTACTCCAAAGGCTGCGTGAAAATAAGTTATATGCTAAGTTGAAGAAATGCGAGTTCTGGCTTGAGGAAGTAGCATTCCTAGGGCACGTGGTGTCAAAACATGGAGTATCTGTTGACCCGACGAAGATTGAAGCAATACAAAGTTGGGAGCAACCAAAGACGGTGACCGAAGTACGTAGCTTTCTGGGCTTAACTGGTTATTATCGGAGATTCGTGGAAGGATTTTCTCGAATCGCTACCCCGTTAACTCAGCTGACTCGGAAAGATATCAAATTCGTATGGAGAGAGGAATGCGAGAAGAGTTTTCAAGAGCTTAAGAGGAGACTCATTTTGGCACCTGTTTTGACCATACCATCTGGTTCGGATGGATTTGTTATCTACAACGATGCTTCTGGCAAAGGGCTAGGATGTGTACTCATGTAACGTGGGAAAGTTATAGCCTATGCCTCGCGACAACTTAAAGAATATGAGAGAAATTATCCTACTCATGATCTAGAGTTGGCAGCAGTCATTTTCGCGCTAAAGATCTGGATGCACTATCTATATGGGGAGAAAGTGGAGATTTATTCAGACCATAAAAGCCTCAAATATTTCTTCACTCAAAAAGAACTCAACATGCGGCAACGACGTTGGCTCAAGCTGTTGAAAGATTACGACCACACTATTCAATACCATCCTGAAAAAGCAAACGTGGTAGTTGACGCGTTGAGTAGAAGATCATATGCAGGAACGAGTGCGATGATGTCAAGTATACGCATAGAACCAACTTTAATCGATAAAGTTAAAGTTGCTCAAACCACAGACCCGGAGCTGATGCGTATGAAGAAGAAAGTGCAAGAAGGTGCTATTTCAGAAGCAAAAATCGATGAAGAAGGAATACTTCGAGTCCACTCCAGACTTTGTGTTCCTAACGATTCTGATTTGAAGTACAAGATCATGATGGAAGCACACAATACACCATTTGCGATCTATCCTAGAAGTACCAAAATGTATCGTGATCTTCGACATACATTTTGGTGGAACAATATGAAGAGAGAGATTGCAAAGTTTATATCGATGTGTTTAACTTGTCAACATGTAAAGGCAGAGCATCAAGTGCCAAAGGGTCCATTGCAACCACTTGAGATTCTGAAATGGAAGTGGGAACACATTACCATGAATTTCGTTACGGGTCTTCCTACGGTTTCTCAAGGCATAAATGCTATTTGGGTGATTGTTGATAGATTAACCAAGTCTGCTCATTTCTTGCCGATACGGGAGACTTATTCCCTTGAACGTCTTGCTAGTATGTACGTGAATGAGATTGTAAGGTTGCATAGCATGCCAGTATCCATAGTTTCGGATTGTGACCCAAGATTCACTTCAAGATTTTGGGTTAGCTTGCAAAAAGCTGTAAGACCCCAACTTATTAATGAATAAAATCAAATTTTCTCTAAATATTATTGTGAATAATAAGGGGCTAATTTGATATAATACTTTGGTTATGCTGAAATGTGCAAATTTTGCAAAATAAGCAAGTGGTTATAAAATATTCATTTTGTCGAAAAATATTCGTTTGGTCGTGAAATATTCTTGCTGTCGGGGAATATTCGTACGACGGCGCAGCCTTGTGTGGGCCCCATAACGAAAAGCGATTGGATGAAGAAAATGACAAGTATAAGTTATTTATAAATAACGGCGTAGTTGTTACCGTTAATACTGTTGGAATACCCGGTGATTAAAATACAGTAGCACACGGTATTGCACCAATTATTGATTCTTACGTAAGAAGGCACTACTCAATAATTGTTATAGTAGTTATTGTTCAATATTTTATTTTATTGATTCAATAATTGTTACATTGATATTTTATATTATTGTTGTTTCAATAATTGTTGCTGCACAGTATTTTCTATTATCAGATCAATAATTCATATTATTTGAATAATATTATTAGATAACATTATTGGTAATGTCTAGAAAGTTCTGTCTAAGGAGAGGTTTGGTCATCTAATTGCGCGCCAGTAAGGAGAAATCCTTATTGGAAAGCCCCCTCTTTCCTGGGAACGGCCTGGTTGTCATAAATGTGATTCTGTAATATTATTTGTGAATAATTAATTATTGATTCATATAATAAGGAAATATTTATTTTATGTGGATATAAATGAGGGATATATTTTTGTGGTTAAAAATGAAGGAGTTAATGTTGAGGCGTTTTATCAGTATTTTTATCGGAATGGAGGTATTAAAAATCAAATCAGGGTTTTTGAGAAATATTGCGGGTGTTATAATTTTTAATCCGACCGTTGGATCGTGGTAATTTTTGGATATGTTATACATATATAAGTTGAGTATATGTCCAGAAATTTTGAACCGTTAAAAATGAACGTATGATTTATTATGAATTTTACGAGATAACTGATTCAGAAATTATTGAATTTTCGGAGTTTATCATTTTGATGGAAAATTCTAGAATTGGTGGGCCCACTTGTGGTTGGTGAAGAAATGTGCTGAATTATATTTCAAATGTGGTGGGTGGGAATAGTAGCAGGTAAAGCCATCAGGTTGCAGGTCAAACCTACTAAAATTTTCCTATAAATAGAGGGCTAAGTTAGAATTGAAAATCACACCAGAAACAAGTTTTCTCTCTTTCTCTCTCTAGATTATTGAGTGTATTTTGTGAGTATTTAGATACTTTGAGAGTTTCTATTCATCAGAGCAAGTTTCTTTCAGCCTTATACCGGCATTCCGACCAGAAGTACTGATATCTTGAGGTAAGGGATATTATTTTCTTCTTAAATGATATTATTTTCTTCAATATCATTATGCTAAAATATTGATATGAGTTTTTATCAAATTTAAAACTTTTTGTGTCGGAGTTACTATTCATGTATACGACACTATTCACGTATACGACACTATTCACGAATACGGTACTATTCACCGAAAAATAAAATTTTTCCTTTTTGTCCAAGATGTCTATTATGGTTACTATCTTTGATTGTATCCATGTTTTGATCTTTATTTTTGAATTCTGCTTCACAATTGATTATTATGAAGTATTATTGATCTTGGATAAACTGTTATACGAATCCCTACTATTTGTCCTTCTGTCTCATTGGATTCGTTCTCTTTAAGATATTTTTCATCATCCTCAGTCCTAAATGATGATATTAATGAATATCTTTGGCCTGTAGTGCAAAGATGTATGATTACTTGATGAATATCTTTGGCCTGTAGTGCAAAGATGAACAGGTGTTGAGATGAACATGGCTGACAGGTGATACAAATGAATATCTTTGGCCTGTAGTGCAAAGATGAATATTTGGATAAAGATGATTATTAATTGATGTTACAGGGATAAAATATTGATGATGGACTTTTAAATCTTAGAAGATAGTAGAATTCTTTCTCTACTTAACTCTTCTAATGGTTTGCTGTTTCCGCTGCAGTTGTTGATCTAAAACTTGTTGTCGATTATATTCTATCAGATTTTTCCCTGTTGAAGACTAACGATAATTTGTTTGTATATTATCTTAGTCATAATATTCTTTACTGGGCTAGTTGAGCTCACCCTTTTCCTTTTTGTTCCATTTTTCTTCTCAGGAGGTGAGAACATAGCAGGATCTAGTCGGGGTATGGAGTGATGGTTCTAGAAAGATGTTTTAGAAGTCCTCACTATTTCTGTAAAATAGTGTTTGAATAATTTTAATGAGGATTTATTTGAGTGTGGATATTGTCTAGAAGACAATATTTGTATTTAAACTCACAGTATGTGTTGTCGTATTTTGCACGACAATTGTATTATTGAAGTTGTAGTTTGCTTTCTGTACCATGTATTTGGCGACTCAGAATGGGTGTTGTATACCTATTTTGGGGGCGTCACAAAAGCTATGAGCACAGATTTACGATTTAGTTCGGCATACCATCCTCAAATGGACGGACAATCAGAGAGGACTATTCAAACTCTTGAATATCTATTAAGACTTTGTGTCCTAGATTTCAAAGGGAGTTGGGATAAGTACCTACCATTGGTGGAATTCTCCTACAATAACAGTTATCAGGCAAGTATAGGTGTGGCTCCATTTGAAGCATTGTATGGAAGAAAGTGCCGCTCTCCAGTATGTTGGGATGAGGTGGGAGAAGCAACGTTGTTAGGACCAGAGTTGTTACGAATGACTACAGAGAAGATCCAAACGATTCGACAACGTATACAAATGGCACTGGATCGACAAAAGAGTTATGAGGATCTTCATCGAAAGGACGTGGAATTTGACATTGGGGATCATGTATTGTTGCGTGTGGCTCCATGGAAAGGAGTTACAAGATTTGGGAAGAGAGAAAAGCTCAAGCCACGATTTATTGGTCCATTTCAGATTCTTGACCGAGTAGGAAATGTGGCCAATAGACTCGCGTTACCTCCAAGTATGTCTCGTGTTCATAATATTTTTCATATATATGTGTTACGTAAATATGTGAAAGACCCAAACCACATTATTGAGTTAGAACCGGACGAGATAGCTGAAGACTTAACGTACGAAGTGGTACCTGTCAAGATCTTGGATAGGAAGGAGCATGTCCTACGCACGAAGGTCATACCACAAGTTAAAGTTATGTGGAGAAACCATGCTATTGAGGAAATGACCTGGGAGTTGGAAACGGAAATGAAAGTGAGGTATCCTCATCTTTTCGAAACACCAGGTATGTAGGTCAATTTCGAGGACAGAATTTCATAAGGAGGGGAGGTTGTAAGACCCCAAATTATTAATAAATGAAATTTAATTCCTATATTTATTATTTTGAAATAGTAAGGGTTGATTTGATTAATGTAGTTAGTTATGGGTAAAATGCGCAAATATTTCAAATAAGCAAGTGGTCATAAAATATTCATTGTTATCGGAGAATATTCGTTTGGTCGTGGAATATTCTTGTTGTTGGGGAATATTCGTACGACGGCGCAGCCTTGTGTGAGCCCCATAACGGAAAGCGATTGGATGAAGATAACGACAAAAACAAGTTGTTTATAAATAACGGCGTAGTTGTTACCATTAATACTGTTGGAATACCCGGTGGTTAAAACACAGTAATACGCGTTGTTACACAGTAGCACACGGTATTGCACCAATTATTAATTTTTACGCAAGAAGGCATTACTCAATAATTGTTACAGTAATTACTGTTCAATATTTTATTTTATTGATTCAATAATTGCTACGTTGATATTTTATATTACTGTTGTTTTAATAATTGTCACTACACAATATTTTCTATTATCGGAGAAATAATTCATATTATCTGAATAATATTATTAGATAACATTATTGGCAAGGTTTGATCATCTAATTGCGCGCCAGTAAAGAGAGATCCTTATTGGAAAGCCCCCTCTTTCCTGGGAACGGTCTGGTTGCCAGTACTGTGATTCTGTAATATTATTCGTGAATAATTAATTATTGATTTATATGATGAGAAAAATATTGATTTTATGTGGATCTTGGAGAAAATTTTTAATGTGACAATTGTTGAAAATTTATATTTTATCTTTTTTGATAAAATAATATTTTATTATAATGGTGATATTTTCACAATAAATGTGAGATATATGAGTATATGAGGAGAAAGAGTATTTTGTGACATTAAATAATTAACACATGTTTGGTGTGTCGGTGGACCCCAATAATTGACCGAAATTTGATTATAGCCTGTAAAATCGCCTGTTTATGGATTTCGGTCAATTTCTGTTTGGAATTTAGAAAAACTTTCTTCTGCAAAGTTGTAGAGAATTGAATTTCCTATAAAAGTCGTGAGATTTGAATTTTCTGATAAAAAGGCTATTTGTTGTGAATTATTAAAGTTTCGGAGTTCCGAAATAATTGATTTTTGGAAGTTCTAATTATTATTTTGAAGAAAAATATTTTTTTGCATTCAAGTGGGCTAACATGTGATATAAATGGGCTGAGATCAGTTGTCTAAGGTGGGCTTGACATTTGTATAAATATATTATTATTATATTAAATTTTCTGCTTTGGTGTTCTAAGCATTTTCTTATAAATAGGGTACTTAGGTTAGAATTGAAAATCACACCAGAAACTGAAAACTTCTCTCTCTTTCTCTCTCGATATATTGAGCGTATTCTTGTGAGTATTTTAATACTTTGAGTGTTGCTATACGGTGCAAGTTCAAGTCATAGCCTATATTCGGTTTTTCAACTAGAAGTACTGTCTTTACGAGGTAAGGGATGTTATTTTATTCGAAAATGATATTATTTCTTCAATATCATTATGCCGAAATATTAGTTGAAATTTTTTATCAAATTTGGAACTTTTCATGTCAGAGTTACTATTCACGAGTTACTATTCACCGAAAAATAAAATTTTCTTCTTTTCGTCCAAAATATCTATTCTGGATACTAGCTTTGATTGTATCCATGTTTTGATCATTCTTAGATTTTACTTCACTATGATTATTTATAAGGTATTTTTGGACATGGATAAATCGAAATACGAATCTTGAATATTTGTTATTTTGTTTCACTGGATTCGTTTCCTTTAAAGTATTTTTCATCATCCTCAATCCTAAGTGATGATATAACTGAAAATCTTTGGCCTGTAGTGCAAAGATGAATAATTTCTGATGAATATCTTTGGCCCGTAGTGCAAAGATGAACAGGTGTTGAGATGAACATGACCAACTGATGAATATCTTTGGCTTGTAGTGCAAAGAAGAATATTGATTGATGTTACAGGGATAAAATATTGATGATGGACTTTTAAATTCATAGATAATAGTTGATTTCATTCTCTACGTAACTTTTCTATGAATTATTATTTTTCACTGCGAATATTGATTTAAAACTTGTTGTCTGTTGTATTCTATTAGATTTTTCCCTGTTGAAGACTAACGATAATTTGTTCTGTATTATCTTAGTCATAATGTTCTTTACTGGGCAAGTTGAGCTCACCCTTTTTCTTTTTGTTCTATTTTTCTCAGGAGGCGAGAATGTAGCGAGTACTAGTTGGGGTATGGAATGATGGTTCTAGAAGTTATTTTAGTAGTCCTCACCATTTTTGTAAAATAATGTATCAATAATTGTAATGAGGACTTATTTGAGTGTGGATATTGTCTAGATGACAATATTTGTATTTAAACTCACAGTTCTTATGTTGTAATAATAAAGATGTAGTTATTTTTGTACCATGTATTTTGGCGACTCAGAATGGGTGTTGTATACCTATTTTGGGGGCGTCACAATAAACCATGATTATTCTTTTACTTGATTATTAATCTATAAAAGAGTAGGAGAATCATAGTCATACCATTAAAAATTCGAGCTTCTTCAAGTAAAAGTTTAAGTCCTAGTCCATCGTGCTTTCCTTGAATATGTGGGATTGATTCCTTCCTTTGATCAACGTTAGCCACCCAAGCAATTGGCCTCTAGAGGTGATCCACCAAGAAAGAACAAAAATTCAAGAAGAAGGGTGTTTTTGGCTAAACCCTATCTCTGTAGAAAAAAGAGTACTCTCCAACAATTGGAATTGCTTCTACTGAAATCTGGTATAAGACTCCTCTTATATATATATATATATATATATATATATATATATATATATATATATATATATATATATATATATTAATCAACCATTCTAATCTAATTAGAAATAGGGTTATATTTAATTAAAATCCTTTAATTAATTAATTTGCCTCCTAATCTTATTAGGAATAAATGAGAGTACTTATATTAAATTAATTCCTAAATTTCTTTAGAAATTTAAATAATAATAACTGTAATAATATTAATAAGATTCCTCTTATTAATTTATAGTTAATATTCTCAAAATATTAAATAATAAATATTAAGCTATTTAATTTATTCTATCACCATAGATTAAATTTAATACATTCAACATTTTATTATGATTATGTCATTAACTTCTTAAATAATTTTTCTTACTTTTATGGTGTGACCCTTTAGGTCCTCCATATTAAACCGGTTGTGAATAAATCAATTAGAATAATTTTAATCTTATTTAAATAAATAAATTAAACTAATAATCTATTTAAATAAATAATATTTATTCTACAATAAGGATAAACCTCCTTAGCAATCAACGACTTTTCAGATAATATAAATTTCAACATTAATCATAAAAGAATCTTTGAGTAAATAGTTACCGTACAATTCAATCCTTCAATCATACAATGTCCCAATTAAATATAAGACATAGAATTACTGTCAAGTCTTATTTTAATTATTTATATGTATTTCAATTCTCAAATGCACAACTCTAAATAAATGCAAATTAGAAACTCCTTTCTAAATTTCATTCTACCTTGGCCAAGGATTCTTGGTTTATCATTTATCGAATCACTTATGACATATCTCTTCTTTTACTAGAATCAATAGATTTTTTATTGATCATTCATTATCTTCATATATAACTCATTACACCCAAGCATACCCTTTGATATACCCTAAGGGTCTTAAGGAATAAGTCAAAGTATAATTCATTATACACAAGATACAATGATGATCTCAAGTCTAAATATCGCTTGTACTACTATCACTTCAGGAATTCCTATTGACATGTAAGTAAAACTCCATTAGGTATTCCTTAGCGATCCACGTTCAGTGAACTTATTCTCCAATAAGCACCTACATATATACTTACTTTAGTGTCTCTACACAAATAATCATGAGATCAATCATCCTCATCCAATGAGCAAGTAACGTATGTATCAATCTATCTGGATTCAGTAATCCACTTTTTAGTAATCCATTGATTGGGAACATTTTAGTTTTTAAGTAATCTAAGAATTTAGACCTCATTAGCATGATCTCATTATGATTCTAAAAGTATTGCTTAAAACTATGGGTTTATCACATATTGTTAAAGCAGCATCATGTAGATAATTAAATGCCTTTAATAAATAATTTTTTATTAATAAATGAATAAGATTGTTTACAAAGTATATATTTTATCATCATACATGATTGACTTGTATGCATACTACTTTCAATCTCCCACTTACACTAAAGCCAATTGCCATGGTATCTCATACCCATCTTCTCTAAGTGACGATCAAACAGCTGTTGTGTTAACGCTTTAGTATATGGATCTGCAATGTTGTCTTGAGAGTCCAAACGCTCTAGGGTGACATCTCATCTTTCAATGATTTCTCTAATCAAATGAAACCGCCGCAACATGTGTTTGGATTTCTGATCAGACCTGGGTTCCTTAGCCTGCGCAACAGCTCCGGTGTTATCACAAAATAAAGGTAATGGTCCTCTAATGCTAGGAACCACACCAATTTTGGTTATGAACTTCTTTATCCAAATAGCCTCCTTTGTAGCTTCACTTGCAGCTATGTACTCTGCCTCTGTCACTGAATCAGCAACCGTTTGCTACTTTTCCAACTCACTATGCCACCATTCAAGGTAAACACATACCTCGAAATGAATTTACTGTCATCTTGGTTCGTTTGAAAACTTGAGTCTGTGAACCCCTCTAGTTTCAATTCAGACCCACCGTAGACAAGAAATATATCCTTAGTTCTTCTTAAGTACTTTAGTATATTTTTCACTAACTTCCAGTGCTCTTCTCCTAGATTCGACTGATATCTTCTTGTTACACTAAGTGCATGAGTGACATCCGGTCTAGTACATATCATATCGTACATGATAGATCCTATTGCTGAAGCATAAGGAATCTTACTCATACGGTCTCTCTCCTCAGGTGTCATTGGGGCCTGTTTCTTGGAGAGATGTATTCAATGGCTCATCGGCATAAGACCTCTTTTGAAATCTTCCATGCTAAACTTCTTTAGCATCGAGTCAATTTATGTTCCTTGGGATAAACCAATCATCCTTTTAGATCTATCTGTATAGATATTTATCCCTAAAATATAGGATGCTTCTCCCAAGTCCATCATGGAGAAGTGTTTAGATAACCAGATTTTAATCGATTGTAGCATAGGAATATCATTCCCTATCATTAATATATCATCAACATATAATACAAGGAATGAAATAGTACTCCCACTAATCTTCTTGTACACACATGGTTCATCCTCATTTTTGATAAAATCAAACTCTTTGATTGTCTCATTAAAACGGATGTTTCACCTACGAGAAGCTTGCTTCAATCCATAAATGGATCGTTGTAGCTTATAGACTTGATTTGTTCCAACTATTAAATAAATCCCTCTGGCTGTGTCATATACACATCGTCCTCAAGTTTCCCATTGAGGAAGGTTGTTTTCACGTCCATTTACTAGATTTCATAATCGTGATAAGCTGCAATCGCAAGCAAAATCTGAATGGACTTTAGCATCGCTACTGGTGAGAATGTTTCATCATAGTCAACTCCTTGTCTTTGTTTGAAACCTTTTGCAACTAGTAGGGCCTTATAGGTCTCTACCTTTCCATCAGCTCCAGTCTTTTTTTTAAAGACCCATTTGCACCCAATAGGCTTAATGCCCTCAGGTGATGAAACCAAAGTCCATACTTGGTTCTCATACATGGAGTCCATCTCGGATTTCATGGCTTCTAGCCATTTCTCCGAGTCTTTACTACTCATAGCATGTTCGTAATTTAATGGATCATCATCATTCATGATGCGTACTTTATCGTCATCCTCTATAACAAATCCATACCTCTCAGTTATCTTCGGTACTCTTCCAGATTTACGAATAGGGTGTTGTACAGAAGATGTCTCTACTTGGATAGGTTTATCCAATTGATCTGTAGTGGTTTGTGGTTCTTGAATTTCTTTAATATCTATTTTCCTCCCACTAGCCCCTTTAAGGATAAACTCCTTTTCCAAGAAGGCAGCGTGTTTGGCAATAAACACCTTTTGCTCAGTAGGATTGTAGAAATAGTATCCTAAACTTTCTTTAGGATATCTCACAAATGTACACTTATCAGATCTTATCTCAAGCTTATCATTTTGAAACTTTTTTCACATAAGCAGCATATCCCCAAATCTTAACATGCTTAAGACTAGATTTCCTCCCTATCCACATCTCATATAGAGTCTTAGGGACGGATTTTGAGTGGACCTTATTTAGTAGATATGTAGCCGCTTCAAGGGCATAACCCAGAAGGAAACTGGAAGATTGGTAAAACTCATCATGGAACGAACTATGTCTAACAAATTTCGATTTCTCTTTTCAGATACACCATTCAACTGTGGTGTTCCTGGTGGAGTCCATTGTGAGATAATACCATTTTCTTTGAGACAATTGAGAAACTCACTGCTTAAGTATTCACCTCTTCGATCTGATCAAAGAATCTTAATACTCTTGTCAGTTTGCTTCTCTACTTTACTTCTGAACTCTTTGAACTTTTCAAATGATTCAGATTTGTATTTCATTAAATACATATATCCAAATCTTGAGTGATCATTAGTGAAAGTAATAAAATAAGAATACCATCCTCTTGCATTCATTGTCATAGGTCCATTTATATCTGTGTGAACCGACGCTAACAATTCTGTAACTCTTTCTCCTTTTCCATTAAAAGGAGATTTAGTCATCTTACCCATGAGACAAGATTCACAAGTTGGATATGATTCATAATCCAATAGCTCTAAGAGCCCATCTTTATGCAATTTGAATTATCTTGTTTTATTGATATGACTGAGTCTATAGTGCCACATGAAGGTATAATTAACATCATTTCTTTTTCATTTTATTAGTTTGTTCAGTTTGAAGTATATTTTCATATAAGTCTAGTATGTAAAGTCCATTTCAAAAATTACCAACACCATATAAAATATTATTATTATAAATAGAACAACTGTTGTTATTTATTATAATATCAAAACCATCCATATCCAACATAGAAATTGAGATAATGTTTCTTATAAGTGATGGAACAAAATAACAATTATTTAAACTAATGGACTTGCCCGTAGGCAGTGCTAAACAATAAGTCCCTACAGCTAATGCAATAACCTTTGCTCCATTTCTCACTCGTAGGACGACCTCATCCTTGTTCAGCTTTCTACTTCTGACTAGTCTCTGCATATTATTACATATGTGAGAATCACAGCTGGTATCCAATACCCAATTAGAAGATTGACTTTCAGAAAAATTAATTTTAATCATAAACAAACCTTGATTAAGAGTCAAAACTTCTCCAAGCTTCTTCTGCTTTTGTTCCATAAGGAACTCCTTGCAGTTCCTCTTCCAGTGACTTGACTTGTTACAATGGAAGCATATTCCTTTGCTATCTGGATCAGGTTTCTTATTATAATTTCTTTTCATCTTTCCTTTAGCCTTCTTGGATTTCTTCTTTTCAGAATATACCTTGGGCCTCTTCTTTTTCTTGGAAGAATCATCCACCAGTAAGACTTGGTTCTTCTTGGATGGGAAGTGACCTTTAGCAGTTTTCAACATGTTAAGTAACTCAGGCAAGCTGACGTCCAACTTATTCATGTGGAAATTCACAACAAATTGTGAGAAGGTGTCAGGGAGTGACTGCAAGACTAAATATTGACTCAACTCTCCATCCATGGCGAACCCAAGCTGCCCAAGACGTTCAATCAGATTGATCATCTTTAGGTCATGAGTCTCAAAACCAGTGCCCTCGGTCATCTCAGATCAGAAGAGCTCCTTAGATATCTCATGTTTAACAGTCTTACTTTGCTCACCATACAACTCTTGGAGGTGTAACAACATAGTAGGAGTGTGACGCCCCCAAAATAGGTATATATCACCCATCTTGAGTCACCAAATACATGGTACAAAATTCAAATACAACTTAATAATACAACTGTCGTGTAAAATACGACAAAACATAAACTAAGAGTTTTAAAACGAATATTGTCTTCTAGACAGTAATCAACTCAAATGGTGTCCTCAATACATTTATTATCATACTATTTCATAGAATAGTGAGGACTACTAATGCTATCATCTAGACCGTCACTTCGTTCTCCGACTAGTCCCGGCTACGTTCTCATTTCCTGAAGAGGACAATGAAAGTAAAAAGGTGAGCTCAACTAGCCCAGCAAGAAGTATTATGACTAAGATAATACAGAATAATTTATCATTAGCCTTCAACAGTGTTAAACTACTATCTTCTATGATTTAAAAGGTTTTTCATCACTTTTATCGCTGAGACTCATCTTAATAAATAATCCACATCATCCCTGTACTACGGCCAATAATATTCATTAGTATCACGACCATTAATTATCCATGCACTACGGGCCAAGGATATTCGTGTATTCATCAATGGACATGATCACGCCAACAACTGTTCAGCAATGCACTACGGGCCAATGAGGACTTTTACCACCTCATTTGTAACATTACGGTCATGATTATACCGAATAATCCCTGATCATAATCATACCAAGTCCATCTATGCACTACAGGCCACAGATGACTTTCAACATAATATAAACATGAGGATGATGACAATGATATAAGAATTCAATAAAACAAGTTCAAGGATAAATTTTTAAAGATTTATAATTTAATATATCCAGAAATCAATAACGTCCAAATTGTCAACATGATACTACTTTGTGGAGTAAAATTCAAGAATAATATTGTACCAAAAATAATTTAGACCGAAAACGAATCAATTTTTTTTATCATGAATAGTACTTCGGGTGAATAGTACTCGAGTGAATAGTATCCCATGAATAGTACTTCGAGAATAGTAACCCTGTGAATATAGTACTCCGGCATGAAAAAGTTAAAAACTTATCAAGAATGCTCAGAATAATATTTTCATAAAAAGATACAGGATGAAACGTAAATATCAAGGATATTCTACTAATTTCATAGAGTATAGAAGCCAAAATTTTAACAAAACGAGTATAGAATTCAAAATCTAAAACGAAATAATATTACTTACATACTACAGAGTATGGAAGAAAATATTATTTCAAGCGAATATTGAACAAAAATAACATCCCTTACCTTGAAAAGAAGAGTATTCCAACTGGTTTGGCGGGGATATTCTTGAAAAAAACTTTCACTATTTTCTATGCTCAAAGCTTTCTAAAACTCTAAAGAAATATGCTTAAGATTATAGAAGAAGAATTCTCTGATTCTGGTGTGATTTTTAATTTTAACTTAAGTGCCTATTTATAGGAAAATATTAGAACGCCATAGGAGACTAAATAATAAAATAATATATTTTTTTCTTTCTTTCTACATGACCTACTTTGTTGAAAAAGCCAAGCATGCCATCTTGGAACATTTTTGCAGCCCACATGTTTCAAAACAAAAGTGGGTTCCACCCACAATTTTAATAAAAATATTTAATTTCTGAAACTTCAACAATTCATATAAAATAGTCCTTTTATCAAAAAAATACGAATTTTATGTTCATTCCACATGAAATCGAATTCTCTACAACTTTTTAGCTTTAAGTTTTTCCAAATTCCAGAAAAAAAATATTCGAAATCCACAAACGGATGATTTTTAACACATTTTAAAATTCATAACAAATCATGCGTTAATTTTTAACGGTTCAAAATTTGTGGACATATACTCAACTTATATATGTATAACATATACAAAAATCACAACGATCCAACGGTCGGATTAAAATTATAACTCACATAATAGTGCTTTAAGAACACCGATTTGATTTTTTTAGTACCTCAAATTCGATAAAATACTGATAAAACACCTCAACATAATTCCTTCATTGATAACCATATAAAATAAATATTTTCCTATCCATCATTTATGTTCACATAAAATAAATATTTCCTTATCATATAAATCAATAATTAATTATTTACAAATAATATTACAGAATCACAATAATGACAACCAGGCCGTTCCCAGGAAAGAGGGGGCTTTTCGATAAGGATTTCTCCTTACTAGCGCACAATTAGGTGACCAAACCTCTCATTGACAGAACTTTCTAGACATTACCAATAATGTTATCTAATAATATTATTCAAATAATATGAATTATTGATTTGATAATGGAAAATACTGTGCAGTGATAATTATTGAAACAACAATAATATAAAATATCAACGCAACAATTATTGAATCAATAAAATAAAATATTGAACAGCAATTACTATAACAATTATTAAGTAGTGCCTTCTTACGTAAGAATCAATAATTCAAAAATATTGTGCAATACCGTGTGCTACTGTGCAACAAAGCATATTATTGTATTTTAACCACCAGGTATTACAATAGTGTTAACGGTAACAACTACGCCGTTATTTTATAAAAAGATATTTTTGTCATTTTCTTAATCCGGCAATAATTCTTTTGTGGGGTCCACCAATGATTGTGCCGTCGTACGAATATTCCCTGTTAAAATGAATATCCTCTGACCAATCGAATATTATATAACAACTTCCGTACTTTACAAAATTTATAAAATATTACCCACAACTATAACATTATATCAAATTCACTCCATAATATTCAAAAATGATATTTATAAAAAATTCATCTTTATTCATAAAAGTTGGGATCTTAACAACCTCCCCTTCTTATGAAATTTTGCCCTCGAAATTAGGGTACGTACCTGGTATGTCGAAGAGGTAAAGATACCTTAATTTCATTTCAGATTCTAACTCCCAGGTCATTTCCTCAACATCGTGGTTTCTCCACAAAACTTTGACTTGGAGCGTAACATATGCTCCTTCTTATCCAAGATTTTAACAGGAACCTCTTCATACGTTAAATCTTTCGCTATTTAGTCCGGTTCTAACTCAATAATGTGGTTCGGGTCTTTCACATATTTACGTAACATAGATATGTGAAAAATATTATGAATACGAGACATACTTGGTGGTAAGGCAAGTCTATAGGCCACAGTTTCTACTCGTTCGAGGATTAAAAATGGGCCAATGAATCGAGGATTGAGCTTTCCTCTCTTTCCAAATCTCGTAACTCCTTTCCATAGAGCAACACGTAACAAAACATGTTCTCCAATATTGAATTCCATGTCCTTTCGATGAAGATCAGCATAACTCTTTTATCGATCTTGTGAGGTTTTTATTCGTTGTCGGATCGTTTGAATCTTTTCTGTAGTCATACGTACCAACTCTGGACCCAACAACGCTGCTTCACCCAACTCATCTTAGCATATAGGAGAACGACATTTTCTTCCATACAACGCCTCGAATGGAGCAATGCCAATACTTGCTTGATAACTGTTGTTGTAGAAAAACTCCACCAATGGTAAGAACTTGTCCCAACTTTCCTTGAAGTCAAGGACACAGAGTCTTAATAGATCTTCAACAGTTTGAATAGTCCTTTCTGACTGCCCGTCCGTTTGAGGATGATAAGCCAAACTAAATCGTAAATTCGTGCCCATAGCTTTTTACAAACTAACCCAAAATCTTGAAGTGAATCTTGGGTCTCGATCAGAAACTATGGATACTGGCATACCATGCAATCTTACAATCTCATTTATGTACATACGAGCAAGACGTTCAAGTGTATAAGTTTCTCGTATAGGTAAGAAATGAACCGACTTGGTCAATCTATCAACAATGAACCAAATCGCATCTATGCCTTGAGAAACCTTGGGAAGACCGGTAACGAAATCCATGGTAATGTGCTCCCATTTCCATTCTAGAATTTCAAGTGGTTGCAATGGACCTTTTGGTACTTGATGCTCCGCCTTGACTCATTGACAAGTTAGACACCTTGAGATAAACTCGGCGATCTCTCTCTTCATATTGCTCCACCAAAATGTATGTCGAAGATCATGATACATTTTGGTACTCTCAGGATGGATTGTAAACGGTGTGTTGTGCACCTCCATCATGATTTTATACTTTAAATCAGGGTCGTTAGGAACACAAAGTCTGGAGTTGACTCGAAGTATTCCTTCTTTATCGATTCTTGCTTCCGGCATAGCACCTTTTTGCACTTTCTTCCTCAAACGCATCAGCTCCAGGTTTGTAGCTTGAGCAACTTTAACTTTATCGATTAAAGTTAGTTCTAATCATATATTTGCTATCATCACATGGGTCCCTGGAGTCTTTAACTCTATCTCCATCCTTTGCAAGTCATATAAAATGGGCCTTTTCATTGACAATATCGCACTCGTACCCGCATATGATCTTCTACTCAATGCGTCAGGTACTACGTTCGCTTTACCAGGGTGGTATTGAATGGTATGATCATAATCTTTCAACAGTTCAAGCCAACGTCATTGCCTCATGTTGAGTTCCTTTTGGGTGAAGAAATATTTGAGACTTTTATGATCCGTAAAGATCTCTACTTTCTCCCCATACAAGTAATGCCTCCAAATTTTAAGTGCGAAGACAACAGCTGCCAACTCTAGATCATGAGTAGGATAATTCCTCTCATATTCTTTGAGTTACCGAAAGGCATAGGCTATGACTTTCCCATATTGCATGAGAACACATCCTAACCCTTTGCCTGAAGCATCACTGTAGATGATAAATCCCTCCGAGCTAGATGGTATTGTCAGAATAGGTGCTGAAATGAGTCTCCTCTTGAGTTCTTGAAAACTCTTCTCACATTCCACACTCCAACCGAATTTTGTATCTTTCCGAGTCAGCTGAGTTAATGGAGTAGCGATTCAAGAAAACCCTTCTACGAATCTCGATAATAACCAGCTAAGTCGAGAAAGCTACGTACTTCGGTCACTGATTTAGGTTGCTCCCAGCTTTGAATAGCTTCAATCTTTGTCGGGTCAACAGATATTCCATGACTTCATACTACGTGCCCAAGGAATGTTACTTCCTCAAGCCAGAACTCGCATTTCTTCAACTTGGCATAAAGCTTATTTTCACGAAGCTTTTGGAGTATCAGCCTCAAGTGTTGCTCATGATCCTCACGCCTTGTGGAATATATGAGGATGTCATCAATAAAGACGACCACAAAGTGATCCAAATATTCCTTGAATACTCGGTTCATCATATCCATGAAGGCAGCAGGAGCATTAGTCAATCCAAAAGATATGACTAGGATATCATAATGCCCGTACCGAGTTCTGAAAGCCGTCTTTGGAATGTCATCGGTTCTAATCTTTAACTGATGATATCCAGAACGAAGATCGATCATTGAAAAGAATTTGACGCCTTGCAACTTGTCAAACAGGTCATCAATACGTGGCAATGGGTACCTATTCTTGATGGTGACATGATTCAACTCCCGATAATCAATACAAATTTGTATACTCCCATCTTTCTTCTTCACGAATAGAACAGGAGCACCCCAAAGAGACGTACTAGGACGAATGAAACCGATGTCTAACAATTCCTGCAATTGGGTCTTTAACTCCTAAAGTTCAATAGGAGCCATTTGATATGGGGCTTTGGAAATGGGTTTTGTACCAGGTTCAAGGTCGATACAAAATTCAATTTCTCGCTCTGGGCGTAGGCCAGGAAGTTCTTCAGGGAATACGTCAGGAAATTTATTAACAATAGAAATATCATTCAAAACTGACGTATTTTTGTTTAAATCCGTGACATGAGCTAAGAAAGCTTGACATCCATTTTTTAATAAACGAATAGCTTTATGGCTTAAGATGACAGTGATTGATTTTAATGGTTTGGTTGCTTGAATTCACATAATAGGTTGGTAAGGAATATGAAAGCTAACAACCTTACAAAAATAATCAGTTTTTGCATGATGAGTAATTAACCAATCAATCTCTAGAATTACGTCAAATGCAAGTATTTTCAATAAAATAAGATCGATAGGTAATGTGAGGGTACCGATTTGAACCAAATAAGACTTATAAATAGTGGATGTAATGAAGGTATCTTCCAATGGAGTTTCAACAGATAAGTCAAAGTCTAATTTCTTCGTAGTCAAGTTTAAACGTTGAGCACAAGTAGAAAAAATAAAAGAATGGATAGAACCGGTATCAAATAAGGTATAGACTTTGCTAGAGTTTATGATAAGCTTACCCGTGATGACCTCGTTCGGGTTCCTTGCTTTTTGGGAGGTCACGGCAAACGCTCTCCCTTGAACTACCGACTTTAACTTTTCTAGGACGGCCTTTGGTGCCTCCATCCTAGCTGAACTTGTCTTCGGTGCACGACAACATCGGGATAGGTGACCTTCTCTTCCATAATTATAACACGCTTTGGACTGCATCGGGCAGTTTGGACTGATGTGTCCCTCCCCTCCGTATTTGAAGCATATGATAGGTGGTCGTTCTCCTTCCTTAACAACGGGTGCTGGTGCTTACGTCTTTCCGTCATTGTTGAATATCCTCTTCTTAAAATGTCCACTCTTATTATCTTGGCCATGATTACCACCAAAGTGGTTACCATTTCTGGCATGTTGATTCCCTCCACATTTGTTATCACCGCTTCGATGACTGCTACCACTGGTATTATCATTTTGCCGACTGCTCTCTCTTGGTTGGGTTGACTCATTATCACGTTCCAATAACTGAGCCCTATTCACAACATCTAAATACAAGCAAAGTTTGTGAGAGATAAGGTATTGACGAATCTTGGGTTTCAAACCTCTTAGAAACATCCGCGTCATTCTCTCCTCATTATCAACTAAGTGGGACGCAAACCGGGATAACTCAGCAAACTTGGCTTCGTACTGTGACACGGTCATGTTGTTTTGCTCCAGTTTAATGAACTCTACCTCTTTCATGTGATGAATACTTTCGAGAAAGTACTTGTCGTTGAAAAGTTCTTGGAACTTCTCCCAAGACATCTTCAGTGCGGCAGGTTGAGTACGCTTTACAGATTCCCACCAGTAATCTATTTCTGACGCAACATGAAGGTGGCAAATGGAACCTTTTGCTCCTTGGAGCATCCCAAGATATTAAATATCTTGTTGATCTGCTTTATCCACGTCTCCGCCTTAAGTGGTTTTGGCACTCCAAAAAACTCTTGTGGTCCCAGCTCCTTGAACTGTTTAGCAGTGACCGTCCGAGAGTTGCCAGTGTTTCCACCTGCATTTCAGACAAGAGTCTCTATTGCCTGATGTTACATGAATTGAAGAAAGCCTTTGAACATTCCATCGTTTATCATTTGGTCAGTGTTGTTGTTTGTATGAGGATTGTTGCCTTCCTGATGCACATTATCCTGATTGTTGATCTGTGGAGACTAAACGGTCTCCTGTGCTCCATTGCTATTCTCAACTTTCTGAGATGTCATTTTTAAATACTGCCACAAAATAAGGGTTAATTGACATGTCACATATTATCCCTATACTCTGACCGACCAATTAAATACCAAATAAACTTAGGTAGGTTATACTAGCGAAAGAATTTCTCGTCTCTCCCCTCCTAGTTCTTGTCTCACATCTCAGCCAGGGATCATATCCCTAAGCTTTGATACCAACTGTGATGCCCCCAAAATAGGTATACATCACCCACCTTGAGTCGCCAAATACATGGTACAAAATTCAAATACAACTTAATAATACAACTGTAGTGTAAAATACGACAAAACATAAACTGAGAGTTTTAAAACGAATATTATCTTCTAGACAGTATTCAACTCAAATGGTGTCTTTAATACAATTATTATCGCAATATTTCATAGAATAGTGAGGACAACTAATACTATTATCTGGACCGTCACTCCGTTCCCTGACTAGTCCTGGCTATGTTCTCATTTCTTGAAGAGGACAATGAAAGAAAAAGGGTGAGCTCAACTAGCCCAGTAAAGAAATATTATGACTAAGATAATGCAAAATAATTTATCGTTAGCCTTCAACAGTGTTAAACTGATAGAATATAATAAACATCAAGTTTAACTGCAGCGGAACAAGCAATCCATTAGAAGAGTCAAGTAGAGAATAAAATATACTATCTTTTATGATTTAAAAGGTTTTTCATCACTTTTATCGCTGAGACTCATCTTAATAAATAATCCACATCATCCCTGCACTACGACCAAGGATATTCATTAGTATCACGACCATAAATTATCCATGCACTACATGCCAAGGATATTCGTGTAATCATCAATGGTCATGATCATGCCAACAACTGTCCATCAATGCACTACGGGCCAATGAGGACTTTTACCACATTATTTGTAACATTACGGTCATGATTATACCGAATAATTCCTGGTCATAATCATACCAAGTCCATCTATACACTACATGCCACAGATGACTTTTAACATAATATAAACATGAGGATGATGACAATGATATAAGAATTCAATAAAACAAGTTCAAGGATAAATTTTTAAAGATTTAAAATTTAATTTATCCAGAAATCAATAACGTCCAAATTGTCAACATGATACTGCTTTGTGGAGTAAAATTCAAGAATATTATTGTACCAAAAATAATTTGGACCGAAAATGAATCAATTTTTTTTATCATGAATAGTACCCTGGGTGAATGATACTCGAGTGAATAGTACCCCATGAATATTACTTCGAGAATAGTAATCCCGTGAATAGTACTCCGGTATGAAAAAATAAAAAACTTAACATGAATGCTCAGAATAATATTTTCATGAAAAGATACTGAATGAAGCGTAAATATCAAGAATATTTTACTAATTTCATAGAGTATAAAAGCCAAAATTTTAACAAAACGAGTATAGAATTCAAAATCTGAAATAAAATAATATTACTTACATACTACAGAGTATGGAAGAAATTATTATTTCAAGCGAATATTGAACAAAAATAACATCTCTTACCTTGAAAAGAAGAGTAATCCAACTGGTATGGCGGGGATATTCTTGAAGAAAACTTTCACTGTTTTCTACGCTCAAAGCTTTCTAAAACTCTAAAGAAATACGCTCAAGATTATAGAAGAAGAATTCTCTGATTCTGGTGTAATTTTCAATTCTAACTTAAGAGCCTATTTATAGGAAAATGCTAGAACGCCATAGGAGACTAAATAATAAAATAATATATTTTTTTTCTTTCTTTCTACGTAACCTACTTTGTTGAAAAAGCCAAGCATGCCATCTTGGAACATTTTTGCAGCCCACATGTTTCAAAACAAAAGTGGGTCCCACCCACAATTTTAATAAAAATATTTAATTTCTGAAACTTCAATAATTCATATAAAATAGCCCTTTTATCAGAAAAATATGAATTTTATATCCATTCCACACGAAACTAAATTCTGTACAACTTTGTAGCTTTAAATTTTTCTAAATTCCAGACAGAAAATATTCGACATCCACAAACGGATGATTTTTAACACCTTTTAAAATTCATAACAAATCATGCGTTAATTTTTAACGGTTCAAAATTTGTGGACATATACTCATCTTATATATGTATAACATATACAAAAATCACAACGATCCAACGGTCAGATTAAAATTATAACTCACGTAATAGTGCTTTAAGAACACCGATTTGATTTTTTTAGTACCTCAAATTCGATAAAATACTGATAAAACACCTCAACATAATTCCTTCATTTATAACTATATAAAATAAATATTTTCCTATCCATCATTTATGTCCACATAAAATAAATATTTTCTTATCATATAAATCAATAATTAATTATTTACAAATAATATTACAGAATCACAATAATGACAACCAGGCCGTTCCCAGGAAAGAGGGGGCTTTCCGATAAGGATTTCTCCTTACTGGCGTGTAATTAGGTGACCAAACCTCTCCTTGACAGAACTTTTTAGACATTGCCAATAATGCTATCTAATAATATTATTCAAATAATATGAATTATTGATTTGATAATGAAAAATACTGTGCAGTGATAATTATTGAAACAATAATAATATAAAATATCAACGCAACAATTATTGAATCAATAAAATAAAATATTGAACAGTAATTACTGTAACAATTATTAAGTAGTGCCTTCTTACGTAAGAATCAATAATTCAAAAATACTGTGCAATATCGTGTGCTACTGTGTAACAACGCATATTACTTTATTTTAATCACCAGGTATTCCAACAGTGTTAACGGTAACAACTACGCCGTTATTTTATAAAAAGATATTTTTGTCATTTTCTCAATCCGACAATAATTCTGTTGTGGGGTCCACCAATGATTTTACAGTCGTACGAATATTCCCTGTTAAAACGAATATTCCCCGACCAATCGAATATTATATAACAACTTGCGTACTTTTCAAAATTTATAAATATTACCCACAACTATAACATTATATCAAATTTACTCCATAATATTCAAAAATGATATTTATAGAAAATTCATCTTTATTCATAAAAGTTGGGGTCTTACAAGGAGCATCCATAGTTTCATGCAGACGCTGAAACTCGTTACTTATGGATGCGAGCATGATGCATTGAACCACAGATGCATCATCTTGCCACTTCTTAAAAGTAGCAATCTCTTCCTCAGAAGCTGTTTCAGCAAGTTTTTCAGGGACGGACGAATTTAGAACATAAGAAATCATTTCAGCAGTGAGAACAATTCTTAGATTCTTTAACCAGTCCGTTAAATTCGGTCTGGTCAGTTTGTTAGCATCCAATATGCTACGCAGTGATATTAGTGAGTGTGACATTTTCAAAATTCTGCATATGAAAAAGATAATATTTTAACAAACATTCATTTAATTAATTACCAAAATAAATTAGGTCTTATTTTAAATCGGTATCTCCAACTATTTTTTTCAAACTATATTACTCTCATTAGTGTCTCCACTCAAATGATATTAAGATAAATCATCCTCATTCAATGAGCAAGCAACGTATGTACCAATCTATCCGGATTCACTAATCCTCTTTTTAGTAATCCATTGATTGGAAACATTTTAGTTTTTAAGCTATCTAAGAATTTAGATCTCATTAGCATGATCTTATCATGATTCTAAAAGTATTGCTTAAAACTATGGTTTTATCACATATTATTAAAACATAATCATGTAGATAATTAAATGCCTTTAATAAATAATTTTTTATATTAATAAATGAATAAGATTGTTTACAAAGTATATGCTTTATCATCATACATTGTTGACTTGTATGCATAATACTTTCAGTGGGTGTGGGTGGGGCTGAAGCTGGGGGTGGGCGGGGTGGGAGTGTATACATAATCGAAAAATATTATTTTTTTCGGGTGGGGTGGGGGTGGGGGTGGGGGTGGGGGTGGGGTGGTGGGGTTAGGGTGAGGGTGAGGGTGGGGATGGGGTGGGTGGGTGGGTGGGAGGTGCGCGGGGTAGGCAGGGTGGGAGTGTATACACGTACATAATCAAAAATATTATTTTTTTGAGTTTGGGGGTGGGGGTGGGGGTGGGGGTGGGGTGGGAGTGTACACATAATAAGTAAATATTATTTTTTTGGGGTTGGGTTGGGTTGGGTTGGGGGTGGGAGTTGTATATATAATCAGTGAATATATTTTTTAATGTGTAAATAAGTTAAAGTTTGTTATTGTTGGAAATGGTATAATAGTCCAAACGATATTTTTTAATCCAATACTTTAATTAATCTTGAAAAAACAAATATAATTTAATTATTTTAAGTTGTCCCATGAATAATACCATACAAAATAAACATGTGACTTGGACTATTTAATCTTAGAATTAGTAGTCTTGGGATTATAATTCATGGGATTATAATCCCGGAATTATATTCATTGCAAACAAACATAGCCTTAAGATTAATAATAGTATCTCAAGTATAATCCTTGCAAACAAACATAACCTATATGTAAGATCCCGAATTTTATGAAATAAAAGTATTAAAATTTTCTTATAATTCTATTCAGTAAATGGTTAAATTGATAAAAGGTTAAAGTTAAGGGTGTTATGTAAAAATTTTACAAAGTAAGTAAGTTGTCATAAAATATTCGTTGTGTTGGGGAATATTCGTTTGGTCGAAAAATATTCTTTTTGTCGTGAAATATTCGTACGATGGCGCAATCATTAGTGGACCCCACAACGGAATAATTTTTGGATATAGAAAGCGACAAAAATAACCTTTTTATAAAAATAACTGCAAGACTTTTACCGTTAAATTGTTGAAATATCCGGTGATAAAAGTATAGTAATACGCGTTGGTGCACAGTAGCACAAGATATTGCACAGTATTTTTGATTATTAATGTTTACATAAAAAGTCACTCAATTTTATTCAATAATTGTCACAGTAGTTGCGGCATAGTATCTCATATTATTGATTTTATTATTGTCATAGTATCATCTGCATAATATTTTATATTATTAAACCAATAATTGAGACGACACAATTATTCATATTATTATTTGCATTATTGATAATGTCTAGGAAGTTCTGTCGAGGAAAGGGGCTAAGTTATTTAATTGCGTGCCAGGTAAAGAGAAACCCTTATTGGAAAGCCCCCTCTTTCCTGATAACGATTTGGTTGTCAATATTATGATTTATAATATTAAATGATGAATAATTGTTGAAAGATTAAAAATGTGTTGATTGAAGATAAATGATTTGTGGTAAATATTTATTCAATTTTTGATATAAATAGAGGGGTTGTAAGTTTGACTTATTATTCCATGGGGAGATGTGGTAATTTTTCAAACTGTCGGTTAAAGCTTTAATAGTAAATCAATATGGACCGCTGGTTGAAGTTTTAATAGTAAATCAATATGAACCGTCAGTTGAAGTTTTAATAATAAATCAGTATAGATCGTCGGTTGAAGTTATAATAGTAAATCAATATGGACCGTCAGTTGAAGTTTTAATAGTAAATCAATATGGACCGTCCGTTTTAATAGTAAATCAATCTGGACCGTTCATGAATCGGTTACTATTTAGTCCATTCTCCTATAAATAGAAGCTCATTACTTCATTCTTTCTTACGAATTCACTAAAACTATAGAGAGAGATTATAAGAGAGAAAGAAGAAGAGTATTCTGCTGCTACACTATTGCAGTATCCAATCTCCAACTAAGGTAAATGATATTATTTTTCGTATTCGTAAGGCGTATTATTCTTTCATATTCGTAAATGATATTATTTTCTTCATTCTCATAAGGGTTGTCATTCTATTCTTTATTAATCTGTGGGAGTAACCTGTCTATGTGGATTACTGCATGCATGGTGAATAACCCTTCGTATTCATTATTTATTAATCAACGGGAGTAACATGTCTACGTGAATTATCGCATGTATGGTGAATAACTGTAAGACTCCAACTTTTATGAATAAAGATTTAATTTTCTCTAATTATCTTTTTGAGTAATAAGGTGTGGATTTGATATAATGTTATAGTTGTGGGTAATATTTACAAATTTTGCAAAGTAAGCAAGTTGTCATAAAGTATTCGTTTGGTAGGAGAATATTCGTTTTATCAGGGAATATTCGTACGACGACACAATCATTGGTGGACCACATAACGAAATTACTGTCGGAGTTAAAAAATGACATAAATAACTTTTTATAAAAATAAAGGCAAAAGTTTTACCGTTAATTGTTGAAATTCCCAGTGATAAAAGTACAGTAATACACGTGGTTGCATAGTAGCACACGTTATTGTACAGTATCTGTGATTATTGATGCTTATGTGAGAAGTCACTCAGTTTTACATAGTAATTGCTGTAACAACCCCAAAATAGATCCATTCCATCCAACCTATTCTGAGTCGCCAAATACATGGTACAGAAAACAACTACAACTTTATTACAACAATTGTCGTGCAAAATACAACAACACATATGCTGTGAGTTTGGATACAAATATATACCAAATGTGACTCATGTTCCAACCGTGGACATCACCTCACAATAACACCTTACATAAAGGTATAGTCAAAAACTGTTTTAGAAATTAGAATCTTTGGGAAGTGCTCAAGGAAACCTTCGTACATGGGAGGCCACGCATCTAGGTTATGATAGATATCATATGGCCACAGAATTATCCTTGGTTGACCCAATAGACCCCAAAGAAAAACGAGAAGATTACTATCATATTCTTCCCAATGGTGAGTCTTCTCTTGACTTATCATTATCTCCACTGTCTCTAATTGAGAATTATACTTCAAACAAACATCAAGATTATATAGGTAGTGCCCATAGATATACTCAGCAAGTGGATGAGCACAACCCTGTCCTATGATGACACGAGGTTGTATGTCATTAGACATATTGTATGATAGTGACAAAACACCCTTCCAACGTTGGGTTCGCCTCACCCTATTTTCTTCACCAAATATAACTACTAAATGATGACCACCGTTCTATTCCCTTGTTACCCCCGCTCGACCCAGCTACACTCTTATTACCTGAAAGGAATTGTGAAGCAAAAGGGTGAGCACAACTAGCTCAGTAAAGAATATCATGACTAAAGATAATTCAATTATCAATAGCCTTCATCAACAATAAATCAGAGATTTAGAACATATGGTAAATGATAAAAATTTCAGCCATAGTTGCAGCGGAACGAGCAATCCATTAGAAGAGTCAAATAGACTATAAAGTCTATTATCTTCTCCATGTTAAAAATCCACCAACAATATTTTATCCATGTAACATCACTCAACAGTTCCTTTCCACAATCATATGAATAACTCATAATCATAATTGTGACTATAAATTTTTCTTCGCACCCAGGACGAAGAATATTTTCATCACCTGTCTTTACCTGAAACATCAAAGATCATGGTTATACCAAATCACAATTCCTGTTTATAATCATACTAACAAATCCATCTTTGCACTACGGGCCAAAGATATTCATCAATAAACCATCTTTGCACTACGGGTCAAAGATATTCATCAACAAACCATCTTTGCACTACGGGCCAAAGATATTCAACAACAGTTCATCTTTGCACTACAGGCCAAAGATATTCATCAACAGGCCATCTTTACACTACATGCCAAAGATATTCATCAACAATTCATATTTGCACTACAGGCCAAATATATTCATATCTCAAAGAAATATATAATCATTTCAGAATTTATATAAACAATAATTATAACCATGTTGATCAATTCACCTTTGCACTTAAGATTAAGATATTCAATTATAAATTCAATGGTCATGATCATACCAGTCACAATTCAACTTTGCACTACAGGCCAAAGAGAACCCTAGTCATGATCATACCAATAATCTACCCATCTTTACACTCCAGTGAAAGAGAATTTCAACATCAGGGTTATAAAAATGTTATATATGATGATAAAAATAATATGATCAACATATAGTTTTAATCTCAAGAGTAATATTCGTAACTCATGAACAGTAACCCCGACACAAAAGATAGAAATTCTACAATAAAATTCATACCAATATTTCGGTATAATGATATTGAAAGAATAACATTACTTAAATTTATAAACAATTTATTTTAATTGTTTACACTTTACTAATTAATGCATTTAATCATCATAAAATGCCAACTCTTACAATTTCATCATCAATAACCAAAACCCTCATCAAAAATCTGCATATACCTCATATAGGATTCTCAAGCCATAAAATCCTATTTTCCAATTTTCTTTCTTCACAAAACATATTTAATTCATTTACTCATAACTAGACCATTTTCATGAAAAATACCAAATCAGTTCCAAAAATATTTCTTTTCTGGAATTTAGCATAATATAGTCCCATAGTGAACATATATTTTTCTCAGAATTTTTAAAAGTCATTTACTATTTTTCATATGGCCAAAACAGCCGAATATTTAGACATTTATCAAAAATTGTACTTTTGTCCAAAAATTCTGAAATTCACAGAGTATACTCCTATCATATACATGTACTCCCAATAAAAATTTCATCAATTTTGGAGTTAACCACAAGGAATTATAAGCGGTTACTTTTAAAATAGTCTTTTCTCATAAAATTTATAACTCTCAATCTATACATCCAAAAATCACCATTTTTGGACACAACCAAGAAAACTCATCAAAATATCATTTCAAATTTTTCCAAAATTTTTGAAGTTCAGAAAAATTACGAAACTGAAAATCATAACAACCCTTAAAATCCCTTACTATCCCTTACCTCAAAAGAGCAGCACTTCTGACTGGATATCGGATATGACGCTAAAGGAAACTTGCACTAATGAATACCAACTCACCAAGTATCTAAATACTCACAAAATATGCTTCATAATATAGAGAGAGAAAGAGAGAAAGCTTATGTTTCTGGTGTGTTTTTCAATTCTAACTTAGCCCTCTATTTATAGGAAAATTTTGATAGGTTTGACCTGCAACCTGATGGCTTTACCTGCTACTATTCCCACCCACCACATTTGAAATATAATTCAGCACATTTCTTCACCAACCACAAGTGGGGCCCACCAATTCTAGAATTTTCCACCAAAATGATAAACTCCAAAAATTCAAAAATTTCTGAACCAGTCATCTCGTAAAATTCATAATAAATCATACGTTCATTTTTAACGGTTCAAAATTTGTGGGCATATACTCAACTTATATATGTATAACATATCCAAAAATTACCACGATCCAACGGTCGGATTAAAAATTATAACCCCCGCAAAATATCTCAAAAACCCTGATTTTTAATACCTCCATTCCGACAAAAATACGGATAAAGACCTCAACATTAACTCCTTCATTTTTAACCACAAAAATATATCCCTCGTTTATATCCACATAAAATAAATATTTCCTTATCATATGAATCAATAATTAATTATTCACAAATAATATTACAGAATCACATTTATGACAACCAGGCCGTTCCCAGGAAAGAGGGGGCTTTCCAATAAGAATTTCTCCTTACTGGCGCGCAATTAGATGACCAAACCTCTCCTTAGACAGAACTTTCTAGACATTGCCAATAATGCTATCTAATAATACTATTCAAATAATATGAATTATTGATCTGATAATGGAAAATACTGTGCAGCAACAATTATTGAACAACAATAATATAAAATTTCAACGTAGCAATTATTGAATCAATAAAATAAAATATTGAACAGTAATTACTGTAACAATTATTGAGTAGTGCCTTCTTACGTAAGAATCAATAATTGGTGCAATTCCGTGTGCTACTGTATTTTAACCACTGGGTATTCCAACAGTATTAACGGTAATAACTACGCTGTTATTTGTAAAAACTCAAATTTGTCATTTTCTTCATCCGACAGTTATTCTGTTATGGGGCCCACAAATGTCTGCGCTATCGTACAAATATTCTCCGACAGAAAGAATATTCCACGACCAAACGAATATTTCCCGACAACAATGAATATTTTATAACCACTTGCTTATTTTGAAAAAAAAATTCATATTTCACCCATAACTTTAAACTTTTATCAATTTAACCATTTACTGAATAGTAATTATAAGAAAAATTGAATACTTTTATTTCATAAAATTCGGGGTTTTACAATCTCCCCTCCTTATGAAATTTCGTCCCCGAAATTTACGTACCTGATATTTCAAAGAGTTGAGAATACCTTCCTTTCATTTCAGATTCCATCTTTCCTGTCATCATAATTTCTCCATTGCTCATCTCCTGTATTTCAAATATCATTCTAGAATACAGCTTCAAAACAAGGGTTAATTTAACAAATTAACATATCACATAATATCCCAATATTATGACTAACCAACAAATAAGCTTAGGTAGGACACACTAGCGAAGGATTTACTCATCTCTCCCCTCCTAGTTGTATTCCCCGATCTCCGCCAGAGATCATATCCCTAAGCTCTGATACCAAATGTAACAACCCCAAAATAGATTCATTCCATCCAACCTATTCTGAGTCGCCAAATACATGGTACAGAAAACAACTACAACTTTATTACAACAATTGTCGTGTAAAATACAACAACACATATGCTGTGAGTTTGGATACAAATATATACCAAATGTGACTCATGTTCCAACCGTGGACATCACCTCACAATAACACCTTACATAAAGGTATAGTCAAAAACTGTTTTAGAAATTAGAATCTTTGGGAAGTGCTCAAGGAAATCTTCGTACATGGGAGGCCACGCATCTAGGTTATGATAGATATCATATGGCCACAGAATTATCCTTGGTTGACCCAATAGACCCCAAAGAAAAACGAGAAGATTACTATCATATTCTTCCCAATGGTGAGTCTTCTCTTGACTTATCATTATCTCCACTGTCTCTAATTGAGAATTATACTTCAAACAAACACCAAGATTATATAGGTAGTGCCCATAGATATACTCAACAAGTGGATGAGCACAACCCTGTCCTATGATGACACGAGGTTGTATGTCATTAGACATCTTGTATGATAGTGACAAAACACCCTTCCAACGTTGGGTTCGCCTCACCCTATTTTCTTCACCAAATATAACTACTAAATGATGACCACCGTTCTATTCCCTTGTTACCCCCGCTCGACCCAGCTACACTCTTATTACCTGAAAGGAATTGTGAAGCAAAAGGGTGAGCACAACTAGCTCAGTAAAGAATATCATGACTAAAGATAATTCAATTATCAATAGCCTTCATCAACAATAAATCAGAGATTTAGAACATATGGTAAATGATAAAAATTTCAACCATAGTTGCAGCGGAACGAGCAATCCATTAGAAGAGTCAAATAGACTATAAAGTCTATTATCTTCTCCATGTTAAAAATCCACCAACAATGTTTTATCCATGTAACATCACTCAACAGTTCCTTTCCACAATCATATGAATAACTCATAATCATAATTGTGACTATAAATTTTTCTTCGCACCCAGGACGAAGAATATTTTCATCACCTGTCTTTACCTGAAACATCAAAGATCATGGTTATACCAAATCACAATTCCTGTTTATATAATCATACTAACAAATCCATCTTTGCACTACGGGCCAAAGATATTCATCAACAAACCATCTTTGCACTACGGGCCAAAGATATTCAACAACAGTTCATCTTTGCACTACAGGCCAAAGATATTCATCAACAGGCCATCTTTGCACTACATGCCAAAGATATTCATCAACAATTCATATTTGCACTACAGGCCAAATATATTCATATCTCAAAGAAATATATAATCATTTCAGAATTTATATAAACAATAATTATAACCATGTTGATCAATTCACCTTTGCACTTAAGATTAAGATATTCAATTATAAATTCAATGGTCATGATCATACCAGTCACAATTCAACTTTGCACTACAGGCCAAAGAGAACCCTAGTCATGATCATACCAATAATCTACCCATCTTTACACTCCAGTGAAAGAGAATTTTAACATCAGGGTTATAAAAATGTTATATATGATGATAAAAATAATATGATCAACATATAGTTTTAATCTCAAGAGTAATATTCGTAACTCATGAACAGTAACCCCGACACAAAAGATAGAAATTCTACAATAAAATTCATACCAATATTTCGGTATAATGATATTGAAAGAATAACATTACTTAAATTTATAAACAATTTATTTTAATTGTTTACACTTTACTAATTAATGCATTTAATCATCATAAAATGCCAACTCTTACAATTTCATCATCAATAACCAAAACCCTCATCAAAAATCTGCATATACCTCATATAGGATTCTCAAGCCATAAAATCCTATTTTCCAATTTTCTTTCTTCACAAAACATATTTAATTCATTTACTCATAACTAGACCATTTTCATGAAAAATACCAAATCAGTTCGAAAAATATTTCTTTTCTGGAATTTAGCATAATATAGTCCCATAGTGAACATATATTTTTCTCAGAATTTTTAAAAGTCATTTACTATTTTTAATATGGCCAAAACAGCCGAATATTTAGACATTTATCAAAAATTGTACTTTTGTCCAAAAATTCTGAAATTCACAGAGTATACTCCTATCATATACATGTACTCCCAATAAAAATTTCATCAATTTTGGAGTTAACCACAAGGAATTATAAGCGGTTACTTTTAAAATAGTCTTTTCTCATAAAATTTATAACTCTCAATCTATACATCCAAAAATCACCATTTTTGGACACAACCAAGAAAACTCATCAAAATATCATTTCAAATTTTTCCAGAATTTTTGAAGTTCAGAAAAATTACGAAACTGAAAATCATAACAACCCTTAAAATTCCTTACTATCCCTTACTATCCCTTACCTCAAAAGAGCAGCACTTCTGACTGGATATCGGATATGACGCTAAAGGAAACTTGCACTGATGAATACCAACTCACCAAGTATCTAAATACTCACAAAATATACTTCATAATATAGAGAGAGAAAGAGAGAAAGCTTATGTTTCTGGTGTGTTTTTCAATTCTAACTTAGCCCTCTATTTATAGGAAAATTTTGATAGGTTTGACCTACAACCTGATGACTTTACCTGCTACTATTCCCACCCACCACATTTGAAATATAATTAAGCACATTTCTTCACCAACCACAAGTGGGGCCCACCAATTCTAGAATTTTCCACCCAAATGATAAACTCCAAAAATTCAAAAATTTCTGAACCAGTCATCTCGTAAAATTCATAATAAATCATACGTTCATTTTTAACGGTTCAAAATTTGTGGGCATATACTCAACTTATATATGTATAACATATCCAAAAATTACCACGATCCAACGGTCAGATTAAAAATTATAACCCCCGCAAAATATATCAAAAACCCTGATTTTTAATACCTCCATTCCGACAAAAATACGGATAAAGACCTCAACATTAACTCTTTCATTTTTAACTACAAAAATATATCCCTCGTTTATATCCACATAAAATAAATATTTCCTTATCATATGAATCAATAATTAATTATTCATAAATAATATTACAGAATCACATTTATGACAACCAGGCCGTTCCCAGGAAAGAGGGGGCTTTCCAATAAGAATTTCTCCTTACTGGCGCGCAATTAGATGACCAAACCTCTCCTTAGATAGAACTTTCTAGACATTGCCAATAATACTATCTAATAATACTATTTAAATAATATGAATTATTGATCTGATAATGGGAAATACTGTGCAGCAACAATTATTGAACAACACTAATATAAAATTTCAACGTAGCAATTATTGAATCAATAAAATAAAATATTGAACAGTAATTACTGTAACAATTATTGAGTAGTGCCTTCTTACGTAAGAATCAATAATTGGTACAATTCCGTGTGCTACTGTATTTTAACCACCGGGTATTCCAACAGTATTAACGGTAATAACTACGCTGTTATTTGTAAAAACTCAAATTTGTCGTTTTCTTCATCCGACAGTTATTCTGTTATGGGGCCCACAAATGTCTGCGCTATCGTACGAATATTCTCCGACAGAAAGAATATTCCACGACCAAACGAATATTTCCCGACAACAATGAATATTTTATAACCACTTGCTTATTTTGAAAAAAAAAATTCATATTTCACCCATAACTTTAAACTTTTATCAATTTAACCATTTACTGAATAGTAATTATAAGAAAAATTGATTACTTTTATTTCATAAAATTCGGGGTTTTACAATTGCTGCATAGTATCTCACATTATTGATTCAATTATTGTCACAATATTTTATATTATTAAATCAATAATTGAGACGACAAAGTTATTCATATTATTATTTGCATTATTGACGATGTCTAGAAAGTTCTGTCGAGAAAAAGGGTTTGGTCACTTAATTACGCGTCGATAAGGAGAAATCCTTATCGGAAAGCCCCTACTTTCCTTGGAATGATCTGGTTGTTAATATTGTAAGTTATAAATGATGAATAAATGTTATTAAAAATATATTTTGTGAAGCCAAGTAAATTGAGATAAATAAAGGAGATTTTTATGAAGTATTTGTTATAAATTTGGCTTATTGTATGGACCTCCACTTACCCATTTTTCAAAATCGTCAATAGAAAGTTATCTCAATTTTGTTATATATATATATATATATATATATATATATATTATAAGTTTTATTTTTTTATGTAAAATGGAATATATTTTATTTTATTATGCATAGTACTGCATAGTGTTGCATAGTGTGTGCATAGTGCTGCATAGCGCAACATAGTAAAGTCAATTTTTTTTAAAAGTTTTATTCGATTGCGCCAGTGAATTTTTCCTACTGTGCGTCCGTGATTTTCTAAATTCAAATAGTATCCTGTCATTCTCCTATAAATAGAATGCTTAGTTTAGAATTGAAAATTACACCAGAATCAAAGAATTCTTCTTTTTATAATATTGAGCGTATTTCTTTAGAGTTTAAGGAAGCTTTGCGTGTAGAAAATAGTGCAAGTTTTTTTCAAAAATATCCCCACCATACTAATCAGAAATACTCTTCTTTTAAGGTAAGAGATATTATTTTTGTTCAGTATTCGTTAGTAATAATATTTTCTTCTATACTCTGTAGTATGTAAGTAATATTATTTCGTTTCAGATTCTTAATTCTACACTCATTTTGTTAAGTATTGTTTCTATACTCATTGAAATTAGTAGAATATCCTTGAAATTTTCGCTTCATCTAGTATCGTTTCACAAGAATATTTTTTTGAACATTCTTGTTAAATTTTAATTCTTTCATTTCGGGGTACTATTTACGAAGTACTATTTATGGGATACTATTCACTCCGGTACTATTCACCTGGGGTACTAATCATGACAGAAATTGATTTCTTTTCTGTCTAAATTATTTTTGATACAATAATATTCTTGAATTTTACTCCATAAAGCAGTTATCATGTTGACAATTTGGATATTTTTGAACTCTAGATAACTTGATTTATAAATCTTTAAAATTTATTCTTGCTCTTACTTAATTGAATTTTTATATCATTGTCATCATCCTCATGCTTCTATTGTGATAAAAGTCATCTTTGGCCCATAGTGCATAGATGGACTGTTGATTGGTATGATTATGACTATGTATCGGTATAATCATGACCTATAATATTACAAATGATGTGTTAAAAGTTCTCATTAGCCCGAAGTGCATTGATGGACAGTTGTTGGCATGATCATGACCACTGGTGATAATAATGAATATCCTTGACTTGTAGTGCATGGATAATTCATGGATGTGATAATAATGAATATCCTTGGCCCGTAGTGCATGGATAATTCATGGATGTGATACTAACGAATATCATTAGCTCGTAGTGTATGGATAATTCGATGATGTGGATTATTTATTGAGTTGTGTTACAGCGATAAAATATTGATGATAAATTTTTAAATTATAGAAGATAGTAGATATCATGCTCTACTTGACTCTTCTAATGGATTATTTGTTCCGCTGCAGTTAGACTTGTTGTATATTATATTCTATCAGTTTTACACTGTTGAAGGCTAACGATAATTTATTCTGCATTATCTTAGTCATAATATTCTTTACTGGGCTAGTTGAGCTCACTCTTTGCATTCATTGTTCGCTTCAAGAAATAAGAATATAGCTGAGACTAGTCGGGGAACGGAGTGATGGTCCGAGATGGTGGCTATAGTAGTCCTCACTATTTTATAAAATAGTGTGATAATAAATGTAATGAGGACTTCATTTGAGTTTGGATATTGTCTACGAGACAATATTCGTGTTAAAACTCTCAGCTTACGTTTGTCGTATTGTATTAATGAAGTTTGTATTTGAATTTTGTACCATGTATTTGGTGACTCAAAATGTGTTGTGTATACTTATTTTGGGGGCGTCACAGTTGGTATCAAAACTTTGAGATATGATCCCTGACTGAAATGTGAGGCTAGAACTAGGAGGGGAGAGACGAGTAAATCCTTTGTTAGTATGACCTACCTTAGCTTAATTGTTATTTAATTGATCGGTCAGAATATAGGGATAATATGTGGCATGTCAATTAACCCTTGTTTTGAGATAGTGTTTGAAAATGACATCTGAAAATATTGAGATAAATAATGGAGCACATGAGATCGTTGAGTCACCGACGATCAATAACCAGGATAATATGTGTGACGCCCCCAAAATAGGTCCATTCCACCCAACCCATTTTGAGTCGTCAAATACATGGTACAGAAAATAACTACAACTTTATTACTACAATTGTCATGCAAAATATGACAATACATATACTGTGAGTTTAAATGCAAATATTGTCATCTAGACAGTATTCATACTCAATTAAGTCCTCATTATACTTATTGATACACTATTTTAAAAACTAGTGAGGACTACTAAGACAACTATCTTGAACCATCATTCCATATCCCGACTAGTACCCGCTACATTCTCGCCTCCTGAGAAGAAAAATGGAACAAAAAGGAAAAGGGTGAGCTCAACTAGCCCAGTAAAGAATATTATGACTAAGATAATATAGAACAAATTATCGTTAGTCCTCAACAGGGAAAAATCTGATAGAATACAATAGACAACAAGTTTTAGATCAACAACTGCAGCGGAAACAACAATTCATTAGAAGAGTTAAGTAGATAATGAAATCTACTATCATCTATGAATTTAAAAGTCCATCATCGATATTTTATCCTTGTAACATCAATTAATATACATCTTGAATCAAATAGTCATCTTTGCACTACAGACCAAAGATATTCATCAGTCGGTTATGTTCATCTCAACACCTGTTCATCTTTGCACTACGGGCCAAAGATATTCATCATAAAATCATTAATCTTTGCACTGCAGGCCAAAGATATTCAGTTACATCATCATTTAGGACTGAGGATGATGAAAAATCTTTTAAAGAAAACGAATCCAGTGAAACAAAAGAATAAATATTAAGGATTCGTATTTAAAACAATCCGAGTTCAAAAATACTTCATAAATAATCATAGCGAAGTAAAATTCAAGAATGATCAAAACATGGTTACAATCAAAGCTAGTATTCATAATAGATATCTTGGACACAGAAAAGAAAATTTAATTTTTTCTGTGAATAGTGCCATATTTGTGAATAGTGTCGTATACGTGAATAGTAACCTCGACACTAAAAGGTAGAAATTCCACAAGAAAAAAATTATCATGCTTTGTGAATAGTACTCGTGAATAGTAACTCGTGAATAGTAACTCATGAATAGTAACTCGTGAATAGTAAATCATGAATAGTAATCCCGACATGAAAAGATAAGAATTTCACAAGAAAAATCTTACCAATATTCCGGTATAATGATATTGAAAGAAATAATATCATTTATAAAAAAATAACACCCCTTACCTCGAAAAAGACAGTACTTCTGACTAGAATACTGAATATAGTGCTGAAGGGAACTTGCACCGTATAACAACACTCAAAGTATCAAAATACTCACAAGAATACGCTCAATATATCGAGAGAGAAAGAGAGAGAAGATTTCGGTTTCTGGTGTGATTTTCAATTCTAACCTAAGCACCCTATTTATAGGAAAATGCTTAGAACACCAAAGCAGAAAATTTAATAAAATATTAATATATATTTTATAAATTCCTTCACGCACCTAAGTCATCTGATTTCAGCCATTAACATGTGCAAATGGTGCCCACAAAATGTAAAAAACGTTTTTGTTAATATAATTATTTAAAACTTCCAAAAGTCAATATTTTCCTCAGCATATAAATCAATAATTAATTATTCACAAATAATATTACAGAATCACAATACTGACAACCAGGCAGTTTTCAGGAAAGAGGGGACTTTTCCAATAAGGATTTCTCCTTATTGGCGCGCAATTAGGTGACCAAACTTCTCCTTAGACAGAACTTTTTAGACATTGCCAATAATGTTATCTAATAATTTTATTCAGATAATATGAATTATTGCTCCGATAATGGAAAATACTGTGTAGTGACAATTATTGAAATAACAGTAATATAAAATATCAACGCAGTAATTATTGAATCAATAAAATAAAATACTGAACAGTAATTACTCTAACAATTATTGAGTAGTGCCTTCTTACGTAAGAATCAGTAATTAGTGTAATACCGTGTGCTACTGTGCAACAACACGTATTACTGTGTTTTAACCACCGGGTATTCTAACAGTATTAACGGTAACAACTATGCCGTTATTTATAAACAACTTATACTTGTCGTTTTCTTCATCCAATCACTTTCTGTTATGGGGCCCACAAAAAATTACGCCGTCGTATGAATATTCCCCGACAGCAAGAATATTCCACGACTAAACGAATATTCCTCGACAGAAATAAATATTTTATAACCACTTGCTTATTTAAAAATATTTGCGCATTTTACCCATAACTAACTACATTAATTAAATAAACCCTTACTATTTCAAAATAATAATTAGAGAAATTAAATCTTTATTTATAAAAAGTTGGGGTCTTACAACCTCCCCTCCTTATGAAATTTCGTCCTCAAAATTGACGTGCGTAGGACATGCTCTTTCCTATCTAAGATCTTGACTGGGTACCTCCTCGTACGTTAAATCTTATGCTATCTCATCTGGTTCTAACTCAATAATGTGGTTCGGGTCGTCCACATAATTTCGTAACTTCGATACGTGAAAAACGTTATGAACACGCGACATACTTACCGGTAAAACGAGTTTATAGGCCACAGTTCCTATTCGATCGAGGATTTCAAATGGACTAATAAATTGAAGGTTTGAGCTTTTCTCACATCGTCGATTCTCGCTTTTGGAATAATAACTTCTTGCACCTCCTTCTTCATATTCATCAGCTCCGGTGTGTAGCTTGAGCGGTTTTAACTTTATCGATTAAAGTCGATTTTACTCGTATATCATCACGTGATCCATAGAGTCTTTAACTTTATCTCTATCATTTATAAGTCATACAAAATGGGTCTTTTTATTAAAAACATCGCACTCGTAACCACATACGATTTTTTACTCAACACGTCAGCTACCACGTTCGTTTTTCTAGGATGGTATTGGATGGTATGATCGTAATCTTTTAACAGCTCGAGCCAACATCGTTGCCGCATGTTGAGTTCTTGGAAGCTCTTCTCACATTCCTCGCTCCATTAGAATTTTGTATCTTTTCGAGTTAGCTGAGTTAATAGAGTAGCGATTCGAGAAAATCTTTCCACAAAATCTTCGATAAGAACCAACTAAGCATAGAAAGCTACGTATTTCGATTACTGACTTAGGTTGCTCTCAACTGTGACTCATATCCTAATCTTGGATAGCACGTCACAATGGCACCTTCCAGTTTACTATCACACAAATATAGCGTCCCCTACGGAGAGTCTGGCTTCGGTGTATTCCACAAAGGAAGTCACCAGATAAAAGCTTGGGTACCAAATTCTATAGTTGATTTTTTAACTCCTAAAGTTCAATAGGAGTCATTCGATATGAGATTTTAGAAATGGGTTTTGTACCGGGTTCAAAGTCGATACAAAATTCAGTATCACACTTTGGGAGTAAGCCAAGAAATTCTTCAAGAAATACATCAGGAAATTTACTAACAATAGCAATATCATTCAAATCTGACATATATTTGTTCAAGTCCATGACATATGCTAAGAAAGCTTGGCATCCATTTTTCAATAAACGAATGGGTTTATGGCTTGATATGAAAGTGTTTGACTTCAATGGTTTGGTTGCTTGAATTCGAATAACAGGTTGCTTAGGAATATGAAAACTAACAATCTTACGAAAGCAATTAATTTTGGCATGATGAGTAGTTAATCAATCAATCCCTAAAATCACATCAAAAACAAGAATCTTTAAAGAAATAAGGTCAACAGATAATGTGATGATGCCAACTTGGATCAAACAAGATTTATAAATAGTGGATGTAACAAAAGTTTCTCCTAACGGAGTTTCAACAGATAAGTCAAAGTCTAATTTCTCCGGAGTCAAGTTTAAACGTTGAGTATAAGCAGGAGAGATAAATGAATGGGTAGAACCGGTATCTAATAAGGTATAAACTTCGTAAGAATTTATAATTAACTAACCCGTGCTAACTTCGTTCGGGTTCCTGGATTCTGACCAGTCACGACAAACGCTCTTCCAGGAACCGTTGACTTTGACTTTTCTAGGACAACCTTTTGAGTCACCATCCCCGCTAGACTGGGTTTCGCTACCGTACAATCTCGAGCGATATGACCTTCTTTTCCACAATTATAACATACCTTGGAAGAATGTGAACAGTTTGGACTTATATGTCCCTCTTCACCGCATTTGTAGCATCTAAGTGGCGGTCGTTCTCCTCCCCTAGAATTTGTTGCTGGTGCTGCTGCTGACATCTTCCCGTCATCGTTTAATCTTCTCTTCTTGAAATTTCCACTTGAGTTATTTCTTCTATTATCTCGGCCATGATTACCACCGAAGTGGTTACCATTTCTGGCACGATAATTTCCTCCACGATGGTTATCCTTGTCCTGATGACTGTTGCCATCGGTACGATTATCATCGAGTTGTAGGTCGTTATTCTTCGATTGAACTGACTCATTATCGCGCTCTAATAACTGAGCCCTATTCACAACATCTGAATATAGAGAAAATTTATGAGAAATGAGATATTGACGTATGTCGGGTTTTAAACCTCTCAAAAACATCCGCGTCATACGTTCCTCATTCTCCATCAAATGAGGTGCAAACCTGGATAACTCCGGGAACTTCGCCTCGTACTGGGACACCGTCATGTTATTCTGTTCTAGTCTAATAAACTCTACCTCCTTCATATGACGAATACTTTCAGGAAAGTACTTGTCATTGAACAATTTCTAAAACGTTTTCCAAGACATGCTGAGTGCGGCAGGCTGGGTTCGTTTCACAGACTCCCACCAGTAGTCTGCCTCGCCACGGAATATAAAGGTCGTGAATGGAACCTTCTGTTCCTCCGTGCATCCCAAGACATCGAATATCTTGGTAATTTGCTTGACCCACATTTCTGCCTTAATTGGGTCCGATTTTCCCCAGAATTCTGGTGGTCCCAACTCTTTAATCTGCTTGGCTGTAACAAACCGTACGTTGCTATCATTTCCACCTGTATTTTGTGCACGAGTCTCCTTCGTCTGGTTTTGCATGAACTACAAAAAACTCCTAAGCATACCATCGCTCGTCATCTGCTCAGTGGTGTTGTTCACAGGAGGAACATTGCCAGCCTGTTGCACATTCTCCTCGTTGGTGAGCAAAGGTGTCTCCATGGTCTCATTTACTCCACTGTTAACATTCTCAGTCGACATTCTCAAATACTGCCATAAAACAAGGGTTAATTTAACAAATTAACAAATCACATAATACCCCTATATTATGACCGACCAAAAAATAAGCTTAGGTAGGACACACTAGCGAATGATTTACTCGTCTCTTCCCTCCTAGTTCTATTACCTGATCTCTGCCAGAGATCATATCCCTAAGCTTTGATACCAACTGTGACGCCCCCAAAATAGGTCCATTCCACCCAACCCATTTTGAGTCGCCAAATACATGGTACAGAAAATAACTACAACTTTATTATTACAATTGTCATGCAAAATACGACAACACATATACTGTGAGTTTAAATACAAATATTGTCATCTAGATAGTATTCATACTCAATTAAGTCCTCATTATACTTATTGATATACTATTTTACAAACTAGTGAGGACTACTAAGACAACTATCTTGAACCATCATTTCATATCCCGACTAGTACCCACTACATTCTCACATCTTGAGAAGAAAAATGGAACAAAAAGAAAAAGGGTGAGCTCAACTAGCCCAACAAAGAATATTATGACTAAGATAATATAGAACAAATTATCGTTAGTCCTCAACAGGAAAAAATCTGATAGAATACAATAGACAACAAGTTTTAGATCAACAACTGCAGCAGAAACAACAATTCATTAGAAGAGTTAAGTAGAGAATGAAATCTACTATCATCTATGAATTTAAAAGTCCATCATCGATATTTTATCGCTGTAACATCAATTAATATACATCTTGAATCAAATAGTCATCTTTGCACTACAGGCCAAAGATATTCATCAGTCGGTCATGTTCATCTCAACACCTGTTCATCTTTACACTACGGGCCAAAGATATTCATCATAAAATTATTAATCTTTGCACTGCAGGCCAAAGATATTCAGTTATATCATCATTTAGGACTGAGGATGATGAAAAATCTTTTAAAGAAAACGAATCCAGTGAAACAAAAGAATAAATATTAAGGATTCGTATTTCAAACAATCCGAGTTCAAAAATACTTCATAAATAATCATAGCGAAGTAAAATTCAAGAATGATCAAAACATGGATACAATCAAAGCTAGTATCCATAATAGATATCTTGGACACAGAAAAAAAATTTAATTTTTCTGTGAATAGTACCGTATTTGTGAATAGTATCGTATATGTGAATTGTGCCGTATATGTGAATAGTAATCTCGACACTAAAAGGTAGAAATTCCACAAGAAAAAAAAATCATCATGCTTCGTGAATAGTACTCGTGAATAGTAACTCATAAATAGTAACTCATGAATAGTAACTCGTGAATAGTAACTCATGAATAGTAACCCCGACATGAAAAGATAAGAATTTCACAAGAAAAATCTTACCAATATTTCGGTATAATGATATTGAAAGAAATAATATCATTTATAAAAAAATAACATCCCTTACCTCGAAAAAGACAGTACTTCTGACTGGAATTCTGAATATAGTGCTGAAGGAAACTTGCACAATATAACAACACTCAAAGTATCAAAATACTGACAAGAATACACTCAATATATCGAGAGAGAAAGAGAGAGAAGATTTCAGTTTCTGGTGTGATTTTCAATTCTAACCTAAGCACCCTATTTATAGGAAAATGTTTAGAACACCAAAGCAGAAAATTTAATAAAATATTAATATATATTTTATAAATTCCTTCGCACACCTAAGTCATCTGATTTCAGCCATTAACATGTGCAAATGGTGCCCACAAAATGTAAAAAACGTTTTTGTTAATATAATTATTTAAAACTTCCAAAAATTAATATTTTTCTCATCATATAAATTAATAATTAATTATTCACAAATAATATTACAGAATCACAATACTGACAAACAGACATTTCTCAGGAAAGAGGGGGCTTTCCAATAAGAATTTCTTCTTATTGACGCGCAATTAGGTGACCAAACCTCTCCTTAGACAGAACTTTTTAGACATTGCCAATAATATTATCTAATAATATTATTCAGATAATATGAATTATTGCTCTGATAATAGAAAATACTGTATAGTGACAATTATTAAAACAACAGTAATATATAATATCAACGCAGTAATTATTGAATCAATAAAATAAAATACTGAACAGTAATTACTCTAACAATTATTGAGTAGTGCCTTCTTACGTAAGAATCAATAATTGGTGCAATACCGTGTGCTACTGTGCAACAACACGTATTACTGTGTTTTAACCACTGGGTATTCCAACAGTATTAACGGTAACAACTACGTCGTTATTTATAAATAACTTATACTTGTCGTTTTCTTCATCCAATCGCTTTCCGTTATGGGGCCCACAAAAGACTGCGCCGTCGTACGAATATTTCCCGACAGCAAGAATATTTCACGACCAAACGAATATTCCCTGACAGAAATAAATATTTTATAACCACTTGCTTATTTAAAAATATTTGCGCATTTTACCCATAACTAACCACATTAATCAAATAAACCCTTACTATTTCAAAATAATAATTAGAGAAATTAAATCTTTATTTATAAAAAGTTAGGGTCTTACAATATGCATTAGGAAGGTAATAATCCTCAGGTAAACAACAACATCGGCCAAATGATGAATGATGGGATGTTTAGAGGCTTTCTGCAATTCATGCTGTAATAACCAAGAACTTCTGTGGTACATTGTAAATATATTAAATAATCTGTAATGGATTATGGATGATTAAGTGATTATATGAATAATATGCTATAATATTTAAAGGAAGTCTCACTAATAAGTTATATAAATTAGTGAACTATCCTAAGTATTTTAATAATCTAGAAAATAGATTTAAGGTGTTAAACCCTAACTAGGTACTCAATAAACTTGAATAAGATAAGTCTAATTGGGTTATGTAAGTTAATTAACATTATTGATTGATGTGAATGTGTAAATATCAATAATAATGAGAAATAGTTCATGTGATAATAGGGTTAATATTACTAAGGATGTCAAGTAGTTTAAACAAGCCCAAGAATTTATGTAAGTATTGGACTTGTAGATTATATGATTGTTAAGCTAGCCCAATATAAAATTTAATGGGCAAGTAGGCATGCTAGTTGCACAATTATTCAATTGGGGAGGCCCAAGTTCATGTTAATTAGTATGCCAAACTAGTTAATTAAAAGCCCCAAAAGATGAGATTAATGGCCCAACTTATAGCCCAATTGAAGAGGATATTTTAGACATTTTGTATACTAGATATTTCAATAAAAACAAGAGTAAGACTTGGGGATAAGGAGGCCGCATGGCCGGCCAAGAAAGAGGGAAAAAGGGGGGGATGAATGTCATCATTTCATGCTTCTAATTTTCCAAAGATAAGTGCAATATGGGCTAGGTGTCAACTTTGGTATGGAGCCACCCTAGTTTGCTAAAATTACAAGTTATATGGAGAGAGAAGGGAAGAGATATGTTAGTGGATTAAGTAGAGATATACTAATGTATCTATAGATATTTTGCCAACACCTAAGCCCATTCTCTTTCCACTTTTATTCTACTTTGTCTTATTTTCTCTTAAACTAGCTAAGCAAAAACATAAGAGAAAAAGAGAGAGAGAGAGAGAGAGAGAGAGAGAGAGAAGTTCGGTGGGGGAAGAGGAGAGAAAGAGGAAGGAAATTCACTATTGATGCACCCAAAGTTTATCTCTTACTTTGGAAGAAAAAGAAAGTGTGCCCAAAAATTAAGGTGAAAATTAATCTAGCTTATTCTTTTTATTTTGTTTGATCTTGGTTATCTAAGGTTTATGATCTTGAGGTCTAAAACCCTCTATCTACATGTTTTATATGGTTTCAAGTATAGTTCTAACATATTTGAGTGTTAGAAAGTGAATCAAAAGGATATAAGAAAAACTAGTTTTGTTTTGTTAGAAAACTCTAGTTTTTTTTTCCACATCCTTTGATCGACTACCGTTTTTGATCTACACCTTCTTTTTGTGATCCGTCAAAGAGGGGTGCTAGATATATAAGTTAAATGCTAAACCCAAGTGGTATCATTCAAAAATATTGAATACACAAGTGGTAGCAACTGTTTTAGCAAAAACAGTTTGGTCTTTTAAAAGAAAAATAAACTATTTTTGGACAGTCAATGCAAGGGGTATTTTCATCATTTTTCTGGCATTTAAAAATTCTGGAAAAATTTGGGAGAGTAATATGATGAGTTATCTTTCAAACCCAAGTAGAATCACATAAAAAGGAGTTGTAGATTTCCGTATGGATTGATTTTAGCAAAGTAGGTAAAAGCTAAAAATCCCAAAATGGAGTCTGCCCAAAATTTTGAAAGGGCAATTTTGGTCACTTAAAATATGAAATAAATTCCGGCCTTTTGGGACATGAAAATATATGTCATAAAGTAGCTCCTGTCCAAAAATGAGCTCATTCCGACTTAAAATGACCAAGTTATGATCATTTCAATATTTAGGTTTTTCAGACGAAAATCGCTATAACCGGAGTTCTATAACTCCGATGGCCACGAAATTTAAACTAGAGGGTCACGTTAACATGAATGAGATTATGCCAAGAGATGGAAATTTCTGGAGTTGAGCATGATGGGGCTAATTTCTTAAGCCACGCACTAAAAATGATTTTTGAAAAATAGTAAAATAAATTGAAAAATTACAAGAAAATACTTTTTGTGTATGAAATACATGTATATAAGTATGGCCAAAGTATAGAAAAATAATAAGTTGATTTGATATTTTCGTAAAGGAGATATGGAATCCAGCTTGCTGGATTGGAAAAAATGTTGAATCCAGTTTACTGGATTGAAAGATTTAGAATCCAGGCTTGCTGGATTGCATGATTTGGAATTCAGACTTGCTGGATTAGAAGTTTGTTGAATCCAGTTTGCTGGATTAGCCAATCCAGGTGGCTGGATTGCATGCTTGAATAATCTAGACTATGATGTTAGTATTCAGCTTACTAGATTATAAGGAAGAGCTAATAAAAGGAAAAGATTAAGTGTTAAATCATAAGAAATATGATAAAGTAAATAATATATTATCAAAGGATGATAATAATAAGAATGTTTTCAGGTAATTGATTATGTGGATAAGTAAATTGCTGATAGAGTAATTGTATTTTGATATAAAGTATGATATGCTGATTGTAAGATCAATCTTAACAATGATAGGTCTTTACAATAAAGAGATTAAATTAAATTGTGTAGCAGTAGATCGCAGTCAAGACAAGTTCTCTAACTCAAACTTGAGTTATTCTTTTCAAAGCATGTTAGTGAATAATTATTGTTTATTATTCACATCTATATTGATTATTGATACTCGCACTAAGTGCAATTAAATTCCTATTCTATTATTATTGAACTGTGAATTAGATAAAGTTCTTTTATTCATGAACTGTTTAAGATATGGATCTATGCTAATTGTATCAGCTAGATCAAGTATGTTTAAATTTTTTAAATCAAATATGTTGTTCAACGTTGTTCTTCACCAATTGATTTGGTAATGACTCAAGACTGAGAAAAAGAACAAACTGATTAAAGAATTATTGAAAAACAATTATTGCTCGTATATTAAGTGTTTATGAATAATACACCGGGTATGAAAGGCTGATCCCCTTGATTACCAAAACTTATTAAAAGGACCAATTTAAATACTGACAACCTTAGCATATGTTCATGGTCATTATGACCACTCAGTATCTGTTATTCGAATATTCAGTTATCAAGACTTAATTCATGTTCTTTCGCAATTAATTTCTATTGTTGAACATTGAACGATAAATTTCTTGCTAATCATGATATATCTTCTTTGTACTTAAACTTGCTAAGCAAATTAGTTGCTTACCCTTGCTATATCATGACAATATCTTATTTGATACCGGTTCTACCCATTCTTTATTTCTCCTACTTGCGCTCAACGTTTAAATTTAACTCCGGAGAAATTAGATTTTGACTTATCTGTTGAAACTCCATTGAGAGAAACCTTCATTACATCCACTATTTATAAATCTTGTTTGATTCTAATCGGCACCCTCACGTTACCTGTTGATCTTATCTCTTTGAAAATACTTGCATTTGATGTGATTTTAGGGATTGATTGGTTAACTACTCATCATGCTAAAATTGATTATTTTCATAAGGTTGTTAGCTTTCATATTCCTAACCAACCTATTATGCGAATTCAAGCAACCAAATCACTAAAGTCAATCACTGTCATATCAAGCTATAAAGCCATTCGTTTATTAAAAAATAGATGTCAAGCTTTCTTAGCCCATGTCACATATTTAAACAAAAATACGTCAGATTTGAATGATATTTCTATTGTTAATAAATTTCCTGACGTATTCCCTGAAGAACTTCTTGGCTTACCCCCAGAGCGTGAAATCGAGTTTTATATTGACCTTGAACCTGGTACAAAACCTATTTCCAAAGCCCCATATCGAATGACTCCTATTGAACTTCATGAGTTAAAAACCCAACTGCAGGAGTTGTTAGACATCGGTTTCATTCGTCCTAGTACGTATCCTTGGGGTGCTCCTGTTCTATTGGTAAAGAAGAAAGATGGGAATATGCAACTTTGTATTGATTATCGGGAGTTGAATCATATCACCGTAAAAAATAGGTGTTCGTTACCTTGCATTGATGACCTATTTGACCAGTTACAAGGCGCTAAATTCTTTTCAAATATCGATCTTCGTTCTGGATATCATTAGTTAAGGATTAAAACTGATGACATTCAAAAGACTGCTTTCAGAACTCGGTACGAGTATTACGAATTCCTAGTTATGTCTTTTGGATTGACTAATGCTCCTGCTTCCTTCATGGATATGATGAACTGAGTATTCAAGGAATATTTGGATCATTTTGTGGTCATCTTTATTGATGACATGCTCATATACTCCCAAAGCCGTGAAGATCATGAGCAACACTTGAGACTGATACTCCAAAAGTATCGTGAAAACAAGCTATATGCTAAGTTAAAGAAATGCGAGTTTTGGCTTGAGGAAGTAGCATTATTCGGGTACGTGATATCGAATCACAAAATATCTGTTGACCCAGCGAAGATTGAAGCAATACAAAGCTGGGAGCAACCTAAGTCAGTAATTGAAGTACGTAGCTTTTTGGGCTTAGCTGGTTATTATCGGAGATTCGTGGAAGGATTTTCTCGAATCGTCACTCCATTAACTCAGCTGACTCAAAAAGATACAAAATTTAGTTGGAGCAAGGAATGTGAGAAGAGTTTTCAAGAACTCAAGAGAAGACTTATTTCAGCACCTGTTCTGACAATACCATCTGGTTCGGAGAGATTTGTCATCTACAGTGATGCTTTAGGAAGAGGGTTAGGATGTGTTCTCATGCAACATGGGAAAGTCATAGCCTATGCCTCACGACAACTCAAAGATTATGAGAGGAATTATCCTACTCATGATCTAGAGTTAGCAGCTGTCGTTTTTGCGCTTAAAATCTAGAGGTATTACCTGTATGGGGAGAAAGTGGATATCTATACGGATCATAAAAGCCTCAAATATTTCTTCACCCAAAAAGAACTGAACAAGCGGCAACGACGTTGGCTCAAGCTGTTGAAAGATTACGATTATACAATTCAATACCATCCTAGAAAAGTGAACGTGATAGCTGACGCATTGAGTAAAAGATCATATGCGGGTACGAGTGCGATATTGTCAACGCAAAGGCCCATTTTGTATGACTTACAAAGGATGGAGATAGAGTTAAAGACTCCAGGGACTCACGTGATGATGTCAAATATACGAGTAGAACCTACTTTAATCGATAAAGTTAAAGTTGCTCAAACTACGGACCTGGAGCTGATGCGTATGAGGAAAAAAAGTATAAGAAGGTGTTATTCTGGAAGCAAGAATCGATTAAGAAGGAATACTTCGAGTCAACTCCAGACTTTGTGTTACTAACGACTCTGATTTGAAGTATAAAATCATGATGGAGGTGCACAACACACCGTTTGCAATCCATCCTGGAAGTACCAAAATGTATCGTGATTTTCGACATACATTTTGTTAGAGCAATATGAAGAGAGAGATCGTGAAGTTTATCTCAAGGTGTCTAACTTGTCAACATGTCAAAGCATAGCATCAAGTAACAAAAGGTCCATTGCAATCACTTAAAATTCTAGAATAGAAGTGCGAGCAAATTACCATAGATTTTGTTACTGGTCTTCCCAAGGTTTCTCAAGGTATAGATGCAATTTTGGTCATTGTCGATAGATTGACAAAATTTGCTCATTTATTACCTATATGAGTAACTTATTCACTTGAACGTCTTACTTGTATATACATAAATGAGATTGTAAGACTGCATGGTATGCCAGTATCCATTGTTTTTGATCGAGACCCAAGATTCACTTCACAGTTTTGGGTCAGTTTACAGAAAGCCATGGGCACAGATTTATGATTTAGTTCGACATATCATCCTCAGACGGATGGGCAGTCGGAGAGGACTATTCAAACTCTTGAAGGTCTATTAAGACTCTGTGTCCTAGACTTCAAAGGAAGTTGGGACAAGTACTTGTTATTAGTGGAATTCTCCTACAACAACAGTTATCAAGCAGGTACAGGCATAGCTCCATTCGAGACGTTTTATGGACGCAAGTTTCGTTCTCTAGTATGCTGGGATGAGGTGGGTGAAGCAACGTTGTCGGGTCTGAAATTGGTACGCATGACTACGGAAAAGATTCAAATGATCCGGCAACGTATACAAACCTCACAAGATCGACAAAAGAGTTATGCTGATCTTCATCGAAGGGACATAGAATTTAATGTTGGAGATCATGTGTTGTTACGTGTTGCTCCATGGAAAGGAGTTACGAGATTTAGAAAGAGAGGAAAGCTCAATCCTCGATTCATTGGCCCATTTGAAATCCTCGATCGAGTAGGAACTGTGGCCTATAGACTCGCCTTACCGCCAAGTATGTCTCGTGTTCATAATGTTTTTCACATATCTATGTTATGTAAATATGTGGAAGACCCGAACCACATTATTGAGTTAGAACCAAACAAGATAGCGGAAGATTTAACGTATGAAGAGGTACCTGTTAAAATCTTGGATAAGAAGGAACATATTCTACGCTCAAAGGTTATACCTCAAGTCAAAATTTTGTGGAGAAACCACGATATTGAGAAAATAACCTGGGAGTTAGAATCTAAAATGAAAATAATGTATCCTCACCTCTTCGACATACCAGGTAAGTACACCAATTTCGAGGACGAAATTTCATAAGAAAGGGAGGTTGTAAGACCCTAACTTTTATGAATAAAGATTTAATTTTCTCTAATTATCTTTTTGAGTAATAAGGTGTGGATTTGATATAATGTTATAGTTGTGGATAATATTTACAAATTTTGCAAAGTAAACAAGTTTTCATAAAATATTCGTTTGGTCGAGGGAATATTCGTTTTATCATGAAATATTCGTACGACGACACAATCATTGGTGGACCCCACAACGAAATTACTGTCGGAGTTAGAAAATGACAGAAATAACTTTTTATAATAATAACAGCAAAAGTTTTACAATTAATATTAAAATACCCGGTGATAAAAGTACAATAATACGCTTGGTTGCATAGTAGCACACGGTATTATACAGTATCTTTGATTATTAATGCTTACGTAAGAAGTCACTCAGTTTTATTCAATTATTGACATAGTAATTGCTGCATAGTATCTCACATTATTGATTCAATTATTGTCACAATATTTTATATTATTAAATCAAAAATTGAGACGAAAAATTTATTCATATTATTATTTGTATTATTGACGATGTCTAGAAAGTTCTGTCGAGGATAGGGGTTTGGTCACCTAATTATGCGCCAATAAGGAGAAGTCCTTATCAGAAAGTCCTCTCTTTCCTGGGAATGATCTGGTTGTTAATATTGTGAGTTATAAATGATGAATAAATGTTATTAAAAATGTGTTTTGTAAAGCCAAGTGAATTGAGATAAATAGAGAGAATTTTTATGAAGTATTTGTTATAAATTTGGCTTATTGTATGGACCCCCACTTACCCATTTTTCAAAATCGTCGGTAGAAAGTTATTTTAGTTTTGTATATATATATATATATATATATATATATATATATATATATATTTGTCGCGGGGATGGGGGGGAATGTCACGGGTAGGAGTAATATATATTATATATACATATATATTATAAGTTTTATAATATATATATATATATATATATATATATATATATATATATATATATATATATATATATTATAAGTTTTTTTTATGTAAAATAGAATATATTATATTTTATTATGCATAGTACTATATAGTGTTGCATAGTAAAATCAATTCTTTTTTTAAAGTTTCAGCCAATTGCGCCCGTGAATTTTTCCTATTGCGCGTCCGTGATTTTATAAATTCAAATAGTATCCTGCCATTCTCCTATAAAGAAGATGCCTAGTTTAAAATTAAAAATCACATCAGAATCAGAGAATTCTTCTTCTATAATATTGAGCGTATTTCTTTAGAGTTTAAGGAAGTTTTGAGTGTAGAAAATAGTGCAAGTTTTCTTCAAAAATATCACCGCCATACCAGTCAGAAATACTCTTCTTTTAAGGTAAGAGATATTATTTTTGTTCAGTATTCGTAAGAAATAATATTTTCTTCCATACTTTGTAGTATATAAGTAATATTATTTCGTTTCAGATTTCGAATTCTACACTCATTTTGTTAAGTATTGCTCCTATACTTCTTGAAATTAGTAGAATATCTTTGAAATTTGCGCTTAATCTAGTATCGTTTCACAAGAATATTTTTCTAAATATTATTGTTAAATTTTGATCTTTTTATGTCGGGGTACTATTCATGGGGTACTATTCATGAAGTACTATTCACGGGATACTATCACTCGGGTACTATTTACCTGGGGTACTATTCATGACAAAAATTGATTTTTTTCTGTCCAAATTATTTTTGATACAATTTTATTCTTGAATTTTACTCCACAAAACAGTTATAATGTTGACAATTTGGACATTCTTGAACTCTGGATAAATTAATTTATAAATCTTTAAAATTTATCCTTGCTCTTACTTAATTGAATTTTTATATCATTGTCATCATCCTCATGCTTATATTGTGATGAAAGTCATCTTTGGCCCGTAGTGCATAGATGGACTGTTAATTGGTATAATTATGACTGTGTATCGGTATAATCATGGCATGTAATGTTACAAATAATGTGGTGAAAGTCCTCATTATCCCGTAGTGTATTGATGGACAGTTGTTGGCATGATTATGACCACTGGTGATAATAATGAATATTCTTGGCCCGTAGTACATGGATAATTCATGGATGTGATAATAATGAATATCTTTGGCCCATAGTGCATGGATAATTCATAGATGTGATACTAACAAATATCTTGGCCCGTAGTGCATGAATAATTTGATGATGTGAAATATTTATTGAGCTGTGTTACGGCGATAAAATATTGATGATGAACTTTTAAATCATAGAAGATAGTAGATATCATGCTCTACTTGATTCTTCTAATGGATTGTTTGTTCCACTGCAGTTAGACTTGTTGTCTATTATATTCTATCAGTTTTGCACTGTTGAAGGATAACGATAAATTATTATGCATTATCTTAGTCATAATATTCTTTACCAGGCTAGTTGAGCTCACCCTTTGCTTTCATTGTTCTCTTCAAAAAATGAGAATATAGCTAGGACTAGTCGGGAAACGGAGTGATGGTCCGAGATGATGGCTATAGTAGTCCTCACTATTTTATAAAATAGTGTGATAATAAATGTAATGAGGACTTCATTGGAGTTTGGATATTATCTGCGAGACAATATTCGTGTTAAAACTCTTAGCTTACGTTTGTCGTATTATATTAATGAAGTTTTTATTTGAATTTTGTACCATGTATTTGACGACTCAGAATGGGTTGTGTATACCTATTTTGGGGGCGTCACAATAACCCTTCGTATTCATTATTTATTAATCTGAGGGAGTAACCTGTCTACGCGGATTACCACATGCATGATGAATAATCCTTCGTATTCATTTTTTATTTGTGGAAATGATATGTCTACGCAGATTACCGCATGATGGGTGAAAATCCATTTGCAGTTTCGTATATTCTTTTATACTTGTATGAGATATCAGTTCTTTTGTACTCGTCAAGAGATATCATTTTCTTTCATATTCTCCATTTATGGGTACTATTCATACCTGAGTAATATTCATTCGGGGTACTATTCATTCAGGGAAATTTTCATGCCGGAGTACTAATAATCCGAGGTACTATTCATATCGAAGTACTATTCACGACAGAATTTAGTTTCTTTTTCTGTCCAAATTATCTTTGATATATGAATCTTATTCTTAAATTTGAATCCACGTTTTGATCATCATGTTGACCATTTGGATATTCTTGAACTCTGGATAAATTAAATTATAAATCTCTAATATTTATCATTGATCTCACTTGATTGATTTTTTATATCACTGTCATCATCCTCATGCTTATATTGTGTTGAAAGTCATCTTTGGCCCGTAGTGCAAAGATAGACTGTTGATTGGTATGATTATGACCAAAAATTGTGTATTGATATAATCATGACCTTTAATGTTACAGATAAAAGTTTGTGGTGAAAGTCCTCTTTGGCCCGTAGTGCAAAGATGGATTATTGATTATTGGTTTTACGGTTGAACATCTTTGGCCCATAGTGCAAAGATAGACAATTGATTGATATAATAATCTTGAACATTGATATTACAGTTGAATATCTTTGGCACGTAGTGCAAAGATATACAATTGATTGGTATGATCATGACCACTAGTGATATAAACGACCTTGGCCCTTAGTTCATGGATAATTTGTTGATTTAAAACATTTATTGATTGGTGTTACAGGGATAAAATATTGATGATGAGCTTTTAAATTATAGAAGATAGTAAACATCATGCTCTACTTGACTCTTCTATGGATTGTTATTTTCTCTGCAGTTGTTGATCTAAAACTTGTTGTCTATTGTATTCTATCAGATTTTTTCCTGTTGAGGACTAAGGATAATTTGTTCTACATTATCTTAGTCATAATATTCTTTATTGGGTTAGTTGAGCTCACCATTTTCCTTTTGGTTCCATTGTTCTTCTCAGGATGCGAGAATGTAGTTGGGACTAGTCGGGGAATGACATAATCGTCCAAGATGGTTATTATAGTAGTCTTCACTATTTTGTAAAATAGTGTGAGAATAATTGTAATGAGGACATTATTTGAGTTTGGATATTGTCTACAAGACAATATTTGTTTGTATTCAAACTCACAGCTTATGTGTTGTCGTATTTTGCATTACAGTTGTATTAATGAAGTTTTTATTTGGATTCTGTTCCATGTATTTGGCGACTCAGAATGGGTTATGTGGACCTATATTGGGGGCGTCACACTATACTAAAAGTCACAAGTTTAAATTTAAAAACAAACAAGACACTTGGGTCATGTTGTTTACAAGGATTATAATCACGAGATTATAATCCCAATACTATTAATCCTAGAATTAAATAATCCTAGTCACGTGTTTGTTTTATATAAAATTATTCATGGGATAACTTAAAATAATCTATTATTATGTTTATTTTTTTCAAGATTAATTAAAGTATTGGATTAAAAAATATCGTTTGGACTATTATACCATTACCAATAATAATATATTTTAAACTTATTTATACATCAAAAACAAAATAATATTTACTGATTATATATACACCCCCACTCCACCCCACACCCAACCCACCCAAAAAAAATTATATTTTTTGATTATGTATACACTCCCACCCACCCCGCCCACCCCCACCCCACCCCCCACCCCCACCCCCCCAAAAATATAATATTTACTGATTATATATACACTCCCATCCCACTCACCCTGTACCCCCCACCCCGCCCACCACTCCAGCCCCCCACCCTCTCACCCCATCCCACCCCACCCCCACCCGCACCCGCACAAAAAAAAATAATATTTACTGATTATGTATACACTCCCAACCCGCCCACCCACGCCCCCTATCCACCCACTAAAAATAATATTTACTGATTATGTATATTACTAAAAAGTCTAGACTTTTTAGTAATATGATATGATAATAGAAATTCTAAAAGAAAAAAAAAATCATGGTGGGAGAAAGCCTTAAATCCTAATTTTTATGTGTAAATAATTTTTCTCACTTATTTCCTAACAATTTTCTAATTATTATTAATATTATTACTATCATAAAATTAAATAAATAAAAGTAGTCTTCAATTGAGTAACACTACTAATCAAATAAAGTTAAGCAACTAAATGTCTAGTTATTTATCAAATGGGGGTAATTTGGACATAAAAATAAAATCCTATAATTAGTTTATTGTACAAAAGGTTGGTTTAGTTAAAAATGAGACTCACTTGTGGAAATATTAAATTAGCTTATGGAAATATCAATTCCCAAAATATATTTAACTTGTTTGCTTGATTTTACATATTATGTCTAAAAATAAAGAGAGATTTGTTCCAACATTTTAATCTCAAATGATCATTTAACAAGGCTATGCATGGATTGGTCCCATATTTAATTTTTACCCGTTGTTTTAGTTTGAAATTTTTCTTTATTATGATACTTTATTAGGTCCTTAACACTAATATACAATAATTAGAAAGTAATTACAGAAATAAAATATACACAACATAATTACAAAAATAAAACACACACAATATTACGTGCTAAAATTACGGGTCATTAACTCCTACACGCCAGTTACCGACTTTCATATTTGCAATTAACCGCACCTAAATTCATGCAACTTTGAAATCGGAACAACAGATCAACGACAAATCTATCAGAGAAGACAAAAACTTCTGTTGCGACTCTGAGATCGGAGAAGACGAAACATTTTGTCACGACGCAACTCACTTCTCCTCTCAGGAAGAACAACAAACAGAGATTACCTCGTCAATAACAAGGGGTTTCAGGTAAAATTGTTATTAATATAATTTATTGATTAGTTATTCATCCACCGCTTAATCAGTTTGTTTGTTTTGTGTTTCTGAAGCTTTCTTCTTGTAATTTGTTGGTTATTATCAATTCAAATTGGATGAGATTACTGTTTATTATGTATTTAGTTATTGAATAATGTTTAGTTGATTGCTTTATAATTTTTATATGAGTTCTACTGATTTTTTTATATTAATGGTTACTCATCAAATACATTGGTTACCGTCCTACAACTGTCGGTTACTGTGTAATGTAGTCTTAGGTATTGTGTAACATTATACTGTCTAATGTTGTATTGGTTACTGTCTAATGATGTCTTGGTTACTTTGTAACATTAAATTGGTTACTAACTAATGCTGACTTGGTTACTGTGTAACATTATAATGGTTACTCACTATTGCTTAGCTGGTTGCTGTGTAAAATTATAATGGTCAGTGCATAATATTACTGACTAATGCAGACTTGGTTATTGACTAATGCTGACTTGGTTACTGACTAATGCTGACTTAGTTACTATATAAAATTATAATAGTTACTCATTAGTGCTGACCTGGTTACTATATAAAATTATAATGGTTACTCATTAGTGCTGACCTGATTACTGTATTAATCTAATTATACTTATACTTATATTTTTTATATTAATGGTTACTTGTTAGCTACATTGGTTACATTCTTACAACATTTAGCCTTTAGTTGGTAACAATCAAGTTATACTAGTTGGTTTTTACTATAAAAATGCAATGAAGAATGTGTGTATCTTGTGGCTACTAAATAAATATGTGTTGGTTACTATTTAAATTGGATTTGATTACTATATAATGTTGTTATGATTACTATATAATATTACGGTGTTTTATATTGGTTTGTTTTATTATGATGGTTACTTATTGGCTATATTTGTTACCTTTATACAACTATTATAGTTTAATTGGTAATAAATATCAATATACTGATTATTTCCATTGTAAGATGAATGTACAAATGTATTTTATGTACTGGTTACTAACATTATGTAGTTTGATTACTGGCTAACATTGATTTGGTTGCCTTCATATAACTGTTAGTCTTTAGTTGGTAACAAACACATAATACTGGTTTTTTTTTACTGTAAAATGCAATGAAAAGTGTGTTTATGTTCTGATTACTAAATAGATATATGTTGGTTACTGTCTAATCTAAATTTGGTTACTGTATAATGTTGTTATGATTACTGTATAATATTAGTGTATTTTATACTGATTTGTTTTATATTTGGTAATTTCTATCAAGATTGTAGTGTCGAATTTTGGCGTTTTCGGAGCCTAATTTCATTGGAAACGAGTCAACGATTAAAAGTCACCAGCTTTGCTGGTGAACTGCATGGTTTTTTGGTCAAATTCCATCATTTAGGCCTTCAAAATTGCATGTAAAAATGTGGTTTATATCCTGGTTACTAAGATTATGTAATTTGGTTACTGTCTAATATTGATTTGGTTACTTTACAATGTTTATTCAGTTGTTAGACAATGGAGACTGACAGTAACCAATACAACAAATTTAATTGTTTACATGAATATATAATTGTTTACTGTTAGTAACCATTAACCACATAGTTGATAACATTTTTGATGGTGTACAGTAACCAAAATTGATGTTGATTAATATTTTAATTTTTGATTCCATCATGAGTTGTCAATATAAAGTAAACATATACATTGAACAATTGGTAACTGTTCTGAAACATTTTTATGTAAATGTGGTTACCAATCTAAAATAAAATGGTTACCTCTATATTCATATTTAGTTACCAACTGGCATGGACCATTTCCAAATAACTTTTATAACTACGTAATTTAAAAGTATCCATCAGCTAGATAAATGGGAACCCTCACATGTACATTAAGCACTTGATAATTGTTATGATATAAGTTTTTAATTATTTGGTTACTAACAAAAACTAAAATGGTTACCCTTATATGCAAGTTTGGTTACCAACTGTACCTCTCAAACTATTTTTATTTTAATATGAGATCTATAAGTGACCATCATATATATAAATGAGAAATCTTAATTGGAGTTTCTTATTCTATCATGATGACAGGGTATAAATAAAACATACACATTTAACACTTTATAACAGTCTTGATACAAGCTTATAATTATCTGGTTACTAACAAGCTTGTAGATAAATAGGACACTCACACATGTACATTTAACAATCGATGTTTGTCCTGATACAAGCTTGTAACTATCTGGTTACTAATAACAGTAACCGTAATGTAACATAATAAAACAGTAACCACATAATTATATGATAGTAATCAGAATAGGTTTTAATGGTAACCAAAACAGAAACATCATGTAATGAAACCCAATTTAGGCAATCCATGTATACTAAATAATTACATATTAATCAGAATAAAAAATAAAAGTAACCAAAATTCCACATTGAGGGCACAATAATAGTAGCCAAACCATAATGTAACAGTAACAAAAACATAATAACGAAGTAACCAAATAGTTATATGAAAGTAACCAGAACATGTTTTAATGGTAACCAAAACAGAAACAACCTGTATATCCAACCCAGTTTAGGCAAGCCATGTATACTCTCACATGAACATTTAACACTTGATATATGTCCTGATACAAGCTTGTAACTATCTGGTTACTATCAAAAAATAAAATGGTTACCCTTCTATGCATGTTTGGTTACCAACTGCACCTTTCGAACAATGTATCTGACATAACTTAGAAGTAACAAATACGAACCAACAAACAATGTCAAATCACTGGTAATATAATCAAATATGTAATCTCATTTACACAAGTTCTAATAAACATTACATACTCACTAACCATAACAAATGGCTATGGATATCCAACAAAAACCAAAGTATGAAACACAATTCAGAATGATAGTACAACGACAACCGAACTAATCAAAATTTGGTACAAATCTTCGTGAAAATTCTTTGAAGTTGTTAAAAAGCCAACTGTGGAGGCGCATCTCGTCTGGGGAGAAATCTCTAGTTCCATATCACACCAATATATAACTTTTTCAGTGAATTTTCTGTTGCATTCATCATAGTAAAAATCTCATAACTGCAAATAAATAAAATCAGATTTACACACTTATTTGTAACCATATATAAACAATATTTATATCATAAACAGCTACGTAGTGACCAACAAATAAGAGCATACTAACCAAATCATAATATAACAATTACACAGTAGCCAAAACAGACTATAACAAATAACCAACATCCCACATTGGCTGTACAATAATAGTTATCATATCATAATATAATATTAACCATACCATAATAAAGCAATAATCAAAAAGTTATATTATATAATCTAATGGTAACCAAAATATAAACAACATGTAGTACAAACCATTTTATGTAGTAAACAAACAGTTATATATAATATTAACCAAAACATAATTTAATTTAAAGGCTAAAGAAGAAACCAAATAGTTATATGATGGTAACCAAACCATGTTTTAATGGTAACCAACACATAAACAACATGTAGACCAAACCTAGTTTAGTCAACCAATGTATACTAAGCAAATACATTGTAACCAAAATAACATATAAAAGTAACCAAAATCCCAATTGAGGAAAAAAGAATGGTATCCAAATCATAAGCTAACAGTAACAAAAAATTTACTCATGAAGTAACCGAACAGTTATATGTTAGTAACCAAAACTTATATTAATGGTAACCAATACATAAACAACAGTGTGTGTGCCAGGAACCCTAGTAATATATAAATGAACACGTAAATGAACTACAATCAACAATCTAAAAAATTACACACAAATTCTGTAAACACTTTCAATTGCATTATGCTGCAAAAACAAGGAAAATAAATAAAGCAAAACAAAATTCACTTTAATGCTTATACCTGTTTTTGGAGAAACTCAATTAAAGGTACTCTATAAACTAAACCAAAATGGATATATTACTTTTTTTCAACTTTAATTTCCTTCATAATCTGGGTAACCAAAAACAAAGGAACTCCAATGCTCTGGTGCAAAAAAAAAATTATAAACAAAATAGTACAACACAATCAACCTGAAACGGAGAGGATTAGGAAAAATTGCAAATGAAATTACTCGAACCCCCAAATCGGAAGAAATTGAAGAGAAATGACTAATATGGCATATAACAAAAGATCGACTGAATTAGTAACGAGTAAAGATCACGGAAATGTAGAATAAATCATCGGAAATGATCAATAGAGATGAAGAACGCACGAACAGAAAAGAGAAACAAGGGTTTCAGTAGGCAGAACAAGTGTTTGTAACTGAAGAGTCCCAATCAAATGATATATGCGGTTATCACGCGTTTCAAAAAAAATCAACCCAATTTTAAGATGGACACTAATTTGCCATGTCAGTCCATTAATATTGATCTCTTAATTTAAGGACTCCTAATTGTATTAGTATTGTAAATATATATGATGAAATGTCATATTTTTGTAATTATTTTATGAATGTATGATTTTTGTAATTACTTTTAAAAATGTACTATAATATGTAATTGTTCCTACTTTATTTAGTTTCGTTGTGAGATTTTTTGTTTCCTATTGTGAATTGAATTTTAACCCGTTAAGTATGACTTTTGTTGATACATGTTTATTATGAAATTAATTAATGTTAGACTGATACTCCCTCCATTTTTTAACTTGATATTTTAGGAGAAAAAAAATATAATTAATATTTTTTTGATTGATTAAAATGAGTACACAATCTCAATATTATTTTTTAAAATATATTAAAAAATATGAAAGATAAATAATTTAATATTTAATGTAGGGATAATGTGATAAATTAAGTCATTAATGTTTTTTTAAAATTTATAAACGACAAATAAAAAAAAATTCGCTCTATAAAACGAGAGTAAGAAGGAATGGAGGGAGGAACATCTCTCACGTGAGATACAACAAGAAAAGGGAGAAAAGAGAGGTTATTTAATACTCCCTCCATCCCATAATAACTGTCGTTTTAGCTTGATGCACATGAATTAAGAAAGTCATTTAGTACTATCATTTATTAATTAAAATTGATGTGAAATTTCATCACTACCCCTTTATGGAAGTTGAAAACTATTAATACAAGGAAAAAATTTCTTGGGACAATGAGAGAAGGTAGGGGTGATATAGGAAAGTAAATAATTTATTCTCCTAGAAAGTTGTAAACGACAAATAAATTGAGAAAAAAATTTTCTTCTAAAACGACAGTTATTATGGGATGGAGGTAGTACAATACTACTGAGCAAGGTGGTGTCGAATTAAATATTAGATTTACACTAATTATATTTCGATTCTCGTTATGTATTACAAAAATTTTCTGTTAAATTATGATTGTGATATATATATCAATACATAAGATTGGTAAAACTAAAAAATTGGTTTACTATATTATATAGGGAAATATTTTCACAACGATTTTTGATATTCCCACATGAAACCGTGACTATACATCTATAACGACGATTTTCATGTGAAAATATTATTTTCTGTTGTGGATTTATCTGTTTCCTATTAAATATATCGTTAAAACATTACTAACTACAATTATCCATGTGACTAGTAACAAAAAAATTGACATTAAAGCACAAGATGTATCATTTCTTTTATATTAGTCATATGAATTTATACCAAACATAAAATTAAATTTATTAGGGCTTATTTATTTGGAATCTTTATTTAAAACAATTACGGTACCCGTGCAAGGCACGAACAAGTTTGTGAAATTGTTTGTGTAAGAATCAAGTGTACAATTTAGATTAACACATGGTCGAGATTTAACCCTATAGTTGACGAGAAAAAGTTGACAACTCTGTTGCCCGCTTGAAATTCCCTCCAAGGACCTTAACAATTTCCAAGGATCTTAACAACTCCAGACTCATCTCTCACAGTCCCAACCATTTCGACTCACAACTCTTTACACTACACATTCTTAAATTTCAGCTGCAGCGACAGATCAATACAATTAAAATTTAGTTCACATAATTTTGCATAATAATAATAATGATAAAAAAAGGCCCAAATTCAGTGCTTCATCTTGTCAATCTCCATATGATATAAAGTGATTTTGCTCAACCAAATGTTTGCGAAACTGAAAGGATATTTATATATATATATATATATATATATATATATATATATATATATATATATATATATATATATATATATATACGGTCCAGATCTTAAGCTCACCCTTTATCCGACTCACCTCAGTTCACCCCATTTTAGCGACGGATCCGGCGACGGTTCGGTCATACAACCGTCGTCTATACTTTTAGCGACGCTATATTTTGTCCATCGCGAAAAGTATACACGATGGTTGTATGACCGAACCGTAGCCGGATCCGTCGCTAAAGGGAGAGTGAGCTCGAATGAGTTGGATAAGGGGTGAGCTTAAGATCCGGACTATATATCGGTCCGGATCTTAAGCTCACCCCTTATTCAACTCACCCGAGCTCACCCCCTCTTTAGCGACGGACCCGGCGACGGTTCGGTCATACAACCGTCATCTATACTTTTAGCGACATTATATGTTATCCGTCGCTAAAAGTATAAACGACGGTTATATGACCGAACCATCGTCGGGTCCGTCGCTAAAGGGGAGTGAGCTCGGGTGAGTTGGATAAGGGGTGAGCTTAAGATCCGGACTCTCTCTCTCTCTCTCTCTCTATATATATATATATATATATATATATATATATATATTAACTTATCTCAAATTGCAAAATTTTAATTTGTAAAGGCTAATACTTAATACTATGAACTTAAGATAATTATGTTATCCGTACGGTGCTCAGAGTTGATAAAACTTATCTCCCGGAATAAAATGACAATGTATACTATAATAGCACTCCAAATAATATACTCAATGAACCAAATAAAAGCTCAAAACTCTCTCAAAATAACTATGAAAACTGATGAACATGAATGCTTGTAAATGAATGAATTAAATGGGCTGCTCCCCTATATATTTATAGGAGGGGTTGGTGACCCTTCGGATGGGGTACTAACACTTGAAAAAGACATGAGATACTTCTAAAAAGGTATGATATGATATATTTTGGTCAAAAGAACGTAGTTTTGATCCTTTGCAGAATGGGCGCATCCATTCGGGCCACAAAATGACGTAGTTTTAGTTTGATCAGAACAAAAACGACATAGTTTAAGGTTTAACAGAAAAGGCGCGTTCGTTCAAGAAAAAAGGACTTAGTTTTGTAGCGCTTGTTCAGACAGATAGTCTTTCCCAAAATGACGTAGTATAATAAAAAAAATACTATTTATCAAAACGACACAGTTTTGATAATAGAACTAAACAAAATAAATTTTGTCCAAAACATTATATACAAGGACCCAAACCCAGACCCACGAACCTCGAGCCACGTGCTAGTCCGGTCGATCGACAGTGTCGGTGCGCGCGTGTGGTTCAAACCAAACCTTGGCTATGTCTTCTCCCTTCCACAAAAGTGGGGTACCCCTTGGGGCCCAAACCCAAGTGCAACTTTCTAGTATATAAACTCAATAATTCTTTAGTTCTTAACCGATGTGGGACTTGACTTTTCATATATATTTATTATCATTTATTATTTCCAAGGGTGATCTTTGGGAGTTAATTTCTCATACATTACTCCATGGATTTGAGCTTCCAAATACTTAATTTAATCTAATCATGGAGCAGAACACATTGATATGTGGAATTAATTAATTAATTAATGAAACCCTCTTCAATTTTAGGCTCAAATTCTAACAATCCCCCACATGAATGAAATTGACTGCCAGCCTTATGTAAATGTTATGTAGACTCTGAGGGAGAGACAGACATAATTGGAAATCATCTGTATCGAGAAAGGTAGCTTTTGGCTTTGAAGCTTCCCTTATGAAAGACTATCGGGTTTACCGGTTGTCCAGTGAACGTGATGTCTTGAACTGTCCAACCGCTTGTGTAAATCGAGATAATAATAATTCACATAGAATCTTTTCAGAAATTATTTAGTTCGCATGATTTTGTTCATTTCGGCCCCAAACAATCCCGGATTTATGAGTGCTTTAGAGAAGTATAACCTTATCCTTCTCATAGAATTGACCCAGTTCACATTCACATAAGTGATTGTTAATAAAAGTATCCTGCCATACCCCACTTGTTTATCAAAATTTAAGAATCATTAAAAGCATAACTTATCCTGAAACCGCTGCAGGTTGTTGATTGATTTCGCAATCAATGAATACGTGCAAGTATACACGGTCAACAAGTAATAAAGTGAAAGTAGAGTATCGTTCCCACGAGGAATTATTTAATAAAAATCACCAAGTACTAATTCTTAACCAAATTAATTTTATTTAAACAACTAATAATTGTGATTTCTAGATTTAAGAAAACTAAATTAAATAAAACAAAAAGATTATTCTAAAAGAAAGCAAATAAACAACTAAGAATTGATGGAATTTAGATAAATAAGAATTAAGACTCCAATATCCCCAATTATGAATTAGAAATCAATTATTCAACTATCCCAATTATTATATCTACTGAATTATTAACAGGAATTCTCAAATGCCAAAAGCCCTCTCTCGAGTGATCAATTGCCTTCTATTTAACCCAGATTAATTTTGCTATATCTCTATGCAAAACAATTGAATTAAACTCGCTACAAACCCAATTCCTCTTATGTTACATGCGGCAAATAGATATTCTCATTCTATTCACAAACCTAATTATTCATTGTGCAAATAACTAAGTCACATGTCACCAAGCCCAGTTCTAACCCTAGAATTCCTTTCCCAATTCCTTCTAGAGTAACAAGGTAATTATTGATCAGATAATTTATCAATAAGCTCAAAGCAAGATGAACAATTCACTTCAACATAAATAATTGAAATAAATCAAATAACTAATTTATAGCCATAAAAAGTTCAATTGAAATCTTAATAAAAGAGTTAGTTCATAATTAATGAAATAAAACTAAGAATTCACAATTGAATAAACATTAAAAGATAAAAGTATGATAAGAGAAGATAATAGAATCTGTTGTCAGCAAATCTGATGCTCCCCTCTTGCTCCTGCTCTTGATCTTCAATGATCTCCAAGTTGTTTCAATCTCCTAAACTAATAAGAACTAGGGTTAATGTCTAATCTAATGGAGTGTTTAATCTAATCTAATCTATGTAATCCCCCTTTATTTTATGCCTCCTATCATGTATTTATAGGTTACAAGTCTAATTTTTAGGTTAGGAACAAACCCAATCCTATTTGGAGTCAAAAAGGTGTCAAATTTCGCCCAAAACACGTCCAGGCCATCACCAAGCCCTTCCCCAGTGCCCCAGTGCTGGGCACGACACTGGTATTCTACCTTATAGCACCCCAGCTCTGTAAATTACCTTGAAATTAGCGCCCCGGCGCTGCCACTTTTTTTAACATTTTCTACTCCGACATCCTTTGGAAAAATGGCCATAACTTCTTCGTCCGAAATCCGATTTCGATGATTCAAGATGATCCGGAAAGAGGAGAAGTAGATCTACAACCTTCATTCTTTAAGTTTTCCGAAATAAGGTCCGTAGAAATACTCAAATTGGTTCTGAAGTGACTGCTATGTAAATGGTAAGCCGAAAATGCGAATCTAGCCACCCCGAACGTCGATCCAAGTACCTTTTGTCCCAATTCCTACAAAACAATGTAAAACATGCATGAATGGACACAAACACTTAAAAACTATTCTAAAAGACTTGAGAATAACAATAAAACTCACCCATCACAGGTATCACTAACTCTTATTATAGGAATGAGCAGAGGAAATTAATTTCTTCATAGTGATTTGGTTGAATAGTTTACAATTTAGTTATCCCTTTGAACCTAGATCTTGGGATCTCCAATTAACTAGGTTGGGTTTCCATCATGACGATCCTTGTTTATAGGCTTTAAACCCATTCCCCTCGAAGTTATTTTTACTTGCTTTCTAGTTAAACGGATCCACTATATTTTCTTTAGACTTTATGTACTCAATAGACATAATGTCATTAAAGAGTAATTGTTTTATGGTATTATGTCTACGACGAATATGTCTAGACTTACCATTATACATGTGACTTTGTACCCTTCCAATTGCTGATTGACTATCACAATGAATATAAATAAGCGACACATGTTTAGGGCACACATAAATAGCTTTTAAAAAGTGATGAAACCACTCAGCTTCTTCTCCAACCTCATCTAACGCAATAAACTCAGATTTCATCGTGATCGAGCAATGCATGTTTGTTTAGAATATTTCCATGATACTCCTCCACCTAGTGTAAACACAAAACCATTTGTGGATTTAGAGTCTTTTGTATCCGATATTCAGTTTGCATCACAGTATCCTTCGAGTACTACTGGATATCTTGAGTAGTGTAATCCAAAGTTTTGAGTATATTTTAAATACTTTAAAACTCTTGTAATCACTTTCTAGTGATCTTGTCCTAGATTACTTGTAAATCTAATCAATTTATTAATAGCTTGTGCTACGTCAGGACGTGTATAGTTCATTAAGTACATAAGGCTTCCAATTATTTGTGCATACTCAGGTTGTGATATACTCTCTCTCTTATTTTTAGATAAGTGTAGATTTATATCTACTGGTGTTCCCACAGGATTACGATCAGGATTACAATCATATTGATTGGAAATTCTTAGTATTTTCTCAATATAGTGTGATTGTGATAACACTAACATCCTATGTTTTAGAAATTTTAATTTCTAATATTACATCGGCAACACCCACATCTTTCATGTCAAATATATTATTTATCATTCTCTTGATAATTTTAATTATTTCATTATTACTATCCATAATGAGCATATCATCTACATAAAGGCAAATAATGACATACCCTTTCTCAATGTCCTTGATATACACATATTTGTTACACTTATTTATTTTGAAACTATTTGACAACATTGTATTATCAAATTTTTTATGCCATTGTTTAGTCTATTCAAGAAAGTTTTTTTCACATCCATTTGACATATCTCTAAATTATATATACCTACAATGGCTATTAACATCCTAATTGAGGATATTCTTGACAGGAGAATAAATATTAAAATAATCCATACCCTTTTTTGTTTGTATCCTTTGATTACAAGGCTTACTTTATATTTGTCTATAGATCCATCTATTTTCATTTTCTTCTTGAATATCCACTTATATCCAAGAGGTTTAGAGCATGGTGGGAGATCTACTAATTTCCACGTATGATTGTGCAGAATGGAGTCTACTTCACTATTTATAGCCTCTTTACAATATAGAGCTTCGGGACTCGATATTGCTTCTCTATAAGTTTGAGGCTCATTTTCTAACAAATAAGTTAGAAAATCTGGACCATAAGATTTTGATGTTATTGCACGTTTACTACGTCTAGGTTCATCAATATATTTTAATCTGTGATCACTATCACTAACAGTATCATAAGTTCTTTTGTTTGAACTAGTTTCTTGTTCGTTAGAACTTGACTCTTGTTCCCTTTTATTAGAAAATATTGTTTCAAAGAATTCAGCATCTTTTGACTCAATAATACTATTTTCATGTATTTCCTCTATTTTTGATTTATTATCCAAAAATCTATATGCACTGCTATTATTAACATAACCAATTAATATACAATATTTTGTTTTTGGTCCTATTTTCACCTTTTTGGGTAGAGAAAACTATTACTTTTTCTAAGAACCCCCACACTTGTAAGTGCTTAAAAGATGGCTTACGTCCTTTTCATAATTCATAGGGTGAAGCATTAGACTTCTTTTGAGGTATTCGGTTGAGAATATAATTTGTTGAAAGAATTGTTTCCCTCCACAAATTCTGAGGTATCCCAGAACTTAATAATAATGCATTCATCATTTCTTTCAAATTTCTATTCTTTCTTTTTGCAACACCATTTTGTTGTGGTGAATAAGGTGCGGTTGTTTGGTTTATTATACCATGTTGTGAACAAATGTCAACAAAAAAAAAATTTATATTCCCCACCTCTATTACTTCTAACTATCTTGATCTTTTTATCAAGTTAGTTTTCAACCTCATTTTTGTAATGTATAAACATTTTTAAAGCCTCATCTTTACTTGTCAATAAGTAAACATAATAATATCTTGTATAATCATCTATAAAAGTGATAAAGTATTTCTTACCTCCTCTTGTTTGTATATACTTTAAATCACAAATATTAGTATGTATTAATTCAAGAGGTTCTGTACTTCTTTCAATTGATTTAAAAGAAGATTTTCAAAGTTTTGCCTCAACGCAAACTTCACATTTATGATTAGAGTTAATATCATATTTTGGTAAACATTCCATATTAATTAATCTACGTATAATATTATAATTAACATGTCATAATCTACCATGCCATAAATTAGATGACTCAATCATATAAGCAGAAGATATAATTTTTTAATATTGGAAGGTACAATAGTCATTAAATTCATTTTGAAGAGCCCATTGCTCATATATCCCTTCCCCAAATACATCTCATTTTTAGTTAGGAAAAACTTGTCTGATACAAAGACCAATTTAAATCCCTTTTGACTAAGAAGGGATCCTGACACTAAATTCTTCCTAATATCAGGCACATGGAGTACGTTGTTGAGGGTAAATTCCTTTCTAGATGTCATCTTCAGAACTACTTTTTCTTGTCCTGCAATCATGGACGAAGAAGAATTTCCCATGTACAATTGTTCTCCAATTCTCAATTTCATGATATGTGGAGAACATCTTCTTATCAGAACACATATGATGGGTTAGTCCAGTATCTACCCACCATTCCCTTGGATTCTCAACCATATTCATTTCTGAAACAACCGCTGAAAGGTTCATTTCAGAAACATCTTGAAGAAGACCATCCACTTCCGTTACATTGGCTTGTGCGGACTTCTTGTTCTGGTCTTTGCATTTTCGACAATCCTTTGCCCTATGTTCGGGCTTGTCACAAATATAGCATTTGCCTTGGAACTTTTTATTTGTTCCCTGTTGAGGCATATTGCCGAAGTACTTTCTTTTTTAAAACTTTGGACCTTATTCCACCACGTTGGCTTTATATTCCACAAAGGTTCTTCCTATTTTCTTCTTAGAAGTACGATTGTCCTCTTCTATTCTTAATCTTACGATTAAGTCTTCAAGTTTCATCTCTTTGCGTTTATGCTTGAGATAATTCTTAAAAAATTTCCACATTGGTTGTAATTTTTCAATAATAGCAGCAACTTGAAAAGATTCACTTAAAGACAAACATTATGCATGTACTTCATGCATGATAACTTGTAATTCTTGGACTTGGTTAATGGCAGCCTTGGAATCCACCATCTTGTATTCCAAAAACCTGTCAACTACAAGCTTCTTCGCGCCAGCATCTTTCGTTTTATATTTCTTATCCAAGGAGCCCTATAGTTCTCTTGCTATTTTGAGAGAACTATACACATTGTATAATGCGTTATCTATGACAACCGACATTTTGTAATTTAATTTTAATATTTATTGGATTTAATAAATATTTCTCGATGAAATAATTATTAGATTAAATAATTAATTGATGCAATTGTGATAGATTAATTTAATGATATGTATTATATTTATTAAATTAATGTAGAGAATTTTATTATTCAAAGTTTGTAATTATGAGAGTTTATTAATTAAAAGAAATATTTAATAAACCTAATGTTATTTTAATTAATGTAATAATTAATTAGAGATTTAATAATTTGATATAATTAATCAATGAGAAAATTAATTATATGATTATGTGAATTTATGATAAATTATTATATTTTATCTAAATAAGATAATGATTTATTTTATAAAGGAGTGTGACATTATTTAAACTATATGGTAAGGTTTTATTAAATTAAATGGTTTTGAAACCTATTCTTGCTAGCCAAACATGGCCTTAGTGGGAGTTGAGGGCAGTTACCCATGACTGGGTAACTGACCACAACGCGTCAGTTCAATTATTTAGTATGCTTCTTCTTTTTCATTTTTATTTTGCCCAAGTCTAGAAAAGTAGAAGTAGAGAGAGTCTCAGAGAGAGATTGAGAAGTGTTGAGGGAGAATTGTGATTGAAGAAGGTTTGAGAAGGGTTTCAATTCATCACCTATTATTTCACTATACGCTTGAGTAATTCTCTTCAACCCAATTTCTTTTTACGTCATTTAGTTTTTATAAAAAAAATGGCTTTCAAACATTCTGTAAGTCTCTGTAAATTGGGAAATTGTGTTGTTGTAGGGATATGTGTAATAATTCGAATAGCATAGCATGTTGAATATATTTATTGTATGTTTCCATATCATCAATTTCATTATATTATAGCGTATATTATGGCTTCAAAAGTTACAGTGTTGAATTATGGCCATATGGCCCTTACGCACAAATTTAATGCATTGATCATATATTATTCCTAAATTTTACACTTGTATATAATTATGCATGTTAAAACGAAGTAAACAAAACTTGAATGGTTGGATTTGGTCTTATAATGAATCCGTAGTGTTACATTTTATGTTTTTGTTCAAAACCTTCAAGAACACAAAGAACAGTGAAAATTTCATGTTTTAATCCTGTTAATTATGTGCTTTAACATGTTAAAATCATGCTAAAAGGGTTAAGTAGTGATTATATGTGTATTATTATGAATGGGTATGATTAAATTCGTGTAGTAATAATTTAATTGGGGTTTTTTTGCTGTGTTCTGCAATTTTCGCGAATTACAGAATAGTTTCTGGTTCGTTGCGCCGCGGCGCTAGTCTCGTGCCTTAACATCCGCGCCGTAGCGCCACGGCGCCGCAGCGCCAAGCGTACGGCCGCAACGCCATCGCGCCACAACGCAGAGTACCAGTACAACAGTGGCGCCGCAGCGCCACTCTCCAGAATGTTCAGAAATGAACTATTTTTAAATGTCAAGTCTAGCAATGTGTTAGTAACTTAATGTAATGAACATAGAAATATGTTAGATGTATAATAAGATGTTAAAATAGATGCTTAACATGTAAATAACATAATTGCATGTGGACTGAATTATTAAATACATAGTTAGCTTATTATTCGTGAGGTGCTTATTATGTGACAATAAGAGTAGTAATTGACTAAGTATAGTCATGAATTCGAGTTAGACAAAAGAATAAACTTATGATGTTTAGTACGTTATAATTGACTGGTATTGTAAACGTAAATGATATGTAGGATTTAAATCAAGCGACAAGTTTAATTAACGTGTAATCTATGCACGAGGCAAGTTTCCTAACCCTACTTGTTATCATTATTCAAGATTATAAATGAAGTTCATTGTTATGTTAAAGATTTACTATCTTTTCAAAGTATGATTCTGTTATACAATAATTGTTCTATTGTATACCTATTGAGATTGTTATTCATTATAAATATCATTTACTGTTAAACCTTGTTAGACTAGCGAACCCTTAATGATTCGACTAGTCCATAGTTGATGAGCGTTCTAAATTTCAGAACCCTTGATGATTTATCCAAACCAAACTTCTTTTGGTGGGGACTCTAATGTCAAACTGAGATGAACAACCCTGTAAAGGGATTATTTACGCTTTAGCGTTAAGATATTGTGCACAGTATGGTACTAAGGGCTGATCCCCCTAAGTACGAGAAGAAGAGTCCATAGTCTTATGACTGTTAAAGGTTTCAAGTATAACCCTTGATAACCTAGGACATAGTTCAAGGTCTTATGACCCTCAGATTTATTTTGATTCTTGTTATTCATTCTTGATTCAAAAGTTGTGCTTTATTTCAAAAGTTTTTAATTCACTCGCATGTTATTATATTGTTACTTTAATTATTATACTGATGGGCAATTATGCTCACTCTTGCGAATAATAACATTGCAGTTAAGAACGAAAGAACAGACGAGCCTTCCACTAGTAAAGGCAAGGGCAAGATTAGCAAGTAATGAAGACTGGCTATTATGTGGTTATGTAATGATATTTAGACTTGATGTTGTTTAAGACTTATTATTTGTTTATGTTTCCGCACAGATGTTTAAGGTTAGTATGACCTGGGATTGTATTTATTATTCAGATGTTGTAACCCCATAAGGGAAGGATTTATTTATATCTATTGTATGGTTTGTTTTTATTATGGGTAGATAGATATATGATGTTTGTATAGTGAACACCAAATCATGTGGGAATGGAAGTACCCGGATTTGGGGGTGTCACAGGTTGGTATCAGAGCTGTAGGTTATGAACCTTAGGTGGGGGAACAACCTTAGGTAGTAGCCTTGTAGGAGATCGAGAACATAGTGGTGGTAAACTTTTATCGAGTTCTAAGAAATGAATTTATAAATTCATTGAAGATAATAAAAGACTTTATGTGCTTATGTGTTAATCTATGTGTTCGCTAGCACGGATTAGTAACTAAAACTGAGAACTATGTTGTCAGGATGTCAGATGTTGGAGGAGCTAGTCGAGCTGGGGAGGAGGAACCTCGAGTGCCTACTGAGGAGGAGCCCCGAGACATTCATGTTGTCAGGGAGCAGTTGATTCAGAGAGAGCCATCTCCATTGATCACTGTTGTTGGTCAGGAGCATGAGCCTGAGACTGATTCAGAGGAGGATCCTGAGGAGGAAGAGGAAGAGGAGTTCCCACAGAACTCCATTGATGCTGAGATGTACGACGCGTTATATGACCGTAACGTAAAATTACGAGACACTGTTCAGGATTTGACTGAGCGGGCGATTATTCAGCAGATTACTCTCGAGCAGAAGGAGAGGGAGGTTGAGACTCTTCACACACAACTGAGAAATGTAGAATGGGATTTGGTCCACGAGAAGGGTCAAACCGAGGAGAAGACCGAAGAAATAGAGAAGTTAAAGAAGGAATTGAATGAAAGCTCAAAGAGGCTGATCATAGCAGAGGAGGGCTGTGTAAGAGAATCACGTCGTGCTGATCTTGCAGAAAGGGATTGTCGTGTAAAGAAGGCTAAGCTTGGAGAGACATACTCTACACTTAATAATGCAATGGATGAGGCCCAAGATCGAGTTTTGAGGTACCCAATCTAGTTTGAAGGTCTACCATCGTACATGCTGGATCGCAGAACGATGTCTCGCATCATAAAAGAGGAACGTAGCAAGGCTATTCGGCGCCTTAACAGGCAGTGATAGTATTTGTTTAATTATGTGAAAAACTTATCTAGTTTTTTTTAGATGTAAATTTAGATGTGTTTATGAACGAATGAATATTTTAATGTTTTAAATCCTGTAGGTTCTTTATCTCGGGATAGTTGATGTAAATAGCAGCGATGCTATCGTTTGATGTTAAAACTTTTGATTTGAATAAATATATCAAGTTGTTTGAGATAATGTGTTAAGTAATTATGTTAAATTGTTGAGTTAAACCTTAACTATTTAGAGAATTTAATAAAGATCTAATAAGCGTATATTCTTAACAGAAATATGCCGCCGAGAAGAAGACAAAACCATCAACCAGCTCAGGAAGAGTCAACGAATAATAACAATAACGCCAATGCTAATCTCGTCTAACAATTAGTGAACTTACTAGCTGGAGCAATGAATAATCAACCTCAAGCTCCACCGAATACTTCGTTTAAGGATTTCAAGGCGGTGGGACCGCCAGAGTTTAAAGGCTCCATGAACCCGATCGAAGCTCAGACTTGGGTTATGGAGATGGAGAAGGTTTTTGAGGTTGCAAGAGTCAGAGAGGACCAGAAGACTGCTTTTGCAACGTTTATGCTGAAATCTGAAGCCAATTTTTGGTGGCAAGCAAACAAGGTCCGTGGAGGAGAAGGTATGATAACCTGGGAGAGGTTCAAGGAGATGTTTTTCGATTTGTATTTCCTGACTACCTTGCAGAACCAATTAGAGGTTCAGTTTTTGAAATTGAAGCAAGGGAATATATCTGTATCAGATTATGCGGCTAGATTCAACAAATTGGCAAGGTTCGCCACGTATCAAGTGCACACGGACGAGAGAAAAGCAAGAAGGTTCGAACAAGGACTGAAGTCGTGGTTGTATAATAAGGTGTCGATGTTTCAGTTGAAGACATTCGCCAGGGTACTAGAGAAAGCCATACTTGCTGAAGGTGGAAGCGATGCGGTAACCAAATACAATCAGGATCAGAAGAAGAAGAAGAATGAAAGTGAAGGAAATAACAAGGCTAGTGGAAGTAGCACAGGAGGTGGTAATATTAATCAGAAGAAAAGGTGGAATGACAAATCATCAACCGGAAACCAGCAAGGAGATCAGAAGAAAAGGATTGAAGCATGTCCGACCTGCGGGAAGGCTCATTTGGGAGTGTGTATGAAGGGTAAACGTGTGTACTACAATTGTGGTCAGGAAGGCCACATGGCACCTAACTGTCCTAACCCAAAGACGGGTGCCTGCTTCACTTGTGGTTCAAAGGATCATTTGGCAAGAGACTGTCCTAAGAAAGGATCTGGAGAGGCAGGATCAGGAGGAAATCAGGGAAATAGCAGTGGAAGAGCTTTGACCATCACAGGACCAACCGCAACCAACCGACCGACCGCCAAGACTTTCAATATGACGGTGCAGGATGTAGTGCAGTCGCGGGATGTGGTGTCAGGTATCATTCTGATCAATAGAGTTAATGCTTACGTATTGTTTGATTCGGGTGCTACTTGTTCATTTATATCCGATGACTTTGCTAAGAATTTAGAATTGCCTAAGGATGAGTTAGAATATCCCATGAACATAGAAATCGCGAATAGAGAAATAATCCTTGTTAAGTACATACATACGAATTATAGAGTGGATATTAAGGGTAATATCATGAATGTAGATATTATCCCTATTCGACTTGGGGAATTTGACGTTATCTTGGGAATGGACTGGTTATTCAATTACGGGACGGTAATTGATTGCCAAAAGAAGCGTATTAACCTTATGACTCTGTCAAAGATTTTGTTTTATGGTAGCAAGTCGCCTAGATAAGCGAGTTGTCTGACGCTGATGCAGGCTAGGAAGTTGTTACGACAAGGATGCATAGTATATTTAGCTTATATAGTCGACAGTCGTAAAGAGAATCTGAAGGTAGAGGAGATATCAGTAGTGAGGGATTTCGTCGATGTATTTCCAGACGATTTACCAGGACTTCTGCCAGATAGAGAGGTCAAATTTATGATCGATTTGGCTCCAGGAACGACTCCAATATCGAAAGCACCGTACCGAATGGCGCCGATAGAAATGAAAGAATTGATGGTACAACTACAAGAATTACTGGACAATAAGTACATTCAACCGAGCGTATCGCCGTGGGGAGCGCTGGTGTTATTTGTGAAAAGAAGGACGGATCGATGCGACTCTGCATTGATTACAGAGAACTGAATAAGGTAATGATTAAGAATAGATATCCATTACTGAGAATCGATGATCTGTTTGATCAATTGAGGGGAGTAAAATACTTTTCCAAGATAGATTTGAGGAGTGGTTATCATCAACTGAAGGTGAGACCAGAGGATGTACCGAAGGAAGCATTCAGAACACGATATGGTCACTAAGAATTTTTAGTAATGTCGTTTGGTTTAACGAATGCTCCTGCAGCATTTATGGGACTAATGAAAGGTGTGTTCAAGCCGTTTTTGGACAAGTTCGTAGTGGTATTTATAGATGATATTTTGGTATATTCAAAAACCAAGGAAGATCATGAAGAGAATTTGAGATTAACGTTGGAAGTATTGAGAAAAGAGAAGTTGTATGCTAAGTTTTCGAAATTTGAATTCTGGATTGAAAGAGTATAATTTCTTGGACATGTGATCGATAGGGACGGAATTTCGGTGGATCCCTCCAAAGTCGAAGCTGTGATTAACTGGGATCAGCCGAAAATGCCGTCGGAAGTATGAAGTTTTCTTGGATTGGCAGGATATTACAGAAGATTAATTCAAGACTTTTCCAAGATCGCAACTCCGTTAACGAATTTGACTCGAAAAGCTGTGAAATTTGTTTGGACAGAAAAGTGTGAGGAAAGCTTTCAAGAATTGAAGAAGAGGTTGAGTACAGCACCTGTGTTGTCTCTTCCGGACGATACAGGAAATTTTATGGTTTATAGTGATGTGTCGCATAAGGGACTTGGCTGTGTGCTTATGCAGAACGATAGAGTTATTGCGTATGCGTCACGACAACTGAAAGATTATGAGAAGGGGTATCTGACCCACGACTTGGAGTTAGTTGCAGTGGTTTTCGCTTTGAAAATCTGGAGGCACTATCTCTACGGGGAGAAGTGTGAAATATATACAGGCCATAAGAGTCTGAAATATATTTTCACACAGAAAGAATTAAATATGCGCCAAAGAAGGTGGTTGGAATTAATTAAGGACTACGATTGTGAGATTTTATACCATCCGGGTAAGGCAAACGTGGTTGCCGACACTTTAAGTCGAAAAGGTCGGGAGAAATTGATGATGTTGACCGCTCAGAAGGAATTGATTTCAGCAATGGAGAAGTTGGAGTTAGAAGTGAAGCATCCTATGGAAATTGATGAGAAACTATTTCAGATGCAATCTGGTACAACCCTACTGAATAAAGTTAAGGAGGCTCAACTTCAGGACAATGAATGCAAAAAGGTGATAATAAAGATATCTGAAGGAACTGAACCAAGATTTAAGATGGATAAGGAAGGAATACTGAGATTCGAGAACAGAATTTGGGTACCTCCAGTACCAGAGATTAAGGAAGACATTTTGAGCGAGGCTCATATCTCACGATATTCGATTCACCCTGGTAGTACCAAGATCTTCAACAACATTTCTGGTGGCCTAATCTGAAATGAGATGTTGCAGAGTGTGTTGCCAAATGTCTAACCTGTCAAAAAGTGAAAGCAGAACATCAGAGACCGAGTGGGTTGCTACAACCGCTAGAGATCCCAGAATGGAAATGGGAACATATTACAATGGACTTCGTGGTTGGCCTTCCAACGACTCAGAAAGGCTACGACACAGTAAGGGTTATCGTTGACCGACTGACGAAATCCGCACACTTCCTTCCGATCAAAATCAGATTCAACTTAGATCTGTTGGCAAAGTTATATGTAAAAGAGATTGTTTTGAGGCACAGAGTGCCGGTGTCAATTATTTCTGATAGAGATCCGCGCTTTACGTTGAACTTCTGGAAACATCTACAAGAATGCATGGGTACACAGTTACAAATGAGTACGACATATCACCCTTAGACAGATGGACAGAGTGAAAGAACAATTCAGACATTGGAAGATATGTTACGAGCTTGTATAATGGACTTTAAAGGAAATTGGGATGATCATCTACCGCTCGTAGAGTTCGGCTACAACAACAGTTACCACGCTAGTATTGGCATGTTGCCATATGAAGCGTTATACGGCAGAAAGTGCAGAACTCCGCTATACTGGGATGAAGTTGGCGAAAGACAATTACTAGGCCCGAAATTGGTACAACAAACAGCAGAATTAGTCAAAGTGATCCGAACAAGATTGACAGCAGCTCAAGATAAACAGAAGAAGTACGCAGATCCACACTATAAAAATGTTGAGTTCGAACCAGGTAGTTATGTGTTCTTAATGGTCTCTCCCTGGAAAGAAAAGATCAGGTTTGGAAAGAAAGGGAAATTAAGCCCAAGATTTATTGGACCCTTCGAAGTTCTGAGAAGGGTCGGAGAAGTTGCTTATGAGGTAGCCTTACCTCCAGCTCTAGAGAATATCCACAACATTTTCCATGTCACAGTCCTACGGCCCTACAAACCCGATTACAAGCACGTCATTGAATATGAACCCCTACATTTCGACAAAGATTTATCTTACGAAGAAATTCCTATTCAAATTGTCGACCAAAAAGAACAAATTCTGAGAAATAAAGTAATACCTTCTGTTAAGGTAATTTGGAGGAACCACAACGCTGAAGAAGCTATGTGGGAACTCGAAGAGAATATGATGAAGAATTATCCTCATTTATTTACCTAGATTATTATAAGTGATTTTGGAGACAGAATCTTTGTAAGGGGGGAGAATGTAACGGGTCAAAATTATTGAGTCCTGATTCTGGGGACAGAATCCTTTTAAGGGGGAAAGATGTGACAACCGACATTTTGTAATTTAATTTTAATATTTATTGGATTGAATAAATATTTCTCGATGAATTAATTATTAGATTAAATAATTAATTGATACAATTGTCATAGATTAATTTAATGATATGTATTATATTTATTAAATTAATGTAGAGAATTTTATTATTCAAAGTTTGTAATTATGAGAGTTTATTAATTAAAAGAAATATTTAATAAACCTAATGTTTATATTAATTAATGTAATAATTAATTAGAGATTTAATAATTTGATATAATTAATCAATGAGAAAATTAATTATATGGTTATGTGAATTTATGATAAATTATTATATTTTATCTAAATAAGATATTGATTTATTTTATAAAGGAGTGTGACATTATTTAAACTATATGGTAAGGTTTTATTAAATTAAATGGTTTTGAAACCTATTCTTGCTAGCTAAACATGGCCTTAGTGGGAGTTGAGGGCAGTTACCCATGACTGGGTAACTGACCACAACGCGTCAGTTCAATTATTTAGTATGCTTCTCCTTTTTCATTTTTATTTTGCCTAAGTCTAGAAAAGTAGAAGTAGAGAGAGTCTCAGAGAGAGATTGAAAAGTGTTGAGGGAGAATTGTGATTGAAGAAGGTTTGAGAAGGGTTTCAATTCATCTCCTATTATTTCACTATACACTTGGGTAATTCTCTTCAACCCAATTTCTTTTTACGTCATTTAGTTTTTATAAAAAAAATGGCTTTCATACATTCTGTAAGTCTCTGTAAATTGGGAAATTGTGTTGTTGTAGGGATATGTGTAATAATTCGAATAGCATAGCATGTTGAATATATTTATTGTATGTTTCCATATCATCAATTTCATTATATTATAGCGTATATTATGGCTTCAAAAGTTACAGTGTTGAATTATGGCCATATGGCCCTTACGCACAAATTTAATGCGTTGATCATATATTATTCCTAAATTTTACACTTGTATATAATTATTCATGTTAAAACGAAGTAAACAAAACTTGAATGGTTGGATTTGGTCTTATAACGAATCCGTAGTGTTAAATTTTATGTTTTTGTTCAAAACCTTCAAGAACACAAAGAACAGTGAAAATTTCATGTTTTAATCCTGTTAATTATGTGTTTTAACATATTAAAATCATTCTAGAAGGGTTAAGTAGTGATTATATGTGTATTATTATGAATGGGTATGATTAAATTCGTGTAGTAATAATTTTATTGGGGTTTTTGGCTGTGTTATGCAATTTTTGCGAATTACAGAACAGTTTCTGGTTCGCTGTGCTGCGGCGCCAGTCTCGTGCCCTTACATCCGCGCCGCAGCGCCAAGAGTCCAGCCGCAGCGCCGAGTACCAGTACAACAGTGGCACCGCAGCGCCACTCTCCAGAATGTTCAGAAATGAACTATTTTTAAATGTCAAGTCTAGCAATGTGTTAGTAACTTAATGTAATGAACATAGAAATATGTTAGAAGTATAATAAGATGTTAAAATAGATGGTTAACATGTAAATAACATAATTGCATGTGGACTGAATTATTAAATGCATAGTTAGCTTATTATTCGTGAAATGCTTATTATGTGACAATAAGAGTAGTAATTGACTAAGTAAAGTCATGAATTCGAGTTAGACAAAAGAATAAACTTATGATGTTTAGTACGTTATAATTGACTGGTATTGTGAACGTAAATGATATGTAGGATTTAAATCAAGCGACGAGTTTAATTAACGTGTAATCTACGCACGAGGCAAGTTTCCTAACTCTACTTATTATCATTATTCAAGTTTATAAATCAAGTTCATTGTTATGTTAAAGATTTACTGTCTTTTCAAAGTATGATTCTGTTATACAATAATTATTCTATTGTATACATATTGAGATTGTTATTCATTATAAATATCATTTACTGTTAAATCTTGTTAGACTAGCGAACCCTTAATGATTCGACTAGTCCATAGTTGATGAGCGTTCTAAATTTCAGAACCCTTGATGATTTATCCAAACCAAACTTCCTTTGGTGCGGACTCTAATGTCAAACTGAGATGAACAACCCTGTAAAGGGATTATTTACGCTTTAGTGTTAAGATATTGTGCACAGTATGGTACTAAGGGCTGATCCCCCTAAGTACGAGAAGAAGAGTCCATAGTCTTATGACTGTTAAATGTTTCAAGTATAACCTTTAATAACCTAGGACATAGTTCAAGGTCTTATGACCCTCAGATTTCTTTTGATTCTTGTTAATCATTCTTGATTCAAAAGTTGAGCTTTATTTCAGAAGTCTTTAATTCACTCGCATGTTATTATATTGTTACTTTCATTATTATACTTGTGGACAATTATGCTCACTCTTGAGAATAATAACATTACAGTTAAGAACGAAAGAACAGACGAGCCTTCCACTAGTAAAGGCAAGGACAAGATTAGCAAGTAATGAAGACTGGCTATTATGTGGTTATGTAATGATATTTAGACTTGATGTTGTTTAAGACTTATTATTTATTTATGTTTCCGCACAGATGTTTAAGTTTAGTATGACCTGGGATTGTATTTATTATTCAGATGTTGTAGCCCCATAAAGGGAGGATTTATTTCTATCTAATGTATGGTTTTTTTTATTATGGGTAGATAGATATATGATGTTTGTATAGTGAACACCAAATCATGTGGGAATGGAAGTACCTGGATTTGGGGGTGTCACATTATCTAATCTATTTAGGATATAATTTCGGTACAAAAAATCAGCATGTTTCCATGCATTAATACCAGCACCCACTTGTCTATATGTTTCATTCTATTAAGCACAAGGGGGGTGTTCATGAAGAAACCTCGCTAAGTTCAGCGTAGTGAGATAAAACAACATCTTTTGTTGCCATCTTTTAAACTCTGTTCCATTGAACTTTTCTGATTTTTCACCATGGTTCACAAGAACATTTGGTATCACAAGTGTAGAAAAAGAAAATCCGATTATAGTTACAGAATCGGTAGCTATATTGCTTGCAAATATACATACATATATATATATATATATATATATATATATATATATATATATATAAATATTAACTTATCTCAAATTGCAGAATTTAATTTGTCCTTATCTCAAACTACAGAATTTAATTTGTCGAGGCTAGTACTTGGTATTATGTCCTGAAGACAATTATGTCTTTCGTACGATGCTCAGAGTTGATAGCACTTGTCTCCCAGAATACAATGACAATGTATACTATAGTATCACTCCAAATAGTATACTCAACGAACCAAATAAAAACTCAGAACTCTCTCTCAAAATAACTATGAAAACTGATGAACCATTGAACTTTGTAATGCTTGAATGCTTGTAAATGATTGAATTAAATGGGTTGCCCCCTACCTATTTATAGGAGGGGTTGTTGACCCTTCGGATGGGGTAGTAACACTTGAAAAAGATATGAGATGCTTCAGAAAAGGCATGATATGGCATCCTTTGGCAAAAATGACGTAGTTTTGATCATTTGTAGAATGAGCGCATCCATTCGGGCCACAAAACAACGTAGTTTTAGTTTGATCAGAACAAAAACGACGTAATTTAAGGCTAACAAAAAAGGAGCATCCATTGAGGAACAAACGATGTAGTTTTACAGCACCTGTTCAGGCAGATAGCCTTTCCCAAAACGACGCAGTTTAGACACGTCTGTTAAGCAGGTAACACTTCCCAAAATGACTATTTATCAAAACGACACAGTTTTGATAATATAACTAAATAAAATAAAATATAAATAAATTTTAATTAAAAAGTTTAAATAAATTTTGTCCAAAAAATTATATACAAGGACCCAGAACCTCGAGCCACAAGCCAGGCCAGGCTGACCAGTCGGTTGGCGGCGGCGGTGTGCGCGTGTGGGTTCGAACCAAGTCTTGGCTAGGTCCTCTCCCTTTCGCAAAAATGGGGTGCCCCTTAGGGCCCAAACCTAAGAGCAATTTTCGAGTATATAAACTCAATAATTATTTAGTTCTTAACCGCTGTGGGACTTGGCTTCCCACATGTATTTATTATAATTTATTATTTCCAAGGGTGATCTTTGGGAGTTAATTTCTCATTCATTACTCCATGGATTTGAGCTTTCAAATACTTAATTTAATCTACTCATGGAGTAGAACACATTGATTTGTGGAATTAATTAATTAATGAAACCATCTTCAATTTTAGGCTCAAATTCTAACACCAAATAGAAAATCAACTTTGCTTATCAATTTGAAAATATTCTTTCTAAGCCAAAAGCCAAATGAATGAAAAATATTGACCTCGACGACAAATAGCAATCACAAAACTTAATCCATTTAGGAGGCAAGAATGCCAAAAATTCATGCTACGTTTGGATTGGTGGAATGAGAGAGAGAATGGAATGACTTATTCTTATGGAATTAAAAAAATTATGTTTGGTTGCGATTGGAATGGAAAAAATTATGTTTGGTTCCTTGGGGGGAAGGAGCACATGGAATAATTCATTCTAACTAGAATGGAATGAAGAGTGTGTTCCACTCTTCATTCCATTCCTTTAATCCAAACGTAGGATAAAAGAAATTAAACTCGGTTAACTTTCATGTATTATGTGATTTATGAATTAGATCGTTAATTCTTACATAGCATGTTTTTAGTAGGTACAATGTCATGTTATCTCAACAGTTGAATTTAAACATACCAAACACTACTAATTGTGTTATGTTACTTTCCCTTTTTAATTATTGCAAGAGCTAAACATAAAAATATAAATAGTATAAACTGAAAAAGTTAAAATTACCTCCAAATGCCAACTTATGAAAAGTTACATTAGAATATAGAAACTTTGGATGAGCATGGGCATGTTCTAATTAACCTATAAATTACAAAACAAAACACTGCTAAGTAAAATAAGACCAATATTCTATAGGAATATATTTAAGAGAACATAGATCAGTAAATGACAGCAAGAACTTGGGCAGGGGACGTTTCCAAATACGCGCACAAACGTTTACGTAGAGAAATAGAAGGAAAAGATTGTTCGTACCATAAGCAAAGACGGGGCTAAAGACGGATCAACAGAATTGTAGAGACAAGTTTGGGGAACACATGATGCATTAACTACTTTTGAGAACTTTTTCAACCCAAAAAAGTTAAAAAGGAGCATGATAAGGATTTAGATGTAAAAATGATGGCAAACTTGATATAAAGTAGCAGTTAGTTCATGAATACTCCTTGCAAGTTGTGCGTAAGAAAATAGTTACACATAAGTAAAGAAAATTTGTATTAACATAAATACAATGCAAACAAAGTGATAAGTGTAACATTTCATTTTCAAGGATATGCTAATTTGTCTAATTGAAGGTTAAAAACTATGTAAGACCTTTTTATGTCATTCCATCAAATAATTAGTGTACAATTTCAGTGAAAAAAATCGAATCTAACCTTAAAAGCCCAGCCCACTTCCTCCAACCTTCTCTAGAATGAATATTGTTAGAGTTTGCATATTGAAATTTGATGCTGAATGTGATTAATGTAAGACCTCAACTTATTCATAAATAAAATTGAATTTTCTCTAATTATTATTTTAAATAATAAAGTGTTAATTTGATATAATACTTTGGTTATGGGTGAAATGTGTAAATTTTACAAAATAATTAAGTGGTTATAAAATATTTATTGTTGTCGGAGAATATTCGTTTGGTCGTGGAATATTTTTGCTGTCGGAGAATATTCGTACGATGGCGCAGTCATTTGTGGGCCCCATAACGAAAAACGGTCAGATGAAGAAAATGACAAGTTTGAGTTTTTATAAATAACGGCGCAGTTGTTATCGTTAACACTGTTGAAATACCCGGTGGTTAAAATACAGTAATACGTGTGGGTGCACAGTAGCACACGGTATTGCATAGTATTGTTGAATTATTGATCCTTACGTAAGAAGACACTACACAATGTCTAAGGAAGTTCTGTCTAAGGAGAGGTTTGATCACCTAATTGCGCGCCAATAAGGAGAAATCCTTATCAAAAAGCCCCATCTTTTCGGAAAACGACCAGATGTCATTATTGTGATTCTGTAATATAATTTGAAAATAATTAATTATTAATTTATATCATAAGAAAATATTTTTTTTATATGGATATAAATGAAGGAATTAATACTGAGGTATTTTATCAGTAATTTTGTCAGAATAGAGGTATTAAAAATCATC